>OY660870.1:2605000-2787500 GCA_962446985.1 Xyrichtys novacula | reverse complement strand
ACCCTATCAGGTGCAGTGCTGCAAAAACATCGACCAATGGGAGCCATCCGTCCCGGACAGCTCCTATTGGTCAATCTCCTGCTCTGCCTCTCCATCCAATCACCTCGCTGTATTCGACACACCCCTCTCCTGTAGTTCTGACTCGTCCGAAAATGCAAGCCGACAGAAGAAAGGGCGGAGTCAAAGAGGACATGTGACGCATGGAGACGCAGAGACAGCAGAGTTTTAGTTGAACAGGTCATTTTTATCTCCTTTTATCTCATGTTACATAAATAACTCTGATTAGTCTCTGACATGTCAACACGGTAAGTAAATTCATAAATAAATAAGAATAAATATAAATTAAAATAAGTTAATAAAAATAATAAATAAATAAATAAATTGATAAAAATAAAAAAACATAAAAATAAGTTTGTAACTAAATAAACTGAAATAAATTAAAATAATGAAGTAGAGATAAAAATAAAAATAAATAAAAATAAGTTAGTAAGTAAATATATAATAATAATTAAAAAGTAAGTAAATAAAAAGAAATAAAAATTATTTAAGTAAATAAATAAATAAAAATACTAAAGTAAATAAAGATAATAATAATTAAGTTAGTAAATAAATAAATTAATAAAACTAATTAATTAGGTAAATAAATAAAATTAATAAAGAGAAAAAAGAACGGGAAAAGTCTGTTCACCCTATCAGGAGCAGGGCTGCAAAAACATCGACCAATGGGAGCCATCCGTCCCGGACGGCTCCTATTGGTCAATCTCCTGCTCCGCCTCTCCATCCAATCACCTCGCTGTATTCGACACACCCCTCTCCTGTAGTTCCGACTCGTCCGAAAATGCAAGCCGACAGAAGAAAGGGGTGGAGTCAAAGAGGACATGTGACCAAGCGAGGAATCTAACGTGAATAACCATCGGGTCATCCTTGGAGACGCTGAGACAGCAGAGTTTTAGTTGAACAGGTCATTTTTATCTCCTTTTATCTCATGTTACATAAATAACTCTGATTAGTCTCTGACATGTCAACACGGTAGCTGTCCAGGCAGCTGCAGACGGCGCTCGCTAGCAGAGCTGGCGTTTACTGCTGCTAGTCACTAACAATCCAACATGGTGAAAAGAAAAAACGAAAGGGTGTTGAGATGCTGTAATAATGTGAGCGGATGATATTAAAGCTCTGCTCTCTTCATTAAAGGGGCGTGTGCAGATGTGATGTGAGTCTTTACCTGCACAGGTGAGTCTGAACTGAGACCACCAGGATCTGCAGCAGAGCGTGAGAAGAAGACCAGACACTGACATTATATAACACGTGTGATTGGTTAGTCACAGGGTCACATGCTGCCTCATCAGTGCTTGTCTTTGTGTGTGTGTGTGTGTGTGTGTGTGTGTGTGTGTGTGTGTGTGTCAGTTTGTGGCCTGCAGCTGTTTTGCAGCAGATTTAGCTCAGAGTGTTTATCAGGAGCTAAAATTAGAGAGAGAAACAGTTAACTGACACAAACAGACGGACAAAAAAAGACAGAAGAGTCCTTTAAAGAGGAACAGACCCGAACAGTCGAGCTCAGAGCTGAAAGACAGACACGCACAGAGAAGATTTACACAAAGAGAGCTCAGAGCGGACGGACCATCAGAGAGAAACACGGTCACTGTGTTTTCAGACTGTCTTTATCAATGATGACACAACACCACTACAACCAATCAGAGCACAGCATCATTAAACACATTAAACTAATGTTCAAAGACTCGGCAAGAAGAAAGTTCACATAAAATACAAAACAACGTTTTCATTTGTTAAACTTCGTTATTTTTCAACCCCCTCTTTCTCCATCCTGAGCTCAAACATGCCGAGTAAACATCGAGGACAAACATGAACTAAAATAAGAGCTGATTTGTCTGAGCAAACATCCTCCAAAGACCGACAAAGGAAAGAGAAAAAGACACAAAGAGGAGAGAAGAAGAGAGAGTCCAGGAATAAACGGATGTTTAACGTTCCTGCAAACTGAAACTCAGGTCGTTTACAGTCTCAGTTTAATCGGACTAAGTTTACAATCAGACTTCGTAAACATGCAGCTGAGAAAATCGAATTATTGACGTGAACGTGTCCTCCTCCCCAACACTAGGGGGCGATATGGGTCTTTTCAACAACAACAGCAGGTCGGTGTCAGACGTCAGAAGTGTCTACAACTGCTGCTGGACATTTTGGAGAAACAAGAAGATGGAGCATCGTACAGCGTTGTTTTTGTCCGACATGATGGACGCGCTACTTTTTCTAAAGAGGAGACCAACGCTACTCCTCTACTCTGGGGGTTTGTTACGGGGTTACGGGGGCGTGGCGTCATACTCCGACTACGCTGGTTACATGGGAGAGAAAATCAAATTCCAATCAGATTATCTGAGTGTCTTAATCGGAGTTCTTAAACTCCGATTATAGTCGGACTTATGCTGCGTTCGAGTCGTACGAATACAAGGCAAGCGCTAAAATAACTTTCGTAGATGTAGCCATCTTGTTTCAGGCCTCCGATTTTGCTTTATTCCGACTTTGTAACGCTGGTAACTCGGGTGTGACGTCATTTTCAGCTCCGACATCTGACTTCCGAGGAAACTCAAACGCAGCATAGGGTGTTTACACGCACTTCAGTTGGCCGGACTTGATCGGAATAAGGCGACAATTCGTCTTTTTTCGAGTGTCATGGAAACGGACTGAATGATTTCTAATTCTTCATGGAAAGGACAACTGGACTTAGTTGTCCAGTTGTCCTTTCCATGCGGTGATTTCCACTCCAGAGTCATGTGACTAACCTGTTGGACATCGTTGGTTTAAAATCATCTGAAAACCATAAAAATCTGTTTTATTTCCGATCATTTTAACCCTTTAATGTCTTTTAAACTTCGTCCCTCAGAGTTCAGAGTTCTACGACTATAATCAGAGTTCTTAAACTCTGATTATAGTCGGACTAAGGTGTTTACATGACCTTCAGTTGTCCAGTCTTAATCGGAAAAAGGCGATAATTCGGTTTTTTTTGAGTGTCATGGAAACGGACTGAATGATTTCTAATTCTATGTCGAAAGGACAACTGGACTGAGTTGAGACGTTTTGCCTAAGGCGAAAGGAAACACTGGATCTCGGACTAAAATGATAAAATATAATAAAGGTGATAAAGTGTTAAAAGTTAATGAAATAAAATCAAACAATAACAGAAAGAAAATTAAAAGAGGTAATAAAAAATAATAACTCTAGGACTAAAATAGGATAAAATCTCATGATGCAGATTAAAAGATTAAAACAAAAAGGTCGGTCTTTAGTTTAGACTAAAAGGAATCTACGACACATTTCTCTCCTGACGTCATAAAAACGGAAAGTTGTGCAGCGTCTCGTTAAACTGATCCTCGTTAGTCCTTCATGAGCGTCTTAATTGGATCAGAGCCTCTTCATGTGGATTAATGAGCTTCAGTTGGCGTCGTCGTCCCCCCCCCGCCTCCGTGTGTGCGTGTGTGAATGTGTGTTAGTGTGTGAGCGTTAATCCGCTCACACAGCTGCTCTGACAGTTTGGCTTCTGTCTCTGTTTGTTTTTTTCTGAGGATTAAACCTGAAATCAGCGACCTTTGACCCTCCTTCTCTCCTCGTCTTCGCATCATTAAGCGTCCTCAGTGTGAGTCCTTTCTGCTCCTGCTGACCTTTACTGAAAATTATCCACAAACTTCACCTTCAACACTGATCACCCAGCTGTCCAGACCGCTGACTGTCTTTACTCTGAACAGCGTGGCTCCTCCTTCCTCCTCTATAGAGATTGTTTTTTCTCCATTTCCTGAAACCAACATCGCGCAGTAGTGTTGTAGGCATTATGGTCAACTATGATTGGAGGAACTATGATTGAAGTTAACGTGTCAATTTACACCGACTTCTTTCCGTTCCTCTGCGGATCGCCAGACTCCTCAGCTGATCACAAGAGTTCTATTTTTTCTGGACGCCGGAGCATGGCGGATAAATTCAGCACAGATTAACCCGTGCTGGAAAGGAAGTCGGGCACAGACACAAAATAAAACATCCGGCTTCTTTTCAAAATAAAACATCCTGCTTCTTTTCAAAATAAAACACTCCGTGTTTCAGGAGGATCGTATTTCACACCATGCAAACGGGCGGAGACGAACAAGTGAAAGGTTTTTAGACGTCATTTCACCCCGATGACACCATGGATGAGGAGATGCTGATTCTAGAAGTCTAGAAGTAGATTTCCTCCTCTGGAAGGACACAATCTACTGCTTATATGTCTATGTGTCTGTCTTTAGAGAGACAACTCGTTATCGTGAGGTTGAACGTGAATTTGTGGGTGTTTGTGAGTTCTCGTGATTCCTGTTGTCTGGAAGTTGCCACAAAATTCGCCTCACAAATTGATCAGGTAAGAATTGGTGGACGGCGAAAATCGCCGCCATTCCGGATCGTAGCCGTTCTGATGTGGTGAAAATTCTGCGTACGACCGAGGACTCCTGACTGATTGACTTTGGTTCTTCTTATTGGGACCGAGAGTTTTTACTCGTTCTTCTCTCTAATGTTCTTCATGCTCAAAGTTTGTGTGTGTGTGTGTGTGTGTATGTGTGTGTGTGTGTGTGTGTGTGTGTGTGTGTGTTGTTACTGTAAAACCAGCAGCAGTCCCCCCCCCCCCCCCATGACTCAGCACAGGCCAGAAACTGTTTGAAGATTTTAAAGGTTTATTTTTACAGTTTGGTCCTCAAACACACACACACACACTCTCACACACACACACACACACACACATACACACACACACACACACCTCAAGCCCTGCGGGATTCTGGGTCGTCTAATAAAGGCCCCCTTATGCCCCGCCCCCTCCGCTGGCCTCCATCAGCAGCAGACGGAGGGATTCCCAAACAACTCTGTTGCCGTGGGAGACGACTCTGTGCTGTTGCTGTGTACACCTAACACACACACACACACACACACACACTGAGTCCTGTTGGGTTCTGAACAATGAGACGGTCTGAGGTCCAGTTTCCAGGATCCGGGTCAGAACAGGGTCCTGGTCTGTGTTCCTTTACTTTGTAGTTTTACTTTATTTACAGAGAAACTGAGACTCTGCACACACACTTACTCTTGTTTTCCTATCAGCTGCAGGACTCTGTATTAGAAAAAGGGAACCTCAGTTTGGACCGACCAGCTGATGAGTCAGAGGGCGATCAGCTGTTTTTCTCCTTCTCTGGAGTAAATTCCTCAGAATCCTGGAGGAAAAACAAACGGACATGTTTTCTTCTCTGTTTGGGTTTTTCCAGGACTTTCTCTTTTTTTTTAATCATCAGTTCCTTTTAATCGTCTCAATGACCAAATAAGGAAGCAGGTAGTTGGCTCAGTGTCCTGGAAGAAGAAGCGATTTACTGGAAAGATCCACAGAGAGAGAGAGAGAGAGAGAGAGAGAGGGAGGAAGTGTGAGATATGAGAGGAATGTGAAGAATGAGGAGAACGCTCCTCTGGACTCTGGACTTCCTCTCTGTCTCTGAGTCCAGTTTTCTATTCCTGGATACCCTCCCCCCCCTCTTTGAGTCATTATTATCACGAACTTTGGAGGCCGACATTATTCTGTATTTCAGCTGTGGGGCAGCAGAGGTCAGGTCTGTCTGTGTTCATAATAACAAAGTCAGTCATCACATGATCCACTCGTTAATGTGAGTGTCTGTATAAATAAATACATCATTAAAATTATGTCTTAAATTTCCAGCCTATAGGATCAGATTAAAAAATCTACTTCATCCTGCAGCTCTCTGTCCCCAATCCCACTTCTTTAATCCAGAGGTAAGGTAGCCTGGCTGGGCCGTCCTGTTGCGTGAATCACTTGACGTTCCTTCCCACCACAGTCTGGACTTCGGCCCATAGAGAGCGTGTATTCCCAATCAGAAAATAACCGGGCCAATCAGAGACCGTGTTTTCACTGTTACCTGGACAACAGGGAAAGGCAGCCCCTGATTGGTCTATGTACTACTGTAACCAATCACCGTAACCAAGCAACTGTGATGACATCAGATGCTTGGTTACGGTGATTGGTTACAGTAGTCTGTCTATCAAGGAAAGTACTCCTGCCCACTTTCAGGGCTTCCAATGGGCCGAAGTCCAGACTGTTGTGGGAAGGAACGTCAAGTGATTCACGCAACAGGATGGCCCAGCCAGGCTAGAGGTGAGGGACTCGAGTCACATGATATGACTCGAGTCAGACTCGAGTCTCAAATTTAAGGACTTGAGACTTGCTTGACCAACACCGACAAAAGACTTGACTGGACTTTGACTTGGTTTTTATGACTCGAGACTTGACTTAGACTTGAGACGGATGACTCAAAAAGACTTTTTTCATCTTAATATTTGTATCTTTGTCGTTTTTTAATTTTATTCTATCAAAGTTAGACCACGTTAGAAACTGAGTTTTATTTTGAAACATGATCGGGTGATAACACGGCGCGATGCACGCAGCAGCACGCTGCAGGTCGGCACAGGAGCAGCAGTCCGACCGAGAATAATTCAGTTTGGATTTAGGGATTTTGTTGTCGATGACAGTATGAAGAGGAGAACTTTATCCGTCACTACAACACCCACAAAGAAAGGTAAGCTAGGTGAATAACCTTTGTGAGCTAGCTGTTACGCCTGTTAGAAAGCCACCGTTTCTTTGATAGCAGAATTATCACCGAGACAAGCTCCTTATTGTTTATGTCTTCTCAATAAAATGCGCGGTAAAAATGCTCTTAGCGAACGTGTTAGCTTGTAAAATGTTACTCAGAAAGGTAACGTGTGCTAACATGAATGCTAACGTCGTAGCATATTTAAACTAACATCGGCTTTAAAGTGATACTTCAACATTCGTGTCTTACCTGAGTCCCCTTTTGTCTGTGGAATACTATATATATTAATACTTAATTAATAAATAATAATATATAATATAATAATAATAATATATATAATATATATATATACCAAATAATTAATAATTACTAATACTAAGGAGTATCAGACTTAAATAGTTAGCGGACCGCTAACTTAGCCTAGCTTAAACGTCGCGGAGTATAGGGGTGACAGTTCAGACCGCCTCTGCCGGATGGTACTAGATAACTCCGGACGGTCCCTTTTAATGGTCGCATTTCCTACTGACTTTGTGACGCTGCGTTGTTGAATTATAACGGTCTTAACTGATCTGAATGTAGAGACGGTGTTAGAGTATCAGAATTTAGTATAGCTGTGACTTAGTTGACCTGAGAAATGACTCGACTCGACTTTTTGGACTTACCTGTGACTTCCACATGAGTGACTTTCTCCCACCTCTGCTTGTATCTGATGATGGTGTTAGTTCAGGCAGGCCACAGTTCAGACCATGATTTTCAGATGTTCAGTGAGTCTGTATTTCTGTCGTTCCTTTAGGTTTCCCGACTCTGACGGTTCTCAGTCTGTCTCCAGAGCTGATCCAGGACTGTCATAAACTCATAAATACCACTAAACCTGGACCGTGGCCTTGGACACCAGTACCTGTCCAACAACGCCATATATGGGCAATAGTGATGTCACAGCATCAGCAGCCAATCAGAGCAACAGATAGTAAAAACTGACACACTCAAACCTGGACCGGACACACACACACACACACACACACACACACACACACACACACACACACTCAGAGAACACCCTGATCAGGTACAGGACGTCACCTGGACTCAGATCAAAACAAACCTTTAAAGGTCAGAACACAACCAGAGAACAAAAAACAAAATAAACCAACCTGTGTGTGTGTCTGTGTCTGTGTGTGTGTGTGTGTGTGTGTGTGTGTCTGTGTGTGTGTCTGTGTGTGTGTCTGTGTGTGTTCCAGTGAAACACTAACCTGACCTGAGGACTGCTTGTTCTGGAAAACACGTCATGAAGCAGGAATCCTGAACTCTGAGCTGATCTGAGACCGAAGACCAGCAGGAAGACCTCAGACCCCCACTACCCACCCACACACACACACACACCCACACACACACACACACACCCACACAAATACACTGTGTTCAAACATGAACTCCACTCCTGAAAATGTCCTCCAACCGTTCCCTAAAATGTCACCTTTGACCCCGACTCACACCTGACAGGGAGAACGAGACACGAGGAGGTGCAGGAATCAGAACTTCAGAGGTCCTGAGTTCTTCTTAAAAATGTGTTTTTATTCATTTTTCCTGATGAAGAGACACAGGAGACAAAGTCGGGGAATACCTCAAATCTTTTTCACCACCTGGAGCAGCGCCACGCCGCAGAGCACGCGCAACGCCAGAGGTTACAAACCCCGAGAGGAGCGAGGAGCCGAAACAGACGAGCATTCAGTCGGCTTTCTCTAGAGCAGTGGTTCTTAACCCTGTTTGAGGTACCGAACTCCCCAGTTTCATATGCACATTCACCGAACCCTTCTTTAGTGATAAATCAAATGTGATTTTTTTCCAAATTCAAGACATAGGTATTCAGAACGCCGTTAATTCCGCAGTTGACTCTGCAAAGTCGTCGGAAATCGTTTAGATCCACAGAAGACGTCGGATATAAACAATTTCTGCCGACTTTGCAAAGTCAACTGCGGAATTAACGGCGTTCTGAATGAACAGGGAGCATGTGGTAGACGTCACCACTTCAGATGGACCAATCAGGGGCTGCCTTTCCCTGTTGTCCGGGTAACAGTGGAAACACGGTCTCTGATTGGCCCGGTTATTTTCTGATCAGGAATACACGCTCTCTATGGGCCGAAGTCCAGACTGTGGTGGGAAGGAACGTCAAGTGATTCACGCAACAGGACGGCCCAGCCAGGCTACCGTGGCGGAGGCTCCGCCGAACCCCTGAGACCGACTCACCGAACCCCTAGGGTTCGATAGAACCGTGGTTAAGAACTACTGCTCTAGAGCGACGTCTTACGACAAAACGCCAAAGAGACACAAAGACCTCACAGATGCAGGAGATTATTGTGTTGGAAAAGACATGAGACCAATAAACACTGTTAGATTGTTATATCCTGATATTGATCGATATCAGCTGATAGGAAAATTATATATCCTGATAAACTGTTTCCCGTCTCGCTCAGCTCTACTGTGAGGTCGATCAGCCTGGTTCACACTGATCCCGCGTCAGCCCCTCTGTAGTAGAAGAACAGTGATCTGCTGTGACTCTCAGCTGTTTGATTTCTGCACAGAGGGAGGATGAGGAGGATGAGCGCAGAGACGCTGATGAAGAGTCAGAGGACTGAGTGGATGATCTGCAGCTTCTCCTCCGACAGGACGGTTCATGTTGTTTTAATGAGGTTGTATGAGGTGGAGAGACTTCAGCTGAACGTCCAGCAGCTGCTCGGAGGAGGTCATGAGAAACACACGTGTGTGTATTTGAGCTGATGTTTTCACAGCTCCACAGTTTTTCCTCTGGGACAAAGTTCTCAGTGTTCCTCCACACCAACCCTGACTGTCAGCTGATGGAGTCTGAGGACGCTGTGAGGATCTTCTCATGAGAAAAACTCCAGTCAAGGAAACGTTTAAACTTTTATGAGTTTAGTATAAAATCCCCGTCACTCCCTCAGGTCGTGTTTCTCTCTTCAGAGTCTGATTATCATCTCTGAGCGTCACAGCAGTTTAACCTCCAGATTAGAGGTCAGATACACACATGAAACCACAAATACACACATTTATATAAACTACAATCAGAGTTTTGCATGTTGTTGTCGGTGCAGACAGCTCCGCTGAAATGACCTGATTGGAGTCTAAAGTTTAAAAACAACAACAAACCCAAGCAGAAAGAGGAGCTGCAGGGTTCGAAGTGTTCCTGTCACTGTTTCACATTCACACGTGTTGACATGGATCTCATATCAAAGGTCAAGAGCGGCTCCGCCTCCTCCTCCCCGCTCTGATGATGCAATGGAAATCCAGAGGAAACGCAGAAAGCTTCAGTGGAAACAGTCGTTGTTTTGTTGAAACTCTGACTCTGATTTCAGCCTCTGGAGCCGTTATTCTGCAGAAGCAGCGGCGGCGGCGGCGGGGTCGGACTTCAGCTGCAGGAACAGTTTGTTTACAGAGAGAGAGAAAGGCGGGAAGACATTCAGAAAGAGAGGGAGAGGGAGAGGGAGGGAGAGGGAGCGTTTCCTCTTAACGGCTGGAAATACCAAGAAGAGGAGGAGAGGAGGGGGTTGGAAACATTCCTGCACTGATGCAACAAGGTGCAAAACCAGAACTGCAGGAGTCCTGAAAAGTGCAGTTCCTCCAGTGTCCACCAGGAGAGAGGAGACTCCCACAGAGTCGGACCTGAAGGTGTTTCTGGTCCACAGAGAACTTTGATCAGAGCAGAACGCTCCTCACTCGTGCAGGGTTGGAGACAGTTTTACAGGGTCGGTTACTGCAAAATACTCACTAGTTAAAGTTACTAGTTACTTTGTAAAAAAGTAACTTAAACCAAAAAGTTCTGCATTACTGAGAAAGTCTGTGTTTAGTTCCTGTAGAACGTTCCTCTGATGCTCCAAATACATGAAGGAGGATAAACTGAGTTTATTTCATTAAAACAAACGTTTACGTTCGTTTACATCCACAAACATTAGGATCCGTTATTCACAAACACAAACCTCCACATGACCTGATACCTGCACATGGATCCGTCTGTTGAACTCAGGTGGAGTGGGCGTGTCCTCGCTGCTGTGACTCTCGGTCGTGGATGCTGCGTCACCTCAGCTGCTAACTTTGTGGAAGCGTGTCACTCCTCTAGACTTTTGCTGCTGTTCGCCGTAGAGGAGTTTTGACCCGGACAGTTTACATGTCACTGAAATGATGTTTTTCTTTTTGCTCTCCAGTTAAAAATAAGAGGAGAAACTTATCCTCCCGTTCTCGCCATCACGCCGTTCCCTGACCTGTCCTCTTCACGGCGCATGTTTGATTACGTGTAGAGCTTTGTTTTTCCACGTCAACTAAACTTTATTGATCGCTAACATGTTATGGAAACTGTGTGTCGTTGTAAAACCTCACCTAAAGGAACAGAGTACCGTATTCTTCGCACTATAAGGAGCACTTCAAATCCTTTTGGTTTGTCGGAGCGCTGCAGCGACCGTAACCTCGCATGTATGAAAACAGACGCGTTCATCGATGCAGCGTTTGGTAACGGAAACGCTGAATTACTGAATTTAAAAAAAACAACGCCTTAAATTATTAGTAACTGAACAAATTAACGGCGTTACTACCCAACACTGGTTTGGGGCGTGGCTACTTTGATTGACAGGTGGCTTTGAATGCAGCTCCACTTCAACGTGTTTCAGATGAAAACATTTCAGGCTAACGTCCCACGTGTCGAGGACAGCAGAGGGACTCACTCACTCATTCATTCATTCATTCATCCTCATCTCTGACCTCATGGGAAATAAAGTGCAGATTATCAGCTGAGTCCTAATCCAGTTAAAGGGTGAGGGGAGTCCAGTCCCAGCATTAAATCCTGATGACCTGAAGTATTTAAGTCCTGAACCTCTGAGGGGTTTACAGACCAGCGAGTGCAGAGAGCTCACGTCAGGTCACTTTCTCTGTGGGACTGAGCCTGGGTAAAACCGGGTCAGAAGGCTCGTCTGAGGTGAGCTGGGCAGAACCGACTCTGAAATACAAGACCAGAACTCTGTGTTCAGACCGAGACTGTGAGGGGTTAGGATAGTCCAGGTCTCTGTCTCACAGTCAGACTCTTTGTGTTTACGAGAAATAAAGTCCTTCATAAAGACGGACGCTGTAAGGGTTCATGTCTCTGCTGTAAAAACTGTCTCAGTGACTTTATTTCTTTGGTTTCATGTTTTCTATGATTTTTTCTTGATCCTCCTGGTTTCTCAGTAAAATACAAACAAAGGTGAGGACAGCAGGGACACCCAGGTCTGCAGGGACACTCAGGTCTGCAGGGACACTCAGGTCTGCAGGGACACCCAGGTCTGCAGGGACACCCAGGTCTGCAGGGACACCCAGGTCTGCAGGGACACCCAGGTCTGCAGGGACACCCAGGTCTTCAGGTCTGCAGGGACACCCAGGTCTGCAGGGACACTGAGGTCTGCAGGGACACTCAGGTCTGCAGGGACACCCAGGTCTGCAGGGACACTCAGGTCTGCAGGGACACCCAGGTCTTCAGGTCTGCAGGGACACCCAGGTCTGCAGGGACACTCAGGTCTGCAGGGACACCCAGGTCTTCAGGTCTGCAGGGACACCCAGGTCTGCAGGGACACTCAGGTCTGCAGGGACAGTCAGGTCTGCAGGGACACTCAGGTCTGCAGGGACACCCAGGTCTGCAGGGACACTCAGGTCTGCAGGTCTGCAGGGACACTCAGGTCTGCAGGGACACCCAGGTCTGCAGGGACACTCAGGTCTGCAGGGACACCCAGGTCTGCAGGGACACTCGGGTCTGCAGGGACACCCAGGTCTGCAGGGACACCCAGGTCTGCAGGTCTTCAGGAACACCCAGGTCTGCAGGGACACCCAGGTCTGCAGGTCTGCAGGGACACCCAGGTCTTCAGGGACACCCAGGTCTGCAGGGACACCCAGGTCTTCAGGTCTGCAGGGACACTGAGGTCTGCAGGGACACTGAGGTCTGCAGGGACACTCAGGTCTGCAGGGACACCCAGGTCTGCAGGGACACTCAGGTCTGCAGGTCTGCAGGGACACTCAGGTCTGCAGGGACACCCAGGTCTGCAGGGACACTCGGGTCTGCAGGGACACCCAGGTCTGCAGGGACACCCAGGTCTGCAGGTCTTCAGGAACACCCAGGTCTGCAGGGACACCCAGGTCTGCAGGTCTGCAGGGACACCCAGGTCTTCAGGGACACCCAGGTCTGCAGGGACACCCAGGTCTGCAGGTCTTCAGGAACACCCAGGTCTGCAGGGACACCCAGGTCTGCAGGGACACTCAGGTCTGCAGGGACACCCAGGTCTGCAGGGACACTCAGGTCTGCAGGGACACCCAGGTCTTCAGGTCTGCAGGGACACCCAGGTCTGCAGGGACACTGAGGTCTGCAGGGACACTGAGGTCTGCAGGGACACTCAGGTCTGCAGGGACACCCAGGTCTGCAGGGACACTCAGGTCTGCAGGTCTGCAGGGACACTCAGGTCTGCAGGGACACCCAGGTCTGCAGGGACACTCAGGTCTGCAGGGACACCCAGGTCTGCAGGGACACTCGGGTCTGCAGGGACACCCAGGTCTGCAGGGACACCCAGGTCTGCAGGTCTTCAGGAACACCCAGGTCTGCAGGGACACCCAGGTCTGCAGGTCTGCAGGGACACCCAGGTCTTCAGGGACACCCAGGTCTGCAGGGACACCCAGGTCTGCAGGGACACCCAGGTCTTCAGGTCTGCAGGGACACTGAGGTCTGCAGGGACACTGAGGTCTGCAGGGACACTCAGGTCTGCAGGGACACCCAGGTCTGCAGGGACACTCAGGTCTGCAGGTCTGCAGGGACACTCAGGTCTGCAGGGACACCCAGGTCTGCAGGGACACTCGGGTCTGCAGGGACACCCAGGTCTGCAGGGACACCCAGGTCTGCAGGTCTTCAGGAACACCCAGGTCTGCAGGGACACCCAGGTCTGCAGGTCTGCAGGGACACCCAGGTCTGCAGGGACACTCAGGTCTGCAGGGACACCCAGGTCTTCAGGTCTGCAGGGACACCCAGGTCTGCAGGGACACCCAGGTCTGCAGGGACACTCAGGTCTTCAGGGACACCCGGGTCTGCAGGGACACTCGGGTCTGCAGGGACACCCGGGTCTGCAGGGACACTCAGCTCTGCAGGGACACCCAGGTCTGCAGGGACACCCAGGTCTGCAGGGACACCCAGGTCTTCAGGTCTGCAGGGACACCCAGGTCTGCAGGGACACTCAGGTCTGCAGGGACACTCAGCTCTGCAGGGACACCCAGGTCTGCAGGGACACCCAGGTCTGCAGGGACACCCAGGTCTGCAGGGACACTCAGGTCTTCAGGGACACTCAGGTCTGCAGGGACACTCAGGTCTGCAGGGACACCCAGGTCTTCAGGTCTGCAGGGACACTCAGGTCTTCAGGTCTGCAGGGACACTCAGGTCTGCAGGGACACTCAGGTCTGCAGGGACACTCAGGTCTTCAGGTCTTCAGGGACACTCAGGTCTGCAGGGACACTCAGGTCTACAGGGACAGTCAGGTCTGCAGGGACACCCAGGTCTGCAGGGACACTCGGGTCTGCAGGTCTTCAGGGACTCTCAGACTCACCTGGATTCACAGTTGGACTGTTTAATCTCAGTTTGTCTCCAGGTAAGAGGAGATCCCTGTCGGGTCTCCTCAGGTCAGAGTTTCTGTTTTCTAAGAGGAAGAAACAAAAAAACAACAAACTTTCATCAATTTATGAAGGAAAAAAGAAAAAGAGGAAATAAAAGATCTGAGTTTAAAAAAAGTAAAAATTAATTAAAAAAGTTTAGTGTGACAAAATGAAGCCAATGAGACTGCAGTTCCTCAAGTCTCCACTAGAGTCTGTCTGTAACAGCAGAGGAAACCCATAAGGCTTCATGTTAAAATACTAAAGTGTGTTTATTTTTAGATCATCGTATTTTTACGATATTTGAGGAGACTCTGTCATGATACGTTCTGTAAATATAGTTTTGTTTAAGTGTATTTTCTCTCCTGATCTCCTGAAGTCCAGTCTGCTGAGTTTTCAGTTTGTGTTTCCCTCCTGTTCTCAGTCTTTTATTTTGTAGGAGTTGATTCCTTGTTTGTTTCTAGTCCTGCGTTCCTCCTTCGTTAATCACCCATCCGTCTCACCTGTGTCTCAGTTACCTGTCTGTGTTTATAGTCCCTGTCTTCTCTTCTGTTCTGGTTGCTTCATTGTCTGTCTGTTTATGTAAGTTTTTGAGTGAATGAGTTTTTCCCAGTTTCTTTTTCTTTCTTTATTTTATTTAGTTTCTTTTTATCAAATCCATTTCTCCAGTCTGCACGTTTGGGTCCTCTTCCATTGTTTAACCCTTCGTTGTGACAGACTGATCATTTTGAGTTTTACAGTGTTGGAGGTCTGTACTCCCAGGCCCTGAACAAATAAAACATCATCCTGGCATTCAATGAAAACTTGGTGCTTTTATTTTGAAATATGAGACTATTGAGACTCCATGAGGATAACTTTGGTGGATAATAGTTACAGAACTGAAATAAAAAGTTAAAGGAACAGTCAGAGGGATGAAAAGTTCAGTCGGTTAGTATTTTTTAAAGTTTTTGGATTCACAATAAATTTTTGTTTTTAAGGTTTTTGATCGTCTCAAACGGAAGACTAACAGCTGTTTACTGTGAAAACACGACTTTCAGGTTGTTTCAGGAGGACAGCGCTGTGTAAAAAGTAACACCCCAGACTGTGTCACTCAGTCCGTTTCCATGACACTCAAGAAAACCGAATTATCGCCTTATTCCGATAAAGACGGGACAGCTGAAGGTCATGTAAACACCTTAGTCTGATTAAAACACCCGGATAATGAGATTGGAATTCGATTTTCTCGACCATGTAACCAGCGTCGTCGGAGTATGGGTGGGCGGAGCTCCAAGAGCGGGGTCATTCATGGTTCAGTCTGTGGTTAAGACATAACCAGAGTTGTAGTTTTAGAGACGAGGAGACACAAACTCTGATGTTTTTAATCCTCCTCAGCAGAAGATTAGATGACCTGCTGTGACCGCCATCAACGCCGTGACACTCTGTGACTGTGTGAGCGCAGACGGCGGGACAGGAGGGAGAAACGACAGCTTTAACCTGAGAGAGAGAGAGAGGGAGAGAGAGAGAGAGAGAGAGAGAGAGAGAGAGGGAGAGAGAGAGAGAGAGAGAGAGAGAGAGAGAGAGAGAGAGAGGGAGAGAGGGAGAGGGAGAGAGAGAGAGAGAGAGAGAGAGAGAGAGAGAGAGAGAGATACGGTTTTTAATAATGATGGCTGACAGGAGTCATCTGAGGTCTACAGACTCACAGGATCTCTGCAGTCAGACAGGAGAGCTGAGGAGTTTCCACAGAAATGGGAGGACTGCAGTTCCCTGAGTGTCCACTAGGGGCTGTTTATGCAGTCAGTCAGTCCCCATAGAGCCCCATGTTAAAATATACAACTGAAACAAACGTGTTAAAGGTGTTGTAGTCAGGATCTGAGTTAGTTCCAGTTTTTAGGAGAAATCTTGAATGTAAACTCTACCCCTCCCAACCAGTTTCCCCCTCAGCTCCTCCCCTCCCCTCAAGCCCCGCCCACAAACAGACGCTCCTGCTCGCTCGTATCGTTCCAGTTAAATTCAGATATAATGCAGATAAATCCTTCAGATCATTACAAATGGGGCCCAGTCAAGGTGAAAGTCAAAAGCATTGGTGCTACTGTAGATGCCAACAGACTACCAGCAAACACAATGTTTGCAGGACTTCTACAACGAGGATAAAGTGACATAGTCCAGGACCCGAGGGAGGACAGTTTAGCGATGGCGCTACAACACGCTACAGCAGGTCCGTTTGACAAGAAACACTTCTGTTACAGACACTTGTCTTACTTTGTTAAAGCGGTTTACCTGTCCAGCAGAAAGGTTACAGGGTCACCAAGATCCCCAAGCGTCCCCCATCGTTTATGTTGACCCGGCTTTTTAGCTCTTGTCCGGTCTACCTCCGTTTTAAGCGCCCGTTATTCCTCCAAAGACTGTTTTCTTTTTGACCGGTTTGGTGTTGACTGTTTTCTTGCTGACTGTTTTCTTGTTGACTGTTTTCTTGTTGCCTCTTTTCTTGCTGACTGTTTTCTTGTTGACTGTTTTTTGTTGACTGTTTATGGTTGACTGTTTTCTTGCTGACTGTTTTCTTGTTGACTGTTTTTTGTTGACTGTTTATGGTTGACTGTTTTCTTGTTGACTGTTTTCTTGTTGCCTCTTTTCTTGTTGACTGTTTTCTTGCTGACTGTTATCTTGTTGACTGTTTTCTTGTTGCCTCTTTTCTTGCTGACTGTTTTCTTGCTGACTGTTTTCTTGTTGACTGTTTTTTGTTGACTGTTTATGGTTGACTGTTTTCTTGCTGACTGTTTTCTTGTTGACTGTTTTTTGTTGACTGTTTATGGTTGACTGTTTTCTTGCTGACTGTTTTCTTGTTGACTGTGGTTGACTGTTTTCTTGTTGACTGTTTTCTTGCTGACTGTTTTCTTGCTGACTGTTTATGTTTGAGTGTTTTCTTGCTTGTGTCGGCAGTCGTGGCCAAAGGAGGATTCAGACAATTTTCCGAACTTTCTGGTTGGTTTAAACCAGGAGCCTGAACGAGCTAACGCTAACGCTAATGCTAACGTTATTTTACACACACTCGTATCGGGATCAGACGTGATGTTACAGGATGAGGTTCTACGTTCTTCGTTTCGTCTCCGTCTTTAAAACCCGAACTCTCAGCTCTAATTAAAGACGACCCGTGTTCTGGTTCTCCAGGGAAACTGAGCCGCTGTCGGGGTCGGTGTGTCTGCAGACCGGGACTCTCAGACGGACAGCAGCTGGTCCAACGAGGACCAGCAGACCCTGACGGGACAGGGAGCGAGGGGGGCTGACGACACCCAATTAGCAGCCAATCATCTGTTTTTAATTAAGCCGGCTGTGTGTGTGTGTGTGTGTGTGTGTGTGTGTGTGTGTGCTTGGAGACCGTTCAGCATCTGTTAATTTAATAATCTGAAAACCAACCGGAGCGTGGTCCAGATTACTGTTTGGGTTCTTCATCTGTCTCCACATTTAGACCACATTTCCCATCAGCCCCCTGCCCCTCCCCGGCCGTCTCTAATGAGGAAAAACAAACCGGAGCGACTCTGTTTTTCCTTCATCAGCCTTTCACTCGCTCCTCCATCTGCTGCCAACAGACGAGCTTTTCAGTTTCTGCAGATGGACAGAAAAATAAAACGGAGAAAACAGAGAGAGTTAGGGGAAAAAAGAGAAATCAATGAAAGAAATGAAAATACACAATTAAAAAAAAGTCAGTTATAGACAATAAAGTCAAACACTTGTGACTAATGACAATAATGACATTTGTTTCACATTATGAGCACTTTAAACTTTATTTCTTTTATTTATTAGGTAAAAAAGAAATCAATAAAATCAATAAAACCAATAAAAGAAATGCAAATACACAATAAAACAACAAAGCAAAGTCAGTTATAGAAAATAAAGTCAAACACTTACTGACAATAATGACTTTTGTCCAACATGATGAGCACTTTGAAACTTACTTTTATTTATTAATTTTTTATTGATTAGGTAAAAAAGACTGAATTCATGAACTTTTTATTTAAACTCTTTATTTTAACGTTCAGATCTGAGTGAAAATCCTCGGAGTTGAACCTGCTGCAGTTTGACTTCCTGTTCGGTAAGATTACATAAAGGCAGCAGCAGGTCGGGTCGGTTCTGGACTCTGATTCAGATCAGGAAGTCGAGTCTAAAAACCTGATTTACAGACTGATATGGAGACCTGATCCCAGAGACCTGATCCCAGAGACCTGATCCCAGAGACCTGATCCCAGAGACCTGATCCCAGAGCAGGTTTCCTGTGAACTCCAGCAGAGCTGCAGACGGTGGAGAGTTATCTGAGGTCGAGGTCCTCTGAGGACAGAGAGAGTCCGCTCTGCATTATCATCCTGAAACAATGTGTGTGTGTGTGTGTGTGTGTGTGTGTGTGTGTGCATGTGTGTGTGTGTGTGTGTGTCTCATGATCAGACTGAAGCTCATATTGATCCATAAAAATCTGATTGTTGCAGCAGAAAGTTCAGCGTGTATGAGACCGCTCCTCTCCTCCTCTCTTTCTGAGTCACGGTCACCGAGAGCGTCCTCAGGAGACCTCGAACCGAGTCTACAGGCTGCAGAAACCAGATTCAGCTTAAACCAACATACATCTATAGATGTACACGTCCTCAGGAGACCCTGAGTGCAGAAGGAGTCCATACAGGTCTGAGTCTATAACCTCCAGTTTCCACCACATCCAGAACGGCTACGAAAAGGTCGTATCCTCCGATCGTAGCTGATCTTAACCATTCAAGTTAACGTGTCGATTTACACCGACTTCTTTCCGGCGAATGTAAAGAAGTCGGTGTAAATTGACACGTTAACTTGAATGTTTACGATCAGCTACGATCGGAGGATACGACCTTTTAGGAGACGATCAGGATGAAGTGGGTTTTCCCGTAACAGTGAATGAGAGAGTTCTGATTGGACGATGTTTCCTCATTACCCCGTAAACAGACGAGCAGGTTTGGAGCGCCGTTTCATTCACAAACGCTCAGAGTTTACAGGAATGAAACACGGTCCAGGTTACAGTCTGAGTTCGTTGACAGGACGGCGAGGACAAACAGAACAGGAAGTGTTCACTGTTTCCAGGACAAAAGGCCATTGTGTCCTCACAGTCAAAGTGAGAGGAGGCTGCGACCAGCGGCGGCGAGCGGCGTTCATATCAGGACAACAATACAGGAGGTCTGAGCGCGCTCAGTTCTCTCCGGGACAAAGACAGGAAGACGTGAAGACTGTGCTGTGATTGGTTTGTCCGTGACAAATGTGTCTGCAGGAGAGCTCTGCAGCGTCCTCATTCAGGGGGCAGAGCTAATCTGTAGCTGATATAATCTCTGTTTATCATGTGACTCAGACAGTGAAAAATGTTGGATTATCCCTTTAAAACCCTCTCAGACTCTTTACAGCGAGCTCTGCAGACTCTCCGCTCTTCTTCTTCTCTGGATGTTTTCTCTGCATTATTAAACGTCTCCTCGCTCTCTCTCTCTCGCTCTCGCCCTCTCTCTCTCTGACCATGTAGGGCTGTGCAGCTTCACCGTCTCTCGGCGGCATCATCGTGAGAACTCCTCCGTCGTTTCTTATGAACGCTCTGTTCCCTCTGCAGACGCGCAGCCCTGCAGACTTCTGGGAAAAACGAGGCCTCCAGGACCTGGACCTGGATCAGAGAGAGAGAGAGAGGGTGTGTGTGTGTGTGTGTGTGTGTGTGTGTGTGTGTGTGTGTGTGTGTGTGTGTGTGTGTGTGTGAACTCGACTCTCCGGTTTCTGCAGGACAGATTCTTCTTCTTCTTCTTCTGCAGAATTACAGCGTTTACAGGAAAGAGGAAGAAGAAACTGAAAGAGCTCTGATTGGTCAGACTACAGCAGGTCAAACATCACTGCTGATGTCATCACACCTGCGCTGTGATTGGGTACAGACAGGTGTGTGTGTGTGTGTGTGTGTGACCTGAGCTGACAGCGTTAATGAACCTGAGGACACGTCAGAGAGAGACGAGTGTCACTGCAGAGCTGCTGCTGCTGCTGCTGCTCCACCTGAGACCGCCTCACTCACCTGAACCCTGAACCCTCCTCCTTCTCCTCCTCCTCCTCCTCCTCCTCCTCCTGCTGGTCTGTGTGTTTCTGCAGCTCCTCCATCAAACAACAAAACTGTAGAGAAATAAAAAAAACAGTTTAAATCATTTTAAAGAAAAACACACTGAGAGACTTTAAACCCGGCAGCTGCAGTCAGGTTTATACGGTGGCCCAGAACTGTCACTGCAAAAAGAAAAAAGAAAAAGAAAAGAATAAGAAAAGAAAAGAAACCGAAGCATGCTGCAAATAAAAAAAAGAAATGGTTCAGATTAAAAAAAAAAACACAATGGAAGTTGATGATGCAAAAAAGTGGAAATGCAAAGAAAAAAAAATGTACTGCAAAAATTTAAAAAAGCAAAAAAAGAAGTCGCAACACGAGTCACCGAGACAAAAAAAAGAAACCAAAGCCCACTGAAAATTAAAAAAGAAACAGTGCAGATTAAAAAAAACACAACGGAAGTTAATGACACAAAAAAAAGTGGTGATGCAAAAAAAAGTTACTGCAAAAAAGAAGGAATGTAAATAAAAAAGCTGTACAAATCTGTATACTTTTTTTATTGGCATTCTTTTATTTTTGCAGTAACTTTTTTTTGCATCACCACTTTTTCTGCATCGTAAACTTCTGTTGTGGATTTTTTTTTATTTCTATCTGCACCGCTTCTCTTTTTATTTGCAGTGGGCTTCAGTTTCTTTTCTTTTTCTTTTTGCATCGTTACCTTCCATCGTGGCTTTTTTTTTTTTGCATTCTTTTTATTTGCAGCAGGCTTCGGTATCTTTTTTTTATCTTCTGTATCTTTTTTAACTTCCATTGTGACATTTTTCTTTTATTTGCATTCTTTTTTTTTTGCAGCAGTGGCTGCTCTCGGCCACCGTAGCTTTATGGACTCTCTTGAATTAAAGCTCCTCTCTCCTCAGTTTCTCTCTGACCTGTCACCTTAACCTGCCTCTCCAACAAACATGTCGTGCAGCTGAACCTGAACCTGCTCTGCATGTTCATAATAACTGAGACAGACGGCGGCGGCGGCAGCGGCGGCGGCAGGATTGGGCGAAGGCGCTGACGTGGTGATGAGGTAAAAATAGAATCAGACGTCTGAAACGTCAGCGAGGAAATATTCATCCTGACTGAGTCAGACTGCAGGGTTAGCAGGGTGAAGCTAACACGCTAATGAGGGGAGTGTGTGTGTGTGTGTGTGTGTGTGTGAACCAGCCTGACTGTTAGCATTAGCATTAGCCTCCTCCAGTCAGACCAGTTGTCCCAGTTTGTGTCTCTGTGTTTCAGAGTCTTTGAGTCTTCAGCTCAGGTGTGAGGGTTTCCTCCTGACCTTTGACCTTAACCCCCCACCCCCTGACCTCAGCTCCTTCCTGTCTTTGAGGAGGTCAGCAGGAAGTCAGGAGGAGCCCAGAGGTCAGAGGTCAGGAGGAGAAACAGCTTTCTCTGTCGTCTTCATCTCTGCCGCCACTTCCTGTTTCACTGATGAGTTTACAGTCAGCGCTCGGTGTGTGTGTGTGTGTGTGTGTGTGTGTGTGTGTGTGTGTGTGTGTGTGTGTGTGTGTGTGTGTGTGTTGACTCTTCCTCACTGTTTGTGTGTTTGTTGATGTTCCTGAACTCGGCGTCCGTCCCTCAGAGTGACTCAAACTAAACAAACTGAAGAGTAAATGAAACAAACCGGAGTGAAGAATCAAGATAAACTCTTTAAAAAACGTTCCTGCAAAAACACAAAGAAATTAAAACTAAAACTTCATCTTAGAAACTCTAAAAATGCAGAAAAAGGATTTTAAAAAAGGAGATTAAAAGACTTTTTAAAGGAGGAGGTGAAGAGGAGGACAGCAGAGGAGATTAAAGGTGGAGCAGGTGTGAAGATACAGAGTCATCCTCCTCCTCCCAGTGCTCCCAGTAAGATGAGTCAACAGGAGAGAGCTGAGTCAGAACATCCTGCTGACACACACACACACACACACACACACACACACACACACACACACACACACACACACACTCAGGTGTGCAGGATCCCTCATTCTTGGTTCATACAGATTTATATTTTTATTTTTGTCGTAATTTTCCAACAAATCCTGAAATTTTAGTGTTTCTGAAAAAGTCCAAAAGTCTCTTTTATAATAATTATTGTTAGTATTTTAATAAAGTGTTTTTACTGAGACTTTGATTTAAAGTGTTTGACTTTGATCTCCATCAAAAAGACAGTATCAGTGATTTTTCAGTGAGTTTCTGTTTCCTCTTTTAACTCTTTGATCGTCAAAATAAAAGCTTTTAACTAAAAGTGTTTTTAATGTCGACGCTGATCGAACAGAGTTTAACAGATCTGAGAGGAACTGAGACACACTGACTTCAAGATGAACACACACAGACACACACACACACACACACACACACACACACACACACAGTAACAGTGAAAACTCCAGGGGCCCGAGGACAGACCCCTGAGGGACCCCCGGGGGCCGTAGAGTTCAGATCATCTCCTGGTCAGTCAAGAACCAATCAGAACCCCCCTCTCTATGAAGCGGTGTGTATTTGTGTATTTGTGTATTTTTTTGGTCCTGTCTAATTCCTGGAACAGCAGAAACCAACATAAATAAATCAGAATGACTGACAGATCCTCAGACGCCATAAATCAGCTGTTATCTAACTCTTGTTGTCGTCTCTTTGTGCGTTAGAGTTGTGTTGCGTATGTCGTATTTCACAACCTCCAATAAAATAAAGATTCTGCTGCAGGAGAGCAACGCCGCGAACACGCCACACACACGCCGCTATCACGCCGCCAACAGCTGAGTCATCAGGAAACATCAGAGAGAGAGAGAGAGAGAGAGAGAGAGAGAGAGAGAGAGAGAGAGAGAGAGAGAGAGAGAGAGAGAGAGAGAGAGAGAGAGAGAGAGAGGGAGTGAGAGAGGGAGTGAGAGAGAGAGAGAGAGAGAGAGAGAGAGAGAGAGAGAGAGAGAGAGAGAGAGGGAGGGAGTGAGAGAGAGAGAGAGAGAGAGAGGGAGAGAGAGAGAGAGAGAGAGAGAGAGAGAGAGAGAGAGAGAGAGAGAGAGAGAGAGAGAGAGAGAGAGAGAGAGAGAGAGAGAGAGAGAGAGAGAGAGAGAGAGAACTCTGGTTTCTATGAATCCTGATCAATCTGATCGATTTTTATTGATCCACTCAGAGTTTGATTGTTTTTAAAAGCAGGAAGGAAGTTCTGAAGCACCGCCGTAAGGTTCTCTTTAGGGGCGGGGCTACAGAGGGGCTCGGTCGTGTGGCAGGAATCACTTGTTGTGGTTAACCCCGCCACAATAAAAGCCCTCTCTCACTGACTCATCCTCGCTCGTCCTTCATCCTCCAGTTTAACCATCAGTGAGTAAGACACCCCCCCACCCCCACCACCACCACCACCGCCATCAAAGTGGGCGGGTCTGAGGCAGAAAGGGTCCGATAAGGAGCAGAAGAGAGTTTTTCCTGTGATCTGGTTCTCAGTCTGGACCCGGATCAGAGTCTGTGGTTCTGGTTTCATGATGAGGCGCTCCGTTTCATGTCGGTCCAGGTCTCAGATCTTCTCTCTTCTTCAGGGGTTCGTTTATCGGCGTGTGCAGGAAACGAGAGAAAGTCATGGCTTTGAAACTCTCGACCCCGAGTCTCAGAAACCTCCTCGTGTTTTTTTATGAAAGAGTTTTAATCTGTTTGAACTCGACCTCTGAACCTGACCTTCTGACAACAAGACCACAAAGACCTCAAAGTCTGAGTGAGACCCTGCTGTGAGTCTCCACAGACTGACCTCAGACCTGTTTCATCACCTTTAGTCTTCATACTTCAAGAGTTTGATCGAACCTTCTACAACATCCTGAGGACGGACACGGTCCTGTGCTCGACTGTTTCATTAGATGGTGTAACGTTGTAGAACTGAAGTCGTTCTACGTATTTGTTGGTCAATATGGGAGCGCGGTCACACCGACACGCGCCACCTAGCGACCTGGCATGCACATTACAGCGTTTTCAACCACGTTGTGTTTTTGTGTAAAAAACGAAACGGCACTTTTCTGTTTTCTATGGAGGCCGTTTCCGTCTAAGATGTCGTTAACGCAGGGCCGGGTCTAGAAAATGATGACTAGGGGTGCATCTCAGATCAGAGGGCGTGCACATGCCTGGCACGTTATTCAACACTAAATGATGCATTTTCCCGTCATTTCAAGCGGAATGAAACTAGTCAAACAAGAATATTTAAAATGTCTTTCACATGCTTTATTGTAGTAAAATTGTTGTAGAAAAAGGAGATGCAGATGTTTCCTACCCTGAATATTTAACATAGAAATTCAAACTATTTTTAACTACACAGCTCAAAACCATCACTAAACATGACAGTCATTTCAAGTGGAATTCTACCAGTCAAAAAAGAATATTTTAAAGGGGACCTGCCACCAAAACTTCATCCCCATTTTGATCATTTTTTCATAATCCTTGATGTCCTCTGATCATGTTTGCAACATAATTTTAGCTGAAAAGTTATTTGATGGTTTGTTTTAGTATGCCTAAAAAACCTTACAGGAAAACCAACTGGTTTTGGCTCATTAACATTTATGGTAATGAGCTTTGCTCTGATTGGATCGCTGCTGTGAAGCCTGCTGTGCTCTGATTGGCTCAGCAGTGGAGGTTCGGATTTCGGTTTATCCACTGTTATTATGCTAATGCTAATAGCATATGCTAATGTGTGCTAAAGTAAGGTGCCCAGATGTCTGTAATGATATCCGGGGATATTCGGTGCGGCGGCGGCGGCGGCGGTGCAGGGGCTGCAGGGGCTGTGTGATCACAGACAAAGTCTCGGTACTATTTAGTAGCAGCGCATGCCCCTTGTAATAACCCCCGTAAGAACTGTTGTTCAGGACTGCTAACTAAATTCGGCTACTGTAATAACCGTTGTTCGAGCCCACACGCAACATTTTTGCTCTCATTAATGAAACGCTTAAATCGGGGACATTTTCGGGGACAGCTTTTGCCGGGGACAGGTCATCCAATACGGGGACTGTCCCCGGAAATCGGGGACGTCTGGTCACCTTATGCTAAAGGCTAAAAATGGCAGGTATTAAACCATATATTTTAGACCCCGAGTCCGAAGAGGAGGTGGAAGTTGAGGAAGAAGCCGGAGATCTCCAGCGGTGTTTTCTCATTCATTCTGTCTGTCCGGCTTTAAGTTCATTTTCCCGGCAGTGAACCGAAGGAAGGCAGATGAGTGACGTGCCCTGACGAGCGCGCACTTCTCCCTCTTTCCAACTGAGCATGCAGCCACATAAACTGAGGGTGCAATGCATGCTTATGCACCCCCGTAGAACCGGGGCTGCGTTAACGTGTCAAAAACCAAAGACATGATTCTTGATTTCCGTCAGAATGGACCTGAACAGCTCAAAGCTTTGTTAACGGTGAAACTGTAGACGCAGTCGGTCAGAACAAACACCGCGGTACCATCCTGGACGAGGTTATTTAATCTGAGGAGATGAAGGTGTTCTAACGAATGTTTTACTCTTCGTCTTTCAGCGAGTCCACTATCGCAGTATCGCTGCTGACATGAGTCTGAACGATCTGGACTCTGTTTTTAAATCCAGGGTCACTCAGAGGTCAAAGGTCATTCTGACAAACCCCCCCCCCCCCCCCTCTATCCTTCAGCTCCTCCCGTCAAAGAGAAGGTCACTTTTACTCACAAATCCAAATCAAACAGGAACCTCAGATCCTCCGTCCAGCAGCCGTTGGTTTTTAAAATGTCGGTGAGATCGATGAAGTCGTGCTGACTCGGCGTTTTCACATGGATTTATTTCCATTATTTCTGCCGTGAGTTTTCTCTCTCTGTGATGAGAGGATTCTGTGTTTTTATCTTCTGTTTCAAACCTAATTGCTCTGAGGGAACTTTAACGAACTTCAAATCAAACTTAAAGGGACATTTCACTATTTTAAGTGGATTTTTAAGACTTAAGTGGATTTTCAGTCCCAGTGGACGTCTGTCAGCTGACCCTGCAGACAGAACCTGAACACAGGCTGGACTACAGTCTCTGCAGACGGGGCGACTCGGACCCCAGAACTCTCTCCGTTTACGTGGACGCTCTCACAGCTCTCTGAAAGAGCAGCTGCAGGTATAAAACGTTGAACTGCTCCTTTAAGTCGGTCGATGATTTCAGGTTCACACCTCAGAGACTGACGGAGCGTCATTTCTCCACATGTTGGATGATGGTTATTTTCTGTCTTGGCGCTCAGACTCATGACGGCGTCACGTTCCTGGTTCACGTTTACGTCTCTCTGATCTCTCTGATCTCGCCGCCGTCTCTCCAGGAAGAGGAAACAGACGTAAACCGGCGTCCTGGGGTCCCCCCCTCAGAGAGTTTTTACTCACTTCTGCGGCCGCTCAGTCATCACGCTGTTTTTATGGCGTTACAGTCAGAGCCAGGAGGATTCTGGGAAAGCAGATGAACGTTCAGCGGCGAGTTAATTTAGTTTAATTGTTTTTGGTGGAGTCAGAGTGAGAAGAGAGATCAGACACGTCTGTGAACGGCTGAATCACAAACACTGAGAGGGAGGAGGAGGAGAGGAGGGAAGGGAGGAGAGGAGAGGAAGGAGGGGAAGGAGGAGAGGAGGGGAGAGGAGGGGAGGACAGAGGAGAGGAAGGAGAGGAGAGGAGGGGAGGACAGAGGAGAGGAGAGGAAGGAGAGGAGGGGAGAGGAAGGAAGGAGAGGAAGGAGAGGAGGGGAGAGGAAGGAGAGGAAGGAAGGAGAGGAGAGGAAGGAGAGGAGAGGAAGGAGGGGAGGAAGGAGAGGAGAGGAAGGAGGAGAGGAAGGAGGAGAGGAGAGGAGAGGAGAGGAAGGAAGGGAGGAAGGAGGAGGAGAGGAAGGAGGAGAGGAGAGGGGAGGAAGGAGGAGAGGAAGGAGAGGAGGGGAAGGAGAGGAAGGAAGGAGAGAGGAAGGAGAGGAAGGAGAGGAAGGAGAGGAGGGGAGAGGAGGGGAGGACAGAGGAGAGGAAGGAAGGAGGAGGAGAGGAAGGAGGAGAGAGGAGGAGAGGAGAGGAGAGGAAGGAGGAGAGGAAGGAGAGAGGAGGAGAGGAGAGGAAGGAGGAGAGGAGGACAGAGGAGAGGAAGGAGAGGAGAGGAAGGAGAGGAGAGGAAGGGTAGGAGAGGAGAGGAGAGGAAGGAGAGGAGAGGAAGGAGAGGAGGAGGACAGAGGAGAGGAAGGAGAGGAGAGGAAGGAAGGAGGAGAGGAGAGGAAGGAGAGGAGAGGAAGGAGGAGAGGAAGGAGAGGAGAGGAGAGGAAGAGAGAGGAAGGAGAGGAGAGGAAGGAAGGACAGAGGAGGGGAGGAAGGAGAGGAGAGGAGGAGAGGAGAGGAGAGGAAGGAGAGGAAGGAGGAGAGGAAGGAGGAGAGAGGAGAGGAAGGAGGAGAGGAAGGAGAGGAGAGGAGAGGAAGGAGGAGAGGAAGGAGAGGAAGGAGGAGAGAGGAGGGGAGGAAGGAGGAGAGGAAGGAAGGAGGGGAAGGAGAGGAGAGGAAGGAGGAGAGGAGAGGAAGAGAGAGGAAGGAGAGGAGAGGAAGGAAGGAGAGAGGAGGGGAGGAAGGAGAGGAAGGAGGAGAGGAGAGGAGAGGAAGGAGGAGAGGAAGGAGAGGAGAGGAAGGAGGAGAGGAAGGAGGAGAGGAGAGGAGAGGAAGGGAGGAAGGAGAGGAAGGAGAGGAGAGGAGAGGACAGACTGTACTGGTGATACTGGGACTGTCCCAGTACAGACAGTCAGTCCGTTTCCATGACACCCTAAAACTGAATTATCGCCTTATTCCGATTAAGACCGGACAACTGAAGGTCATGTAAACACCTTAGTCCGACTGTAATCAGAGTTTAAGAACTCCCAGATAATGAGATTGGAATCCGATTTTCTCTCCCATGTAACCAGCGTAGTCGCAGTATGACGCCACGCCCCCGTAACCCCGTAACAAACCCCCAGAGTAGAGGAGTAGCGTTGGTCTCATCTTTAGAAAAAGTAGCGCGTCCATCATGTCGGACAAAAACAACGCTGTACGATGCTCCATCTTCCGGCTCCAGGTTTTTCTCTAAGTGCTGACTCCGCCCACTCTGACAGAGACTGACTCCGCCCACTCTGACAGAGACTGACACCGCCCACTCTGACAGAGACTCTTCACTCACCCGAGCGTTTGTTTTGATTTTGTTGACATCAGCTGATCGCTCTTAAAGCCGCAGGAACCCTCGGTTAACTTTGGCAGCAGAACAAGTTTTAAAGTTTTAAAGAAGAACAAAAATCCAGAAACTCTGAGACCTGGATCCTGAAATCCTGGATCACAGTCTGGTAAAGCTCCCAGGTCTTTAAAGGTCTTTGGAGGTCTTTGAAAGTCTTTGAAGGTCTGATCAGTGAACCTTGGAGTGTTTGTGATCAGAGCTCTGAGACCTTATATAAGACCGTCTGCTGGATCAGAGAGTGTTTGGGAAACCTGCTGTTTATCTGTGTGTGTGTGTGTGTGTGTGTGTGTGTGTGTGTGTGTGTGTGTGTGTGTGTGTGTGTGTGTGTGTGTGTGTTCCTGTCTGCCTCACTGTTGTGTCTCTCTTCAGGGTTTTTCCCGTCTCTCTGACTCACCGTCTCTCTGTCCCTTTGCAGCTCCTGAACTCGATCCTGACTCATCAGAAAACGTCTCAGAATGAAGTTTATTCTCAGAAACATGAAGATGAAAAAAGAGACGAAGACGAAGACGAAGACGAAGATGAAGACGAAGATGAAGACGAAGATGAAGGTGAAGATGTTTTTCTCACTGTCGATCAGAAAAGAGTCGCTGACTGATTTCTGTAGGACGGCCTCCTCTGCATCCAAACATCTGCACATGTGAGACACTGTTGACGAACATGATCTCTGAAACATTCGGGGGCTCAGATCTGGAAATGTAAATGTAAATCATAAAGATAATAATAATAATAATAATAATAATATATATTAATATTGTTATTAATAATAATAATAATAATAATAATAATAATAATAATAATAATATTTATTATTATTATTATTATTATTATTATTATTATTATTATTAATAATAATAATAATAATAATAATAATAATAAATTACATTATTATTATTATTATCATCATTAATAATAATAATAATAATAATAATAATAATAATACAGATATAAAAAAAATATAAATAAAATGGTGATATAATAAAAATATTTCTAAAAATAATGATAATAAAATAAAAAATATATAATAATAATAATAATAATAATAATAATAATAATAATAATAATAATAATATTATTATTATTATTATTATTATTATTATTATTATAATAATAATAATAATAATAATAATAATAATAATAATAATAATATTATTATTATTATTATTATTATTATTATTATTATTATTATTATTATTATAATAATAATAATAATAATAATAAATATTATTATTAGTATTATTATTATTATTATTATTATTATTATTATTATTAATATTATTATTAATAATAATAATAATAATAATAATAATAATATTATTATTATTATTATTATTATTATTATTAATAATAATAATAATAATAATAATAATAATAATACAGATATAAAAAATAATATAAATAAAATGGTGATATTATAAAAATATTTCTAAAAATAATGATAATAAAAATGAAAAATAAAAAATATATAATAATAATAATAATAATAATAATGTTGCTGACCTTCCTGTTTACCTCACTGTGAAAGTTTGACCCCTCAAACTTTTTTCTCTGTTTCTTATTCTCTTTATTTTTTCTCTTTGACCTTTGACCTTTAACCACATGTCTGTCTCATCGTCAGTGAAGCTGTAAAAAAAACTCTGAGACTAAATAAATTCAGGAACATTCAAACATTCGACTCTGGATCAAACTTATTTTAACGTCACCATCCGGAGTTCACTTCATCTGCAGGAGAGAAAAATAAAGACCGATCTGTGTCTCTGCAGCTTCTTTCACACGTTCACAAACATCCTGTAAAAGTGAAACACAGACAGGTATGTTTGTTTGTTTGTTTGTTTGTTTGTTTGTTTGTATGTTTGTATGTTTGTATGTTTGTTTATGTGCATGCATGTCTCTGAACGTCACTCCCACGTGTCTCTGATCAGAGCGGTTTGGGTTTTCAAAGATCCTCATGACCTGCAGTGACTCAGAGTTTCTTCAGTTTGGTTTCAGGTGTTCGAGTCTTTTATCATCCCGACAGTTGGAGGTGAGAGGTGTGGACACGTTCAGAGGAACAGGAGGAATGTTTCAGTCTTCATGCAAACCTGATGCAAATGGATGCAAATGTGATCAGCTGCTGCAGGAGAAGAGTGTCTTATCTGGTCTGCAGGGAGAAGAAGGAGCTGCAGCTGATTTGCATTGAGCTGCAGAGACGAGTCAGAGCAGGACACGGGTCTGCAGGACACTCTACAGTCACTCCTGTGAACCTTGAAGAGCTTCAGTTCAGGAGACAGAAAGAGAGGGAGATCTCTATCAGAGACACTCTCCTCAGACCTCAGAGCAGACCCTCCGAGGAAGACGGCGTGGAGTGAAGGATGAGGAGAGTCTGTTTAGATGTTTGTTTAGATGTTTGTTTAGATATTTGTTTAGATGTTTGTTTAGATATTTGTTTAGATATTTGTTTAGATGTTTGTTTAGATATTTGTTTAGATATTTGTTTAGATATTTGTTTAGATATTTGTTTAGATGTTTGTTTAGATGTTTGTTTAGATATTTGTTTAGATATTTGTTTAGATGTTTGTTTAGATGTTTGTTTAGATATTTGTTTAGATGTTTGTTTAAATGTTTGTGTAGATGTTTGTTTCAATGTTTGTTTAGATGTTTGTTTAAATGTTTGTGTAGATGTTTGTTAACATGTTTGTTTAAATGTTTGTTTGGATGTTTGTTTAGATGTTTGTGTAGATCTTTGTTTAGATGTTTGCGGAGCTGCAGAGTAAAAGTTTCATGTTTCTGTTTCTGAAAAATCGGAGGAGGAACTCGGCGAGAGTTCGACACGTTCAGGTCTGACAGAAACAGAAACATCAAAGTGTTCAGAGGAGGACGTTTCCTAAAATCTCCACTTTTATTAGAACCACAGAGTGTCGGCCATTCAGACGGGGCTGTGGTCGTTTGTTCCACCTTGGCCTGACTCTAGCTCCGCCCCCTCGGCCTAAATGAGGCTCCTGGCTCCAGACGTGTGGTAAACCCTGAGTGCAGACTTTAATCCGTCTGCAGAAACCAGAGAGGGACCACACAGCCTCCCCGTCTGACTCCCACTCGGCGTTTACAGACTCTGAATCAGGCGTCTCTCAGACTCGTTTCCACACTGGCGCTCTTTCACTCCTCTTTCCCCTCCCGTCTGATCCTCAGTCTGCACACGCTCAGAGTCCAGACCTCAGACTAGACCGTCTCAGGGTCCATCAGCCTGTCGAGCCAGCTCCTCTGCTGCCGCTGGACCGTTTTCTGGGCGTGGCCTTGTTGCTGTGTCGCCGCTATGCTGCATTCCTGCGTTGTGAGCATCCGGAGAGGAATGTGAGGAATGCAGGCGGCGTGTGACAACAGCGAGCGTTCACGTTCTGAACCCACAGAGACGAGCAGCAGAGTCAAACTAACTCATGTAGACTGGATCTGTACTGTGGTTCTCACACTGTGGCTCAGGGCCCACTAAGGGGTCACAGAGTGAGTCTGAGGGGCCGTCAGGACAGACGCAAAACTCACATTAAACACGGATCAGGGTTTTAGGTTTGATAAAGAATAGAGAAGAACACTCACCCTGCAGAAAAATACAGAGTTTATTCGGTTATAACTGATGCATTCATTCATTCATTCATTCATTCATTCATTCATTCATTCATTCATTTATAGCTCTAATGTTGCAGCTGGTAAAGGTGGAGCTCATTATAACAGTTTGAGGATCAGCTGCATTCAGGTGTTTTCAGCATTTAGTGACAAAGAGACTATTTCTTCCTCTGTGCTGAACTGATAAAAACAACAACAACAACAATAACAATAATAATAATAATAATAATAATAATAATAATAATAATAGAAAATATCTAAAATAATAATAATAATAAAATCTAAAATAATATAATAAAAATAAAATATTATAATAATAATTACAATACTACTACTACCACTAATACTACTAGTACTACTACTACTACTTATAATAATAATAATAATAATAATATTAATAATAATAATAATAATAATAATAATAATAATAATAATAATAATAATAGAAAATATCTAAAATAATAATAATAATAATAAAATCTAAAATAATAAAATAAAAATAAAAATATTATAATAATAATTACAATACTACTACTACCACTAATACTAGTAGTACTATTACTACTACTACTACTTATAATAATAATAATAATATTAATAATAATAATAACAACTTTATTAATTTGAGACATTTTGACTTTATTATTGATCAATTTCAGGATGATTTAATTTCTGTAACTTCAGAACTTTGATGAATAACTTTTTAGTGACCGTAAATTTAAATGTTAAATTATAACAAAATAACTTTAGTCTAATGTCGGCCTTTATTCCTCTTATGTAAGAACTGTATTCATATGATATAATGAGGTAATTTCATAAGACGTCTTTAACCCTTACACATAACTCCTGTTCACTTCTATTTTAAAAAGACTTATTCTTTAAAATCTCTTAAAAGACTTTAAAAGGATTTATTCATTATTTTAGTTCCTTAAAGCTCTGATATTATTGGTCCTCCACCCTCCGACTGTTTCCTGGTTACTTCTGCTCTGAGGACGCCGCGTCCCTCAGCTGACCCCCGCTGACCTCTCCCCCCTCCCCCGCAGGGTCGGCAGCTGGAGGCAGATTCACACCTCCGAGCTCGAGAACCTGCAAACACACACAGAGGTGTCGGGTCTGAACCACACTACAGCTCCTCACACACACACATACACACGTCACCATGACGATGAACACGAACAGGGGTCAAAGGTCAAACCCACACAGATTTAAACTGTTGGTTTTAATAGAGAGGAAGTTTCAGATCAGAAGAGTTCACGGTCAGAGACGACGAGGAGCTGCAGGGTGAAGTTCAGAGGAGGAATGTGAGGAATGTGAGGAATGTGCAGAAATATTTCCTCACCTGTTCACACCTGAGAGTCGAACATGATTCACACAGTCACTCATTTCTAAAACCGTTTTAATCGCTCTCATTAAAATCTCATTATAATCTCATTATTCTCTAATTAAAAACTGTCCTGGTCTGAGTGGGCGGGTCATGGTTCAGGACTCAGGAGAACCTGGTCTGGTTTTCACAATACTAGGAGTGTGTGTGTGTGTGTGTGTGTGTGTGTGTGAGAGAGAGAGAGAGAGAGTGTGTGTGTGTGTGTGTGTGTGTGTGATATTATTGAGTTTCTGCACATTTATAGATGTGATGTAAAATATTCAGTCGATGATTTACAGTTTTTAAAAAGTTTTTAAATTTTGGAGTTTTTTAAAGTTTGTTACAGTTTTGAAAAAAAAAATAATTTTTTTAAATTGTCTTTAATATTTTTTTTCTAAGTTTTTGTTTTAAATTTTCTTTAGTTTTTTAAAGTTTTTTTAAAAGTATTTAAAAGGTTTTAAATTTTTTTTATTTTTTGAACATTTATAAAATTTATTTTAAGTTCTTAAACATTTAAAAGAAAGTAAGTAAAAAAAAGGTTTTTAAAAATTTTTGAGTTTTTTTAAGTGCTTTTTAAAGTTAAAAAAAAGTTTTGAGAAGTTTAAAAAATATTAGTTTTTAACTCAAAGTTTTACAATTTTTTTTTCAAATTTTTTATTTGTTTTTCAAAGTGTTTTAAAAAGTTTTTCTTTACAGTTTTTTAAAAGTTTAAGTTTTTTTTAAGGATTTTGGTCTTGGTGTTTTTGGACCTCTGTACAAAGATCTGAAGCTCTTCTTCTTCTTCGTCTGTTTTCGCTCCTCCTCGCTCCAGCTGCTCCTCCTCCGTCTCTGTCTGCTCGCTGTGTTTCTTGCGCAGCGACAGGTGAGCAGTGCGTCCGCTCAGCATGCTGGGAGTTCTGGGGGTCGTGACCCCGGCTGACCTCTGAGGGTTTCACACGTCATCAGGTGTTCAGTCCGAGGTCGCTGAGGGTTTACAGAGTCGTACAGAGACCGCTCACTGAAGCACATGTGGAGCTTTTCACAGAGATGGTCCAGCTGACGAAGGGGGCGGGGCTTTACTGAGGAACGCCGTCTTGAGTGTTTTTAAAGTTTTTGTTGAAAACGTGTGAACCGTAGAGGTCAAAAAAGGCGTTCATGTCGCCGTAGCTCGGTCTAGAGAGTCCTCTACTGTTTTTCTGTAAACGTACTGACTGTGGCGTTTGGCGTTTGGCGTTTGGACCCATGCATGAGCAACCATACCGCGCTATACTCCTCCTCCTCTAAGCGTGCCGGACATGGGCATCGTGTGGAGCTCTCCCGCTGACCAATCAGATGGGACTGATGAGGTCATTTGTACCTGAGTACAGGTACTGGGAGTCTGCCATCGACTCATGTCTGAGCCCCTGAGTTTTGTCTGTCAGGCTGCTCCTCTTCCTTCCTCCTGAAGATGAGACAGCGTGAGACCTCCCTGCTGCTCAGACGTCTGATCCCTCTCTGATCTGGGTTTTTATTGGCCGTGGGCTCGGCGCTGCAGACGCTCTGGGTGGGCCCGTGTGGGAACCAAAGTTCTGAGTCAGCTCCAGCAGCAATTCATCGTTTCTGTAATTAGAGCGGGTTTACCTGCCGCTCAGGTGAGGAGTCATCCTCCACCCACCCTGATATTAAAATACCTGAGCAGGAGTCTGTCTGCAGGACCGAGGGGGGGCGGCTGCAGAGTCTGAGTCCAACAATCAGAGACGTCTCTAAACCACGTGACCCCAAATAAAGAGAGAACCCGAGTCCAGAACCAGGAGGAGAGAGACCAACTGAACCTGTTTGTTGGTTGTTTTGGTTCATGACACCAAATGGACGTGGTTACAGTATTGGGCGCCGTCTGTAGGAGAGGAAGATGCTGACCTTTGACCTCGAGGACCATGAAACCTCTGTGCCTGCAGACACACAGAGCGGCGGTTAAAGTAACTCTGTCCGCTCTGTCAGCTGCAGAATCTCTCTTCTCTCGTCCTCCGCTCGCCGTCTGACGGCCTCGCCTCTCTGCATGGCGTCAGACGGGTCTGACATTTGGACCTGGGCTGTTCAGAGCGAGCCGGCTCTGCTGTGACTCAAGACTCAGAGATGAGGAGTGTGTGTAAATATGTGTGTGTGTGTGTGGGTCGGCATGGCGTTTAGTTTGCGTCTGTCGGCTGCAGGGCGAAGCCGGAGTCTGCTGTGGGAGTTTTCTGACTCCACACTCTCAGTGAGTCACTGTGTGTGTGTGTGTGTGTGTGTGTGTGTGTGTGTGTGTGTGTGTGTGTGTGTGTGTGTGTGTGCGTGTGTGTGTGTGTGTGTAAGGTGTGGATCAGGTTCCTGCAGCAGCTCTTGTTTGTTTTAGGACATATTTTGGGATGAGTTGTTTCGTTCTGCACGCTATCTGCACATTTATTCTCCTCGCCAAACAGACACGCCTCGGCATGACGGCTTTCACAAGCCTAGGAGTGTGTGTGTGTGCATGTGTGTGTGTGTGTGTGTGTGTGTGAGAGAGAGAGAGACAGAGAGAGAGTGTGTGTTATTGAGTTTCTGCACATGTAAAGGATGAAAATTAAGAAGTGATGCAAAAATATTCAGTCGAAGAAGATTTTAAGTTTTGGAAAGTTTTTAAATGTAAGAGTTTTTAAAAAAAATTTTTTTAAAGTTTGTTTAAGTTTTAAAAAAAAATTCAATTTTTTCATTGTTTTTCAAAGTTTTTTCGGTTATTTAAATTTTTTAATTTTGTCAAAAGGTTTTTTAAAAGTTTTTAAAGTATTTTAAAGTATTTTTATTGTTTTTTAAACCTAAAATTTTTTTTTTAAGTTTTTAAGTTTTTTTTTCAATGTAAGTTTTTTTTTAAGTCTTTTAATTTTTTAATGTTTTTTTTAAAGTTTTTTAATAGTTTTTTAAAGTATTTTTAAAAAACATTTTTTTAGCTTTTTTTGTTTGTTTAAAAACATTTAAACATATTTAAAAGGTTTTTAAAGAGTTCCATAAAACCAGACTAAAGTTTTCTAAATAATAATAATAATAATGATAATACATTTTATTTAAAAGCGCCTTTCTGAGCACCCAAGGACACTTTACAGGGCATAAAAACACAGCTAGAAACATAATTAAAATAAATAAAAACAACATACAAGTGTGAAAGTAGACAGTTAAAGTGAGTATGCGATTTGGAAGAGGTGTGTTTTGAGTTCCTCCAGCTCTCTTCAGGACTTCTTCAGACCCTGGACTCTCTGTGGGTCCCCGTCTGTCCCTGCAGAGCCCCCGTCTCTCTGTCGTCCCTGCAGTCCTCCTGTGTCCTGGGGGTCCTGGTTGGTGGTGGTTTTGGGGGGGCCCTGCTGTGGTTGGAGCCCCTCCTCTGCAGGGTGGAGCCTGTGGTGGTTCTGCTGGTTTGGTGGTTTGGGGTGTGAGGAGGGTCTGCTGTGGTGGGTTCTGGGTGGGGTGGGGGCTCTGCTGGCGGTTTGGGGTCTATTTTTAGAGTCTATTTTTACCCCCCTAACGAGTCCAGAAATAAACCGAGTCTCTGATTGAAGACGTTTGTGCGGCACACTGACTGATCTAGGTTTGTACATCTACGTTCGAGTCCAGGTCTGTGAACACTGACGCTCTTTTGGAAAGGACAACTGGACTTAGATGAGACTCATCTAAGTTCAGTTGTCCTTTCAACATAGAACTGGAAATCATAGATGCTGCATCCTCAGTTGTAGACAATATCTCCAGGTTTAGGAGAAACATCTACCTTCATATTTCTACAACTAAGGTGTGTTGGTGAGATCACATGACCCGTCCTGAGGTCAAACGTGTTTATTGTGAGTCTGGAGACACCCTGAGGGGTCTGCAGTGTGTGTGTGTGTGTGCGTGTGTGTGTGTGTGTGTGTGTGTGTGTGTGTGTGTAAAGGCATTAGTCTCACTGCAGGGGGTCTCAGCTAGCATTAGCATTAGCATTAGCATTAGAGTCACGTTATCATGTGACTGACAGACGTTGACACCTCCATTGATCTGTGATTAATTAACCTGATCAGCTGACCCGCCTCAGCGACCAATCAGAGAAGAGCTCACAATAAACAAAGACGAATGATTATTGTGTGTGTGTGTGTGTGTGTGTGTCAGGAAGCTCTGAAGAACAGGAAGTCATTTAACGTGAAGGACTTCCTGTTGCCAAGGCGACCAGGTTCTTCCATGAGCTGAACCTGCTGTCGGAGGAAAACCTCGTAAGTCCCACACCTGTGTTTTCACCTTTTTCTGATTTTGACTGAAACTCACAGAGACGATAAAAATTTTGAAGTTTAAACATAAAAACGTTTAAAAATCAAAATAAACATTTTAAATAAACTGATAAAGAGGCTTTTATTTTCTTAGATACGAGGTTTCCTGTGTCAGACACACACACACACCTCTGCTAATGACTGAGCAAACACACCTGAACTCACACACACACACACACACGTCTGCTCTCCTATTCTTGTGAGGACATATAATAAACTCCAGAGTCTCTGCAGAGGGACGGATTCACCTGTTCAGGTGAGACTCTCACTAAACACACCTGTCCGTCACAGCAGGGGCCGTCATCTGGATTTAGGTCTGACCTGAGGGCCCAACAGGGTCAACGTTTCACCCAAACTGTCAACCTCCTTTAAAAAAATATGCAAAACAGAAACAGCAGTGATGATAAACCATTTGGAAATTCAAAAAAGATCAAAAGTTTATCTGAGTCAGAAAACTTTATTTTATTTTTTATTAAAAAAAAACAGAAAAATGATGCATTTAAAGAGCAAAAACACGAGGAGAACGTTGAAATCAGGTTTAAAAGGTCAAAGTATGACTTAAAGTTTAAAATTGGAATCTAAAGTATAAAAATGACACGAGTCTAAAAACTGAGTTGAGCATGAAATAAAAAAATCTGATCATTTTTGACTCGTAATCCTGAAATGCAAACTTGAAACATGAACTAAAACACCAAATATTTGATTGTCATGGTTTATCACGGACATTTGAAGTAATGACGCTAAAGTTTACAAATCTGCAGACTTCATACTGGTGGGTCAATAATCATACAAACATGACATGATCTTGTGGGTCAGATGATTTTGTTCCCTGGGCCTTGAGTTTGACACCTGTGTTCTAACTCATACTCAAAGCAAAACAAAAAGGTTGAACTTCGCTCCAAACTCATAAACTGCAGATTTCTTCAGATTTATTTACAAAAAGACAGAAAAATATCGTCCTTATCCTCCGAACACTCTCTGAGAAAGTGACACAGTCTTTAATATTTCTGCTTTTCTGCTCCGTCTGTTCAGTCGGACTTCAAAAAGAAAACATCTCTGCATCGATTAGTTTATTTATGTTTGAGTAAGAACTGGATCTACAACAACAGTATCCATGAGAAGAGCTTTGAACAGCTGTCCCTGTAGTGACCAACATGTATGAAAGGGTGAACATGAAGAGGAGTCCAGAGTCTGATCAGAGGAGGACTTCAGACAGACCTGACCGGACTCTGACAGCCTCAACAGTTTTTCCTCTTTCTTTGGAAATCCAGGTCTCATTTTTCCAGGTCTTTCCAGGCCCGGTCCCTGCAGACAAAGTCCCTCTGCTGGGTTTGAGGTCTGGAGGAGAAACAGAAGAAGCCTGAGGGGGCGTTTGGTCTGACATCAAAGGGCGGTTTGGGTGGGTGGGGTTAGGCTGGTGGTGGGTGGAGGGGTTGGGGGGCGGGGTTACCTCAGCACATGGTCTGTAATTGTGGGCTGGTGGACTCGGAGAAAGGAGGAGGAGAGACCCAGACCAGCAGAACCCGAGTTTGTTCTGGACCCTCTTCTTTGTCGAGCAGAGATCACGTTTGATCGGCGCTTTATTAATGAAGATTTATTGATCGTTTGTTTGTTTATTTATAAAGATTTATTGATCGTTTGTTTGTTTATTTATAAAGATTTATTGATCGTTTGTTAGTTTATTAATAAAGATTTATTGATCGTTTGTTTGTTTATTAATAAAGATTTATTGATCGTTTGTTTGTTTATTTATAAAGATTTATTGATCGTTTGTTTATTAATAAAGATTTATTGATCGTTTGTTTATTTATTAATAAAGATTTATTGATCGTTTGTTTGTTTATTAATAAAGATTTATTGATCGTTTGTTTGTTTATTAATAAAGATTTATTGATCGTTTGTTTGTTTATTAATAAAGATTTATTGATCGTTTGTTTATTCATAAAGATTTATTGATCGTTTGTTTGTTTATTCATAAAGATTTATTGATCGTTTTTTAGTTTATTAATAAAGATTTATTGATCGTTTGTTTGTTTATTAATAAAGATTTATTGATCGTTTGTTAGTTTATTAATAAAGATTTATTGATTGTTTGTTTGTTTATTAATAAAGATTTATTGATCGTTTGTTAGTTTATTCATAAAGATTTATTGATTGTTTGTTTGTTTATTAATAACGATTTATTGATCGTTTGTTTGTTTATTAATAAAGATTTATTGATTGTTTGTTTGTTTATTCATAAAGATTTATTGATCGTTTGTTTGTTTATTGATAAAGATTTATTGATCGTTTCTCTTTTTTTCTGCTCAGTTTAGAAACACGAACGTCTCTGAGGTTCAGATCTTCTCTCTCTGCAGTCGGACTGAAGCTCCTCTGTCTGCTGGTTTCTCTGACTCACTCGGTCTCAGAGCGGCGGCCCTCAGGTCTGCGGTTTGGCTGTAAACATTTGGGGGGGGGGGCTCTTCTGTGGTGGGACGGGAGGGAGGGAGACGCCCGACTCAGTAAATTTAGTCTGAGCCGAGTTAAAAATAGACCAGAGGAGAGATATTTATAGATCAAAATGAGAGGAGGAGGGAAGGAGAGGAGGAGAGGAGGAGAGGAGAGGAGGAGAGGAGAGTCTGCAGAGACTGTGGTTCGTGTCTGACTCTCTAATCTGTCGGTTTAAGAAGCTTTGAAACCTGAATCATAAATTTATTGATCTTTATTAAACGTTTTTGAAAGTCTTCCTGAAGTTCACTCAGACGTTTTTCTGTTTTAAAGGAATATTTCACATTAATCTGTTACCGTAATGGAGCTAATAGACGCACATGGACATTCCTCACACAGTCTTTTTAAAGCAGGTTTAGGATCTTTAGTTCTTTTGTTCTGATCGATGATTTTACACCAAACTAAAATAATGAAGACGAGGCGGGTCACCGGCTCTGTCTAAGTCCATCTGGACCTCTGCAGGGTCGTCTGAGGACCAGCATGCTTTGCAGACGGGGCGTCCAGGTTGTGGTTTCACTTTTATTTCAGTCTGGAAAAACCGGGAGGACGGGGGGGCGGAGAGTCAGGGCGGGGGTGGAAACATAAACAGGGAGGTTTTCTCTCCCGACACGAGACCATGTTCCAGAGTCTGGAAACTCTGAGACTCAGAAAAACTCCTGCAGAGACCCGGTCCTGGTTCTGGGGTAAAACCGTTATATAAGCTCAGAGTTAGTCCTCCAGCTGAACCTTAAAGATGGACCCGACTGTCCTCTCCTAACGCAGGTCTGCAAAAGTGAAGCCAACATAATCCTGATGACACGGTTCACTTTCAGAGTCTGAGTCTGTGGAGTCGGTCCTGACAGAGACCCAAAAAACCTCAGACCAAAGTCCCCTCAGGAGGAACCGGTCCACCTTAAAGTCCCCTCAGGAGGGTCCGGTCCACCTTAAAGTCCCCTCAGGAGGGTCCGGTCCACCTTAAAGTCCCGTCAGGAGGGTCCGGTCCACCTTAAAGTCCCGTCAGGAGGGTCCGGTCCACCTTAAAGTCCCCTCAGGAAAGTCCGGTCCACCTGCAGCATTTCCTGTCCTGTCTCTGGGTCCAGAACTATATCTCCCATAATTCCCTGTAGTGTTAAAAACCTGCATCAGTCTTCCAGGTCTTACCTGAAGCTCGGACTCACCTGTGACAGGTGGTCAGTGTCTGTCTGCTGTCTTGTTACCATGACAACAGTCAACAGAGCAGCTTCTGGTCTTTATGACCCACAGGAAGGACCCACTTCAGAGGTGGATCTGGAGAGATCCATCTGTCGACCCGCGGCCATAAACAGTCTGAGTTCTCAGGTGAGCAGGCAGATCTACAGGTGAGACAGAGGCCTGTGATTGGCTGCAGCTGTTTGACCTGATTCTGACGATGACGATGATGATGATGATGATGATGATGATGATGACGATGACGATGAAGATGATGATGATGATGATGACGATGATGATGACGATGATGATGACGATGATGATGATGATGATGATGATGACGATGATGATGATGATGATGACGATGACGATGATGATGATGATGATGATGAAGATGACGATGATGATGATGATGATGATGATGATGATGACGATGATGATGATGATGAAGATGACGATGATGATGATGATGATGATGACGATGACGATGATGATGATGATGATGATGATGATGATGATGATGATGATGATGATGATGATGATGATGATGATGATGATGATGATGATGATGACGATGATGATGATGATGATGATGATGATGATGATGATGACGATGAAGATGACGATGATGATGATGATGAAGATGACGATGATGATGATGATGAAGATGACGATGATGATGATGATGACGATGATGATGACGATGATGATGATGATGATGACGATGATGATGACGATGATGATGACGATGATGATGATGATGAAGATGACGATGATGATGATGATGATGACGATGATGATGATGATGAAGATGACGATGATGATGATGATGATGATGATGATGATGATGATGACGATGATGATGATGATGATGATGACGATGATGGCGGGCCGATAACGACTGACAATAAACAAAATCTACATGATGTAATGATGACACTCAATGAAACAGGACCATCGATGACTGGACCTGATGCACGATGATGATGACTCATGGTGATGATGATCCAGGATCCTGATGATGATGACTGATTCTGATGATGACAATGATGATGATGATGATGATGATGATGACGATGATGATGATGACGATGATGATGATGAGGATGATGATGATGACGATCTGACTGGACCTTCAGGTCTCAGGTAAGAACCAGGTCTGTAGACTGACAAGTCCAAAGTCTGGTCCAGGAGGAGATCAAGATCTGCATGAGTTACTTCTACCGACAAGATACCGACATTTTCCAAAAACAAGATGTTTAAATGTAACGATGAAGAAACATGAGAAAACAAGATCATAGAAGAGTTTGATAAAAACAGTCAAGAGATCAGCTGAAAAACAGGCGGACAAGATATGAACACGAGCACGAAATTTTGTATAAGAAAGTCGAGATCAATACAATCAGACCGAGACGCTAAGACAGAAGAACTACCGCGTCTGAAAAATGATTAATATGATAATTATTACTTCAAGGAAATGATAAAGAAATGATCATAAATGTTCTTCCTCGAGCTGCGGCACCCCGCTGTAGTCTGTAATGGACTGGCCTGAGGTCTCACTACAAACAAGCGTCTGCTGGAAGAGAGTAGGTGAGTTGTGTTTAGTCTCTTTGCTAAAGAAATGAGTCAAAGTTAAAAAGATGTTTGGTGTCTAGTACTATGTCTGTGACCCTATATGTCCTGTTGATGAAGTTAGGTGCTGTTCTGAGCATTATTTGTGGCTATAAAGTGGCGTTTTGGTTGAGGGCGTTCATCTCTGGAGGGTCTAACTCGGTGTTACGGTGGGTTTGACCCTAAATTAATTTTACGACAGAATGTCTCTTTAAAGATGAGATCCTCTTAAACTGGTCTGAGCTGCAGAGAAAGTCTCTGTTCTGGACTTTAAATCGGTTTTCAGGGTTCTGGTTGATTCTGTTCGTGTGTCGGCGTGTTGCCTTCAAAGATCGGATTTTATCTCCTCTTCTGTGATTCTGCTCTCTGTGTTTTTGTGATGCTACAGCGATCTCTGCCTCTCACACTTCCATCTCTGTTTTCTGCCTGACTGTCCTCTCCTCCTCCTCTTCCTCTTCCTCTTCTCCTCCTCCTCCTCCTCCTCCTCTCTGACTCACGCTCTGATCCTGAAGCAGCCTTACATGGTCACTGACGCTGCAGCAGGATCTCCCTACGTAACACGTCGACGTGTCTTTGGGCCCGGGCTGCTGCTCCTCATCCAATAAACACCACCGTGTTCCCACCGAGCTGCTCGCCTCAACCGTCCAATCAGGGGGCTCTGAGTGTTTCCACGGTGACGTGACGCAGAGCTGAGAGCGGGGAGGCCTACTCGCTCTCTCCGTGGACGCTGCACAGGAACAGAAATAACTGTGACACACATTCCTCCTCCCAAAATAAAACGTCTATTTCTGAAATCCTCTCAGACCTCCATCCTGCGGAGGGTCATCAAACACATCATGAACGTTTCCACGCTGCTGCCTTCACTTCCCCTCGCCACGGCGCCTCGTTTATACCCAGGATAACCCGCTCCAGTGTTTCCTCAGAATCTTTGTTCCTAAAAACAGAAACACATTTAAAGTTCCTTTTTCTTCTTGAACTTTTTGCTGATCTGGAAGTTTTTGACTTTTTTTACTCGCCGAGGTTAAAAAAAGGGCGTCAGGACTCCGGTTCTGGGCCTTTCCTTTTTTAGCTCTGGTTCAGTTTCTGGTGGTTTTGGGTCCACGTAGGAAAATCCTCAAAGTGTGTTTATGATCTATTCTCAGAGCGCAGACGGACTGAAGAGGCTTTTCTCCGACTCGCAGGAAAAACTTCAAGTTCACACAGTTCAGGGTTTTTTTTTTACAGACCCGGATTATTTTCGTCTCATCGGTAAAAATAGAAATAAAGAGTCGAGTCTGAAAGAGCGGAGAGGTTGGTCATGTTTTCTAGCTAGCTTGTTCACCGATTGTCGTCGATATCGTGCGAAAAAATAATGAGAAAGATGGAGAAGCAGCAGCTGTTAGCGAGCTAGCTTAATGCTGCGTTCGAGTTATCTCGTAAGTCAGAAGTCGGAGCTGAAAATTACGTCACACCCGAGTTCCCAGCATTTCAGTTACTGAGTCCGAAAAAAGCAAAAATCGGAGGCGGAACAAGATGGATATGTCTACGCTTGCCTGAAGTAAAATTCTGTGTTATACGTTGTTTACAGCTGGGATAGCTAACAACAACTAACAACAACGGCTAACTGTAGGCGTCCATCTTGGTTTTTCCGACTTGTTAACTGGAACCCCGTCAACTCAGGTGTAACATCATTCCCAACTCCGACATCCGACATCAGAGGAAACCGGAACGCAGCGTTATTTTAGCGCTTGCCTTATTAAGCCAAAGCGCTAAAATAACTGTCATAGATGTAGCCATCTTGTTTCCTCTGATTTTGCTTTTTTCTGACTCGGTAACTGAAACGCTGTGAACTCAGATGTGACGTCATTTTCAGCTCCGACTTCCGACTTGCGAGGTAACTTGAACGCAGCGTTAGCATCCCTCTGAGACATGATTAGACTCTTTATTAACTGATTTATTCATTATGAACGTAACTCAGACTCAGTTTAACATTCAGACTTTCTAACTTTTCTTTAACTGGTTTTATTGAGCTTTAAACCACAGGTTTTATCTTTCAAAATAAAAGCTTAATTTGACAATTAAATAAAAATATTAAAATTAATAATGAATTATTTATTTCTTAATCCAGCCTGTTTAACCAAACTGTTTCTGCTCGAGGCTGTAAACCTGTTTTTAGTTTTAACATGGGTCTCTGTGAGGACAGACTCACTACAGGACACGGTCTCTAGTGGACAGGAGAGGAACTGCAGTTTTTTGGTTTGATATCTTATCCTAACCCCCAATTTTCACCCCATCTGGAACCGCCTGTGAGTGTTTTATTTTGAAAAGAAGCCGGATGTTTTATTTTGTGTCTGTGCCCGACTTCCTTTCCAGCACGGGTTAATCTGTGCTGAATTTATCCGCCATGCTCCGGCGTCCAGAAAAAATAGAACTCTTGTGATCAGCAAAGAAGTCGGTGTAAATTGACACGTTAACTTGAATGGTTACGATCAGCTACGATCGGAGGATACGACCTTTTAGGAGACGATCAGGATGAAGGTGGAAGTGTGGCAGAGATCAGCTGTTCGGTTCAGTGGAGGTTAATGGTTCAGGAACGGTTTGTTTGATATGTGTCACCTCCTTTCTGCACACGCTCAGAACAGCTCTGGGTGTGTGAGGTGATTGGCGCAGGTAAATCCATTCCTTATGTGTGTGTGTGTGTGAGATTAGAGTCATGTGACCTCTGACGTCACTGACGTCCATGTGTCTGCGTCTCTGAGTGCTTCTCTGTGTACAGTCGGGGTGTGAACTGTTTGTCTTCGGCTCTCGCTCTCTCACTCTCTGTTGGTGTTTATAATTATGTAACCATGGCGACCATCTTTTACCAGCTTTGACACAGCAGCAGTCGGCGCTAATGATGATGAAGATGTCCATAAACAGAGACAGACGTCTCTCTTTTTGACGGATTATAATCATGTCTTCACTGAACGTCTCTGCAGGTCGGCGCTAAACGACCACGAGACGTTTAACAGAAACACAGACGGGGATTTTGGACTGAAACTGAGTTTTACTGTCTGACACACAAACCTCTTATTAACATGTTTGTCGATTGTTTTGGTACATAGTGTGTAATGGTCCAACAGAACCATTTCATAATGCACACGACCAACAAAGGACCGTCAGAGTCCACGGTCTGACACCCGGGTCAGAGTCCAGAGAGTGTCTGATCGGACACAGGGGGGTTTTGTGGATCCTCAAAGAAACACTGAGAGTCAAACTGAGCAGAAGAAGAAGAAGAAGAAGAAGAAGAGGGTCATAGAAGGTCAGACGCCTCTCAGACAAAGAAATGTGACGGGTCTAAAGTGTGAACAGGCTCCGTCAGAGCGGCCTCGGCGTTGGCGTGGAGACGACGTCCATGTGGGCTCAGACTTCCTCCCTCCCTGTCAGTTAATTCTGGTTCTGGTCTCAGTTCTTCTTTGACTCTCCTGCTCTAGTTCAGGGTTCACTGATTCACAGCCGACAGCAGGGACGCAGCGGCTGCCAAAACAAACAGCCCCGAGCGTCAGCAGAGCGGCGGAGTCCCCGCTACAACAGGATGTGACATCAGGATGTGACATCACGGTCAGAGGCTGGAGGCTGTTTGTGGAGAGGAGGGTTACACACAAACTCACAGCTGGAGGAACGCCGTGTCCTCCGTCTGAGCGTTTAGAGAAACATTCAACGCCCCGACAAACAACCGCAGGAGCCAAAAATAAACGCCGACTACAAAAATAAACTAAATATAAACCCTAACTGAAAAAATAAACTTAAAATTAACTCAAACTACAAAAATAAACTAAATATAAACCCTAACTAAAAAAATAAACTTAAAATTAACACAAACTACAAAAATAAACTAAATATAAACCCTAACTAAAAAAATAAACTTAAAATTAACGCCAACTACAAAAATAAACTAAATATAAACCCTAACTAAAAAAATAAACTTAAAATTAACACAAACTACAGAAATAAACTAAATATAAACCCTAACTAAAAAAATAAACTTAAAATTAACACAAACTACAAAAATAAACTAAATATAAACCCTAACTAAAAAATAAACTTAAAATCAACACCAACTACAGAAATAAACTAAATATAAACCCTAACTAAAAAAATAAAGTAAAAATTAACACAAACTACAAAAATAAGACAAAAATAAAGTAAAAATTGACACAAACTACAAAAATAAACACACAATACAAAAATAAACCAAAAAATAAACCAAAAAATAAACTAAAAATAAACTAAAATTAAACTAAAAATAAACTAAAAATAAACCCTAACTAAAAAAATAAAGTAAAAAATTAACACCAACTACAAAAATAAAACAAAAATAAAGTAAAAATTAACACAAACTACAAAAATAAACACACAATACAAAAATAAACCAAAAAATACACTAAAAATAAACGCAAACTACAAATATAAAGTAAAAACAAACACCAACTACTACCAACTAATAAAAAAGGTCCAACAAACACACAAGACAGGAGGAGATACCAAATAAACATAAATATATATAATAAATAACATAAATATAGAAAATATACAAAATACCACAAATACAAAAATACAAAAATACAAAAATGAACTAAAATATACAAAAATATACCAAAAAATACTCAAATATACAAAAAATTTAAAAAATATATTAAAATTTACAAAATAAACCAAAATATTAAAAGAATTACACAACATACCAAAATATACAAAAATATACCAAAAAACACCCAAATATACAAAATAAACTAAATAAACAAAACTATACAAAAATATACCAAATGTAGATCCTGTGCAGTAGCGTGGAGTCAAGCAGTGATCCAGTTCCTGACCCGACCCGGTAACATAGCGGGTTTTTAGTGAAAGCTAAAACAGGTTAACAGTGTGAGGGTGGGTCTGGGTCTGGATCAGGGTCACAGGTCTGCTTGGGGATGAAGACTTCACCACCCGGGAAAACTAAGACTGTGTTTGGAGCTGTGAGAGTGGACGGTCATCGATGGAGACAGAGTTTATATGTAAACAAACTAAAAACACACGTAGTGAACCTTTAACTCAAAGTTTAAACTCACTCTGAGGTAAACCCTCAAACTCAGACCCGGACCTTCTTTTGAACCTGCATTAGAACCTGAAGCACCTGCTGGTTCACCTGAGGAGGAGTCTGAAAGCAGGTGAACCCACACCACACCCTCCTCACACACACACACACACACACACACACACACACACACACACACACACACACACACACTCTCTCTCTCTCTCTCTCTGCGGGCGAGTTTCACCTGTCTTTTCACTGCAGTTGCTCTAAAGACTTTTTGATTATTCTCTGACAAAAGGACAGAAACACGCTGAGCTCGGAGGACCTGATCCGACCTGCAGTCCCATCAGAGAGACACCTTAACACACACACACACACACACACACACACACACACACACACACACACACACACTGTGGAGTTGACTCGAGGCCGACAGCTGAGCGCAGACGTGGGTCTGCCTCCAGGATATCAGACGCCGGCGTCACACTTGAGGAGAAATCCAACATTACCTCTCTGACATGTGGGTATTCAGGTTCCAGGGCGCTGAGCTGCATTTCTCTGATTTACCTGCGTGAACAAACACACAGGTGTGCTCGTCTCACTGAGTCACTTCATGTTTCCTCCTGACTTCAGTTACGCACAGATGTGGCAGTGAAAGGGCGAAGCTGACTCAGCAGAAGTGACTCATGTGTGTGTGTGTGTGTGTGTGATCCTGGAGACCCACGGTTCACTCGTGTGTTCACCTGAGGGACCCTCTTCATCATCCTCTTCATCATCCTCTTCATCACCTGGAAAGAGTTTAGCTGCAGAGTTTTAGTTTCACCATCAGCTGACTCTGAGCGGGCGAAAACACTACACACACTTACACACACTCACACACACACACACACACACACACACACACACACACACACACACACATTCCTCTCAGTACCATGGAAACTGAGTGGGTGTGAAGATCTCCTCATGTAACATCTATTTTCTGTTTTCTATTTTCTATTTTCTTCCTGCAGCTGCAGAGCCGGACTCTGACGGAGACAAAGACCTGTCCCGTTTAATGTTCCTGAACCTGCAGACGGACAAAGACCACAGAGTCTTGACCCGTGAAGACACGAGTCCACCACCAGCCTCTAGGTCTGATCCAGGTCCAGAGAAGAAGACCAGACCAGGTCTACAGGACCAGACTGGAGCTTCAAGATAAGTTCAGATGTTTCCAGATGAACTCAGAGCTTCAGACTTCTGAGTGAAAAAGGACCAAGAACTGGACCCTGTGGTTCTCCTAAATCTGATGTCTTTGAATGTCCCCTCACATCCATCCGTCATCGCTCAGAGGGATCAGTACTCCAGGGTTCAGACCTGATAAATACTGTAAAGTGCTTCACTCATGTTGGTTCCAGACCGAGATCAGGTCTTTATAATCCACTAAACAGTGAGTGTGGTCCAGACCTGCTCCTCTGGAGAGGGTCTAGAGTAAGACCACATGAGGCTGTTCCAGGTCACACTCAGACTCTCAGGGGTCATTGGAGTAAAGAGAGAGAGTGGGCGAGGGACACGGCTCAACTTACCCCGCTCTTACGGTCAACTTCATACTCAGCCATCAAAGTGTCTCAAGACGTTTTCACATCAAGACGTCTTGAGACAAAAGTTTGAAGACGTCACCATGTCAGGATTCACCAGGACATATTTCTGTGTCTGAAGACATTTTAAGACACATTTACTTTGTCTTCAGACGTCCACATCTTCAGACGGCTTCATGGTCGAGTTATCTTCTTTGGACTGGAGTATCATGATGATAATGTTAATATAATGGTCTTTTCATATTTTACTTTAAAATCTGTTTTTAGATTTATCTCCTATGGTTAAATGATTATAAATAAAGATAATCAATATTTAACTTGCATAAAGATATGGTAATATAAACATAGACGGGGTAAGTTGACCATAGGAGACCCTTTCTGTTGTCCTGCTCTATTCTGAAGATGACAGTTCTGTTTACGCTCATAGTTAGTTAGAGACTGAACTAGGACTGACCTGATGGACTGATCAGAAATATGACACATGGATCATCCTAACCCGCTCTCCCCTATCTGGGTTTGGCCCTCAACACTGACTGACTGTTTCCTGAGAGTGTCTGTGGTCTCAGTTTGTGATGACGGTCTGTTCCCTGATGTCTGATTCTCTTCCTTTAGTTTTGACCCTCCTGTGATCCCGTACACAGACACCACTGCAAGAGCCTCATTGGTTAAAAGTTTAAAATGATCAAACTGTAAACAAACGAACAGAAACTGGAGTTTAGTGATCCGAAAGATTTGATGAACATCAGCGTCCACAAACTTCTGGACATCTTCTGATCAAACAGACACCATCATGTGAAAACACACACACACACACACACACACCTGGATGATGAAACACTCAGGAATCAAAGTCTTCAGTTCAATAATTTATTGATCACATTAAATTAAACAGCTGTGTTCATATATTACTCTGCTCCTTTAAATTATCGGCTCTTCTGCGTCACCATGACGTCACTTCACCTCGCTCCTCCTGTGCGTGTGTGTGTGTGTGTGTGTGTGTGTGTGTGTGTGTGTGTGTGTGTGTGTGAGTGTGTGTGAGCAGCTGGAGATCAGCTGCTCCGGAGCGTCACATGCAGCTCCTCAGTTCATTCATTCAGTTCACTTCAGTCATGTGACATCCAGCTGCTGCCGCCGCTCAGTCACGTGACAGTCCTCTTCCTTTCTGCTGCTCCAGGACCTGGACCCTCCAGGACCTCGGGTTTCAGAACCCACCAGCATCTCAGCACCCCGGCCAACTCAACCCCAACTCAATCAGGCAGCAGGTAGGCCCGGTTCAGCCCGGTTCGGCCCGGTTCGGCTCGGCTCGGTCCGGTCCGTCTCTCAACACAAACGCCGTTAATCCCCTTCAGCAGGAGGCCGGCTGTTTGGACTGAATCCACTCCTTCTCACCGCTCCGCAGCGGTTTTGACTCGGTTCGGCTCAGTCCGGTCCGGCTCAGCGGTCCTGCAGCTCCAGACAGGGGACCCACTGGTTCCTGCAGCGGCTCTCCTCGCAGAAGCTGCTGATGTCCTGCAGGGCCGGACTCTGGAGGGCCTTCACAGGAGGGTTCTGGAAGAAAACAGGAAGGAGCGGGACGGTCAGTGACGAACTTTTACACAAACTTTAAATTAACCCGAGAACACGATCGCCGACCGAACATGTTTAGGTGATCTTCATGATGTTCAAACCTGCTTTTTCCCACAGACTGGATTTGACACAGTTCTAGTGTTTAGTGTGTAAATGTAGGAGATCTTAGTGACAACATTCAGGACGTCATATTGACCCTCCAGCTGTGATCCTGTTACAGGGTGGACGTCTCTGACTAACACAGAGCTAAGGTTTGTTGAACTTCGTGATTATAAATGGAGTTGATTTCGTTTCAGGTCAGTCAGAGTGGTCCTGAAGTTTACATGCTCGCCGTGGTCAGAGTCAGCTTTCATCATTTCTACTCTAAATCTGACATACTTTGGTTCTCTCTCCTGCAGCTGTCACTGTGCCAAAGACCCCGAGTCTGAACCAGAGAAGACTCACAGAAACTAACTTTAGGCACTTCTTCTTTTCCTCCCTTAATTGCACATTGCACAATTAAAAATAAAAGAAAACTAATTTGTCATGTATTCTCCTTTTTGATATATTTATATATATATATAAGTACTTCTCCTTGGGTATATTATTTTGTGTAAAAATCCCCCGGTGATCGTGTTCTTGGGTTAAATAATCTAATCTCAATCTCTCAAAGGTCCAGATTCTGGTTGATGTGCAGCGGGAGTCGGACTCACCGTGACCAGGATGCAGTGCATGTCTCTGGGCTCGTTGCCGTTGCTGTCCTCGGTGTCCTCCTCCAGCAGCTGACCCAGCCGCCTCATCCCGGACACCCGCAGGATGTTGATGTCGTTGTCGCAGCAGAAAGCCTGCAGGAGCGTGAAGTGGATCTGCAGAGCGATGTCGTCCTCGTCCTCCTCATCGGTGGCGAGGACGCACAGAACCACACTGTCCGGATCTCTGCAGGAGGAGGAGGAGGAAGAACCGGGTTAGAATCAGAACTATCAGAAGATTCAGAACCATCAGAACATGCATCGGATCGTGAAAGAGTGTAGAACTCAAACTTACACATTCATGAGTTTGGCGGACTCGTAGACTCCCACAGTGAGACAGTCCTGTCTCTGAGCCGCGACCAGCAACTCCTCCAGAGCCTGACTCACCGTCTCCATCCTGCACACACACACACACACACGGAAAAGAGGCGGTTAGAAACGTGACCGAAACCCGCAGAGCACGCTCACGAGCACTGACACTGACTGCATGAAAATGTGTGGAAATAAGAGCAACAGGTCTGAGATCCGATCCGGTATCGGAACGTGCTGACTGCGTTAACTGACACTCGTGCAACCGCGTGCCAGTGCGTTATGACGGTATCGGTAACTCACTTTTTCTCGGTGCTGTTGGATCCGACGACTTCCTCCAGAGTCATGTTGAAGTCAGATAAATAATCCACCAAATCCAGGATAAGAAGAAATATCCACAGCGCGAGGAGGCTGCTGTCCCGATAAAGTCCCGGAATAAAGTCCAAATGATCGGTAATCCAGATCGGTCCAAAGATCGGAACAAGCTGAGCGTTAGTCCGTGAAGTGAGATCGTGAGAAGAGAAAGATTTCTGCTGCCGAAAGCTGAAACTCTCCTCTACTTATACGCCACCAGTGTAGTGGGCGTTACCCCGCCCAGCCGCTCGGTCTCTGATTGGTCCTTTTCTGTCAATAGATCCCCCGTACTCTGCGCCCATTGGCTGAGCGCGCAGCAGACGCTGGTGATCCCACGTGGGTGGTTTCGGAGAATCCCCCGCTCTCTCTCTCTCTGTCTCCCCCCTCCTCTCCTCTTTCCTCACACCCTCCCAGTTTGTTTACCGGGACTCTTTCTTTCTTTCTCTCGGAGTGGAGGAATTTCCAGATCCTCCACCCTGCGCCTTTTCCCACCTCCCAGAATGTGCTGCTGCTTGAGGATTTTGCAGAATCCACCAGAACCACCGCCGAACCAAAGACAGAACCTCAGCTCAGGGATGCATGCCCACCATGACAGTCCACGCACACACAGAAACCCCAGACTGCAGCGAGTCCCCTTAACATATATGTTTTTAAATGGGGTCTGGGTCTTGCACAAGCACAGAAGGGAAGCTGGGGCAGGTGATCAGCCCCGTGTCAGAGCACGAGCTCGGGGACAGAGCTGCTTCTCTATTGGATAACCGAGGCCGGTCTGCAGGTTGTGCAAGAGCAGAGACAAAAATAAAAGATGGAAATGAGCCTCGATCAACAACACGGGGGCGAAAATCACGAGAAATTCAGATGACATTTGGTGCAGAGATGAGTTTGAGTTTTTTGGTTCTTCTGCAGACAGACTGAGGTTCTGCTGCAGGTCTGCACTCCCTGTTCTGGAAGTTTCAGCTGCTGCAGCCTGCTGGGTCTAAAAATACCCACCAGAGTCATGAGACTGTTTACCGGCTGAGGTTTGGCGCAGCCGCAGAAGAGGAGCTCTCTTTGAGTTTTATTCTTCTTTTATTGTGTTTTTGGACATTCATGTGTTCACTCTGCTGCAGGTTTCCCACCACATGCTGCTTACACACACACACACACACACACACACACACACACACACACACACACACACACACACACACACACACACACACACGGTCTCAGGTCCTGCATGTCTGGTCTGCAGAGGTCTCAGACGCCCCCCGGCGGCCTGAGGCGACCCTGCAGCAGTGAAACCTGCAGAACAAGTCAGAACAAGACCAGAAACCTGTTCCCGGAACAGGGTCACATGCAGAGGGGGGGCCCCTGAGGGTCTCTGAGAGGTTTCAGGGTTCAGCGAGGGGCTTTTTGGAGAGCAGGTTGAGGAGTTTGGGGGTTTTGACAGTTTCATGGGCTGAGAGAGACTGTGGGGGGGTTTCAGACATTAAAATGAAAATGGTTCTGGAAAAATCCCGGAGGTTTCACTTTGTGTTCTTTCAGAGTCCCTCTGACCCCCAAACGGACCAGTTTAAGTCCAGTCCATCAACCTGTTTTAAAGCTGTCATTTAAAAGTCTTGTCTCCAAGTGAGGCCTGTTTAAAAGAGTTAGTTAAGCTCTTTTATTCCCTCAGTTTGAATAAAGGTGGAGATGCTCAGACTTGCACAAAGTTATTTTACGGTTTCCTGAAGTTTCTGAAAGTAACTTAAATTCTTTTGGAGATTTTTGAGGGTTTTAAGTCCGTTTACAGAATCCCAAAGTTTTTTTTCAGACTCTCAGGTGGTGATCTAGTTTATCTGTTATTCTATTTATTCACAAATTTGAGAACTAACTGGTTTTTAAAGAGACGGTGCACTCTAGACGACGGTGCACCGAGGTTAGTTTATTATTCGTCTCCTTTTAGATGTTATTATTGTCAAAAATTGGGCTAAACTCAGTGTTGGATGAAACAAGATAATGTCAAATTTAATCTTAATTTAATATTTTGGATTTTATGAAGTCTTTGATAAAAACAAATAATCCAAATTAAATAGCTTTCATGTCATTTTTGCATTTGATTCGTCTCACTCTCTGTATTCTGTGTTTTTGTTGTTGAATAATTAAAAGAGCTGTTGTTTGGATTCATATCAGTACTCCCTCGTTTATTGTATCATTAGTAATATTAGTATTTGCATTGATGTTGTTATTGATTACACCACTAAAAGTAAAGGTTGGGCCTGTCCTGATTGTCTCCTGAGTGTCTGCTGCCCCCTGCTGGTCTAATCATGTCTTACATGAAGGTTGAAATTCCACATTTCACCAACTTCCTCCCAGGCCTCCAAAAGATCCTCTAAACATTAAAAAGAGATTTGAACAGATTTTTGTTTGATATTAAAACAACACAAACCTCTTTATATTCACACTCAGGAGTGGAGAGGTTCAAGTTTCAGCAGCTTAAAGAGACGTTAAAGTCAGAGGGGTTAAAGAGTCAAATAAATCAATCAAAGTGTAAACATTGATTTAAAGTGTTCATGATTAAAGTTTGAGTTTGAAAATGAAAGATTCATGTTGAATTATTTAAAGATTTCATGTTTGAGGAAACTGAAGGAGTGTAAAAATGAAGAGTGAAAGTTTGGAGTGAAGAGATTAAATCTGAAGTTTCATTTTCACTGTCAGAGTCACATGATCCCGACATCTTCACATGACTCCTTAAAATGGCTCATTAATCTGACGACCCTGAAACCTGCTCAGAGATGTTAGAGATTCCTTAATGAGTGATCAGACTTGTTAGCAGCCAATCACAGCCGTCATTAATGAGTGATCACATGACCTCTGATCAGATCAGTCATTGACCTCCATCAATACTTAACTCTGTCTGATCTGTGAGGGTTAAACTGATGATCACATGATGTTTCATGGATGACTGATCTGAAGATGATCAGGTTTGGATTTATTGTTTTTAAAAACGTCGTTTCGATCACAAGAAAAAAAAACACCTAAACAAACTTAAAAGAGAAAAAAAAAACTTTAATATCCTTTTTAAGGATTTAAATATTTTAACTTTTTCTGGATGTATGCTGAGAGAGGACGTTTTAAAAAGTTTCTGTCAGTTTAAGGTTTTCAGTCACTTCACAGATACTCAAATAAAAACAGACTTTGACCAACTTTAACAGCACTCAGTGAAAGTTTGAGGTTGTTAAAAAGGTTTTAAAAGAGACTTAAAGTCCAAAAGACTTCCATGAGTGTCACGGGTATTTAGCAGTTTAACACACAAACACACACTCCTGTTCATTAAAGGGTTAATTCTGAAAATAACATAAACACTCTTATCTTTTTGAGACACGTTTTCTTCGTCTTTTTGATTTATACACTTTCATGAAATACAAGTTAGAAGAACAAAGTCACAGTTGAAAAAGCTTCAGAGCTATTTTAAGATATTTTAATATCAGTCAAAAGAACTTTTAAACTCAAGTGGAAAATTTTGTGTTTAAGTGAATCAATTAGAAATGAAAATGAGAGTTTAAGTGAGTTTAAGTTCTTAAAAGGATGTACAGAAACAAAAAAGGGTCATTCAGAGAAAAACTCGAACCAAAAGGAAAGACTATAATGTGAAATAAAAACATCAGTTTTTTGGGTTCAACACTGAAATAAACGAGCTGTTATGTTTATTATCTTAACGTATTTTAAGATGCAAAATTAAAACGTATATAAAACCATAATCTGTTTAAGAGTCCGCTTCAAAACTTTGGACTCTGCAATGTTTTTTATCAGGTACAAAAATTAAAGTTGAGGTCAAAGGTCTTTTTGTTAAGACTGAATGAGTTTGACATTTTAACTTTAAGATCTTTTAAGTCTCAGTTTTAAGTTCCAGCTTCTTTTTAAATCCTCAGGTTGTTTTTTTTTTTAGTTCAATAATGTTCAGTTAAAGTTTTTGATTGTTGTGAGTTTCAGAATCCACAAACGGACTAATTAAACCTCCGAGCTCTCAATACACACAAACTGATGTGTTAGAGTGTGTGTGTGTGTGTGTGTGTGTGTCTGAACCCTCCTGCTGGTTGACACTCACCCTCAGTCTGCAGCCCCCCCCAAACACGCACACACACACTCGGGCCCTGGGTGTGAAGTCTGAATCCACTCCTCCTCCTCCTCCTCGTCGTTCTCTGAGTGTCAGAGTTCATTAAAACGGTGGAAATAACAAAGTGATCTATTTAAGTACAAATGAGAGGAACATCTACTTTGGTCTTTCTACGTTTACGCCTCCTCTCTGAACTTTATCTTCTCTTTCTTCGTTTGGAGTCAAAGTTGATCAGATTGGCCTTTTTCTTTTGAAATAATCAGACTGAGTGTTTTTACTGAAACCTTTTTATTTGTTAATTAAAGAGAAAATTAGTCAGAAACTGTCATTAAGGTCCAACTGTTTATCAGGGACTCGTTTGTTTTCCTCTGAGAGTTTGATTAAATGTTCAACAAATACTTTCAAACTCTAACTTAAGTATTTTTACAGAGAGATTATCAAACTGGTTTTAGCTGCTGGACCTTCAGAGTGCAGCTGTCTGAAGGTTTGATCCACGTTTGTTAATCCAGGATTAGATAATCCAGCTGATGTTTTTATGTTAAACTTCTTCAGGAGAAATGATTGGATCAGTCTGACTCAGATTGGGCCTAAAATGTAACTGCAGTCTGTCCACAGGGGGGCGCTACAATCCACAGACAGATCCCCTCAACTGTTTTCCATGAGATGTCTGGTTTGATAATATTGATGTTGTTTGATGATAACAGAGAACTCTGAAGTTTCATTGATGTCAGACTCTCATTTATCTATCGATTATCTATTGATTACTTTAATCCATGTTTTCTTTTTAAACAAACCTGTTTTCGCACACTTCAGGTCTGTTTCACTGAAACATTTGAGGGTTTTACTCCCCTCTGTTTTTTTTAGTGCATCTGAACCTTGAAATAAAAATCCCTCTTATTTAAAGTCTGATTTAGTATTAACACTAAAAGCTTTTAAACATCGATGACTGAATTTGTTATTAAGGGAGATTCAAATATTCAGAATTACAGTTTTTTTCAGTCTCTATCAAGAGGTTGTCCGACCAGTCGTCACTTTTTCTAAACTCTAAACTCAGCTCTCACAGCATCGGTCTTTTTACTGTTCACAGTCTGGGAGACTGGATATTATTGATTATACTGATTATTTATTCACTTATGTGTTTATGAAACTGACCATACAGGTAAATATATTCCATCCTGTATTAGTTTATCTGGGTTATAAATGTAAAAAAAAAGTCTAATCTTTTTTCCCATTTTTTAAAATTCAAACAACAAAGTAGCCTCAGTAAAAAAAAAAATTCTAATCTTTATTATTATTTTTTTTACTTAGGCTACTTTGCTGTTTAATTTTTTTTTTAAGGGGAAAAAAAGATTATACTTTTTTTATTTTATTTTTTTTTAACTGAGGCTACTTTGCTGTTTTATTTTAAAAAACGAAAAAAAGTCTAATTTTTTCCTCTTTTAAAAATAAAACAGCAAAGTAGCCTCAGAAAAAAAGTCAACTTTTATTTTTTTATTTTTTATTTTTTTTACTGAGGGTACTTAACTGTTTGAATTTAAAAAAAGGTTAAAAAAATAGTAAAACCTCTTCAAAATAAATAAATAAATAAAACAGCAAAGTATCCTTGGTAAAAAAAAAAAAAAAAAAAAGTGTTGCGTTCATAACTTTTATTTTGATATCCGTAACCGGAAGCAGTTGTCTACAGCAGCAGAGCCTGACGGAAGAAGGAGAGCTCGTGAACTTTTCCCTCGGTCATCGTAACGGTCATGTCTGACTCGGCAGAAAACTCGGACGTTCTCTCACCTGACGGACAGGTAAGTTAGTTCAAAACTATCGGTGACGTCAGTTTAACGTGGTTACCAGGAAACCAGCTGACTAGTTAACTCTAACTAACGAATAAAAGGTTAAACGCAGCAGTTCGGCTAACGGCGGGATTAGCTAGGCCCGCTGTTTTTAGCTAACGTTTGTCTGTGATGGTTCCGCAGGAGTCCGGTTCGGTTCTGGTCAAGGAGGAAACGTCTCCGACAAAAGTGACGGAGAAAAACCCGGAACTTTCACCGGTGAGTTCGAGGATTTAAATAAAACGGTAAAATAGTTTTAAGAAGACCCGGAAATTGACCGTTTATTCGAACTTTAACTGACTTTAATGGACCATGATGAAGTTAGCATCTCAGTCACTGACTCAGGGGAGGTTCGGGAAACGAGTCCAGGTCCAAAACCTTTTTATCCAGACAACAGGAACATTTAAAAGAGAAGTTAAAAACACATTAATTATATTTTAACCTGTTTGAGTGAATTATCAAAGAGACAGTTCGCCGTTTTTTTCACTGTTTGGACCCCGTCTGATCCAGAACCAGAACACGGTTCCAGATTGGTTTAAGATCATTCTAGAGACGAGAATTTTAACATCTATAATTATTTTGTTTGTCAATTTTAATCAAAGGTGATTTTAGTGATTTTTAAACCGTCAGAAAGAGCGGGCCGCTCAAAAATGTTCAAATGTTGACGACACAGACATAAGAGAACACAGAGATATCGATATATTACCAAATGTCATCAATAACTAATATCTATTGACTGATATTAAAAGATTTTTTGTTTATACACCATAAAATAAAAAGATGCTTCTTTAACGGATTCCTGCCGACCTCACCTTTTAATGTGAAGGGTGTAATTTAGGGTAAATATTTAGGCAGGAAGATGGTGTTAAATATGAAACTGTGGGGATGATTATGTTTTATAAAGAGTTTATTAAAATGTAAAAGATCATATTTTGGAGACCATGATACTCCTGTAAATTTTAGGTGCAGATAAACTTTAAACTTCTGTCCTGTTGTTGGTTAAACACAGAAAAGCTGAAGATACAAAATCAAAAAAGAGTCTCCTGAAGTCTGTTTGTGAACGTCTGTAAACCTGCTGTGAGGAATAATCCTTGGATACGGGGACTGAACCTCAGGTCTCTGCTGCTTTCAGGGTGTCGATGTGTCCGGATGTGCAGCTTCAGAGGAGACGGACGGCAGAGAGACGCTGCAGCAGGTGAAAGGACTGAAGGACAAACAGACGGCCTCTCCACCTGCAGCCGAACCCTCCTCCACCAGCCCGAAGGTAGAGAGGTCATGATGACAAACGGATCCTTGTATCCAATCAGAAGCTGCGTCTCTTTTTCTTCGTTTGTTTCTCTGTCAGGATGAAACTTTGAGTTCTTGAAAACGAACCCGAACTCAAAAAACGAGTCTTTATCTGATTTTCTACTCTGGGTTGGAACCTACACTACGGCGTCTTACTGCCTCCCAGTCAGATTATTGGTTTGCTTGATCTTTGAAATATCCTGTTTTTGTGAGTTCCCTAAAAACTGAGAACAGGATTATGACCCTGTTCTGGTCTCTGCAGCAGGACTGGAAACCCGGGTCTCAGTGCCGAGCTGTGTACTCAGGGGATGGTCTGATTTACCCGGCTGTTGTTCTATGGGTCAAAGGTCAGCGCTGCTGCGTTCGCTACGATGACTACAACAACGAAGAGGAGCACGACGTCAGCAGTCTGCTGAGCAGCAACGAGCTTCACGGACCGAGCAGAACCGCCACAACAGCAAAGGTTAGGACCAGGACCAGGACCAGGACTATAGACTGGGAGGATACTGAGTCTGACTCAACTTCAGTTCTAACTGCATGTCATTTCAAAATAAGAGCGTTTTAATAACACGGGAAATGAAGCAAACAAATACAGGACTGTAAAAATGTCAAAATAAAAGCATTAAAACAAGTTTTAATCAAATAATTAACCAACTAATCAAAAAATAATCAACTGATTCATCGATTAATCCAAAAAAAATTGACAGATTCATTGATTATTCGAAAAAGTAATCATCCGATTCATCCATCAATCTAAAGAAAAAAATCAGCTGATCAATCAATATATACAGGAAATAAAGCAGTCAAATGTACGACTTTAAAAATGTCAAAATAAAAGCATCCAAACCAGTTTTAATCAAATAATTGACCGATTCATTGATTAATCCAAAAATAATCAACAGATTCATTGATTAATCAAAAAAAAATAATTGACCGATTTATCGATTAATTGAAAAAAAAATTTGAGTCAAGGTCTCCAGGTGTCTCCAGATGGTCCCAGATGTGGATTTAGTGGTTCCTCTACTGAACCTTGAATGAGTGAAAAACCTGGTTCAGGGACCGTCTTAAAGCCCTCGAACCTGGTCCGAGAGTCCGCCTGCTGCTGGAGTTCTGGGGTTTCCTGGGAACCTTTGGGGTCACCTGGTTTATCGGTGCCGCTCCAGCAGAGGAGTTGGACTCGTGTTCAGTCTTTTATTCAGGTCTCTGAGGAACTCTTTAATGATTCCCCTATCGATGCCTTTCTTCAATTAAAAAAAATAGACTATAGGTTTTCATCGTTAACTCAAATTTGATTGAGTCTCTGACAACAGAAACAGACGTACGCCACCTTCAGTGAGAGTCTTTTTGTTCAGCATGTCTGACATTGTGTTCATGTAAACTCCGGACAGGGTGACGGTATTCTGAGTCCACTAAAAGAGGACGACTTGTCTGTGAAAATTTGAGGGTTTTTTTTGTCGGGTCCAGAGTTTTTATGTTCTTCTAACTCGGTTAAAAACAGATTATTGTGAATTCTTAAAGACAGTCCATGTGTGCGTCAGTGTCTTTGTTTGGAAGTGAGCGGAGGGGCGGAGCTGCAGAGAGGACTGATCCTCTGCTCTGTTTTATAATGAATGAAAACATGTTCTGGATATTTGAAGGATTTTATTAACTCCCCCCGGACAGCGCCTTTAAAGAGGACATGTCCGGGTAAAAGAGGACGTATGGTCACACTAACATATGTACCTTTCATGCCACCTTTGCATGTTATCACTGCTCGACAAACATCGCACTGTTGTCGTCTTTCTCAGTCAAATTAAACCTCGTTTCTGCCGACTTTTCGTACCGAGAGCGTACCGATGTTTCCGTTCACGTAGACTTGCACTCATCCGATCGATTTTGTTACCACCCAGAAGAAAAGAATCGTTCAGATAAAATGTAAATGATCCGTTTGGAACCAGTTCTCAACAAGAACCGGTTCTGGATCCCCATCCCCACTCAGGTGTGCGCTCAGACCCTCAGCTGTCGGTCTCACCTGCAGGGCAGCAGGTGGACAGGTGTGAGCGGCAGGAGGGAGGAGAAACAGGGGGAGAGAGGAGCGGAGAGGAGGTCTGACAGATGGAGAGAGGAGCAGCACACCTCCTCCTGGGTGAGTCATACAAACAAACAGCACCACCTGCTGGTCAGCTGACGTTCCTACACCTGATCCTCTCACCTGCTCTGTGTGTGTGTGTGTGTGTGTGTGTGTGTGTGTGTGTGTGTGTGATCAGGCCAGAGAGAGGTCCAGTCATCAGAACAAAGAGGAGAAGAAGAGCGCAGACAAACCGACCAATCACAGCTTCACCTTCTTCCCTCCTTTTCCTCCTCCTCCTCAGACGAACTCGAGGGTAAAACCGACAAACTGACCGTCAAACTCGGGGACATCTATCAGACTGAAGATCTACTCTCAGCTGATCTCTCTCCCTCTCTCTCTCTCTCTCTCTCAGGACTCCGCCTCCTACATCCCTCCCCCTCCTCCCCCTCCTCTCACCTGGGCCATCGGAGGTCAAGAGGGCGCCGGTTTTGACTCCGCCTCCAACATGCTGATGCTGTGGTACATGTGTGGATTCCACACCGGCAGTTACCTGGTGAGTGACCACCCTGCAGACCCTGAACGCCCCGGGTCTTTGCGGTCCTGGTTCAGTGTGTTTGGGTCTGAGAGGACCGACCCGGTTTTGAAATCCTCCCTGATTTCTGTTTGTGTGCGTTTCCACTCTGAGGTTGTGTGTTTGTGTGTCTCAGGCTCAGCAGGCCTTCAGGTCCGGCTCCAAAGACTGAGAGGTAAGAACCCGGTCCTGGCAGGTCCAGACTCAGAGGTGGTTCTCTGGACTAAAGCGTCTCACTGTCTTTGTGTTTTCAGAACCGTCGGAGCAGCTGCAGCTTTTTTTGTTTCGGAGGTTCCATGTGGATCAGGAAACGCTCCAGTTTGGTTCTTGGTTCTGTTTGTGTTCAGAGAAGATGTTTCAGAACTCTGCTGTTAGGAAATGAAATGAGAACGTGTTTGTTTGTTTGTTTGTTTGTTTGTTTGTGTTTGAGGACAGAGTTTGGTTTGAGTTTGTTGTCGATGAGAAAAAGATTCTTGAATAAAGTCGAAACAGATACTGAAGAGCTGCCGTCTGATCTTTAACTCCGTCTGTTCCTCCATCATCTCTGATCCCAGGAAGAAATTAAAACCTTTGTTGACTTTGACGTAAACGCTGACACACACACACACACGCACACACACACACACACACACACACACACACACACACACACACACGCACACACACTTCCTGTCTGTCTCTGCACCAGGAATGGAAATAACTCTGATTCTTAATTATTGTGTTAACTGATTAAATCTGTGAGTCTGTTCAGGTTCTGCTGGTGCTGACCGGTTCTGGATGTGGTTGCCCGTGGGCTGGGATCATATTGTTGTTTATTGAGCAGGTGAAGTATTGATGATGAACGGATGATTGATCAGGTTTGTTTTATAACAAGGAGAAATGATCAAAAATCATCTCTTTCAGTTTTTTAACAGAAGAATTTAAACGTCCGTGTTGGTGTGTGTGTACAGGTGTGTGTGTGTGTGTGCTCATTTTAAATCTGAATATAGATCGTTGATGATCAATAATCCTGATCGATAATGCTAAAGAGTCGATTTGAGGAAAACTGATGTTGAAAAAGTTTAAATCCTGTGAAACCAAAAAACTTGAACTCTGATATTTTCTTCAAACAGACGGACTCCTCGATCTCCTCTGTCAACTCTGTCTCTGTGATGGTCATCTGACTGTCTAGTCCCGCCCCTTCCTGTCTATGATTGGTCAGCTGGACCAATCAGCAGCGCCTGTGGCAGCGCCCTGCACAGCTCCTCTTCCTCTGCTCTGAAAACAGCGTGACTCTAAAATATGGAGTCAAAGGAGGCGGCGAAGCATCAGAAACGTGAGTTTAACTTTTTACTTTTATAAACAAAAAAAGAGATTTAAACTAAAAATATAAAAAATGTCACTTCTGATTAAAAAGTGAGTTTTTTCATTCAAATAGCAAAAAATAATTTACAAAACAAAAGTTTTGTAAAATAAAAAAATCTTTTTTTTCATCTACAAAACAAAAAAGTTTTGAAAAAAAGTTTAATTTATCAAACAGAAAAGTTTTATAAATAAAAAGATATATGTATTTTTTAAATCATAAAACAAAAAAGTTTTGTAAATCAAACAAAATAAATTCTTTTTAATTAAAAAACAAAAGTTTTGTAAATAAATAAAAAATAATAATTTTGAAGTAATTTTTTTTTTGTTTTTACCCTTCTTGGCCTCCGTTTACTAAAAACCCTGATCTGTATTAGCAGAGCTAGTTTGGGTTCTTGAAGGTCTTCGTTGGTACCCCTCTACGTTCAGACCTCAGGCACAGAACGGTTGTGGACTCTCTGGGTCTTGTGTAACCCGGACTCAGTCTCTCCCTGCTTATGAAACCGTCGTCCTCTCTGACGAGCAGAGCGTCTCCTCCTGACCCGGAGGTCAGGCGGCTGATGTCTCATTATCAGCAGGTCAATATTTTCACCCTGACGTCACGGCGGCTCCGTTATAAATCTGTAAGACAGAGACCAGAACCTCAGAGCCCACAGGACGGACCCAGACCTCCAACACCCCAGGACTGAGACTGAAGCAGACCTCAGAATCCTCTGAGCGTACGTACGGTCGGCAGGCCGCTGTGACTCCTGGTCAGCGCCATGGTCAGGGGCGGGATGCTGCTCCTCAGCGCCTCCTGCTGGCTGCTGGTGGTTTTAGGGAGCAGTAAGAAGATGGAGGGGAGATCAGTGGAGGACGCCATCGAGACTCCGGAGGAGAAAGAGCTGGTGAGTAGATGCAGCATCTATGATTTCTAGTTCTGCGTTGAAAGGACAACTGGACTTAGTGATTTCCACTAAATCTGAAACGTACCATCTGAATATAGACTTTATAGAGTCAAGGAAGTTTGGATGATATTCTGGGGTAAATCTATTTGATCTAGAATAGTTTTAATATTTAACCTGTAAAAATTAAATAAAAATCAGTAAGCTGTTTTTTTGGTCGCTACCTCAGATGTGACGCAGCTTCTTCAGACAGTTTTCTGTAACCAAACAATAATTTATACATCAATTATCAAATATTTGAAAGACCATTTCAGTTGTTTAGCCGACTGTATTTCTGTTCATGCCATTGCATTAGTGTTCTTACAAGATTTTTGGTTATTATATTCAACAGAAAAATATCACGTTCACCATCGCCACTGAAATAAATCTGTTGAAATGTTTTTTAATTTATTATTTTGCATGGATGTCTGCTTATGACAAAACAAATTTTTACATTTATGTTGTGATGTGAAAGTTTGTGTAAATTACCCAAAATTTCCAGATAACTTCCGTAAATTCCCAGTAAAAATTTGAATATTTCCAGGATTCCCAACAGTTTAACTTCCCATGAAAAGTTTCTGGATCTTTACTGGGAATTTTCTGCCCCTTTACAACCCGAGATATGATGTTCTTTAAAAATATAAAAAAGATCACCTCTGATTAAAAAGTGAGTTTTTTTTTCATTCAAATTGCAAAAAAATCATTTACAAAATTAAAAAGTTTTTTTCACAAAACAAAGAACTTTTGTATAAAAAAAAAAATATATATGTATTTTTTAAACTATTTTTTTAATTTGCCAAACGGAAAAGTTTTGTAAAATAAAAAGATTTTTTTTTTTTCATTTACAAAACAAAGAAGTTTTGTGAAAAATATAAATATATTTTTTTAATTTACCTAACAGAAAAGTTTTTTTTCCCCATCAGTTTAACTTTCCATGAAAAGTTTCTGGATCTTTATTTTCCGCCCCTCTACAACCCTCGGTGTGATGTTCTTTAGACGATGAAATCCACTCAAACTGTTGGACTGTTCGCTCACGCGGTCTCTCACAGAGCGGTGAACCTCTCCGTTTGTGTTTTCTGTGGTCAGATCGAGGCGCTGCAGGAAGTTCTGGAGAAGTTAAAGAGTAAAGATCTGCCGCCGCTGGAGAAGAAACTGGGTTTACTTCCGTCTGTAAGAACCATCAGATGATCTTCTCTTATTGGGTCACTTCAGCTTTGGTCCAGTCTGTTCAGACGTGTGTGTGTGTGTGTGTGTGTGTGTGTGTGTGTGTGTGTGTGTGTGTGTGTGTCAGTGTGATGCAGGGGAGCAGTGTGCGGTCCGTAAAGGATCCAGGTACGGGAAGTTGTGTGGATGTCCTGGAGGAACCCTCTGCAGCTTCAGCTCCCTGAAATGTCTGTAGACTCCATGAACTTAATAAAGGGATGGTTTTCAAAAGTCCACTGCTCTGTGTTTTTATCTCTGCAGGACCAACGCCACAGTTTTCTATGCTGCCCTCTAGTGACAGGAGAGTATAAAATACCGGGGCACTTTAACCCTCATACAGTATTGGTGACAAAAACGTCCACTCAGGGTCACTTTTACCTCTTAATTTGACCATAACATTCACTGTATTCAGCAAATAGTATGATTTTTACTGACAAACTTTAGTTCTTCAGAATTTTCAAAAGGTCAATATTACACCGTCGGCAAATATAACACCCTTAAGCGGAGTTAGTGGCTGTTTTCAGATAAATTTTTTTTTTTTGCATAAATCTTTTAATAAACCTCAGTCTTGATCAAAACTACAAAATGATGCAAGAAAAATCAAAAATTTAACCCTTTGAATGCAAATTTAAAAAAGAAAGTCACTGATATGGGAAAAATACACACAAAATGAGCTTTTTTCTATATAAAGAAAATGTTTTACCTGCTATCACAGTCTTGGACATGTCTTAGATTAGTAACATCATTGATTTTGATGCATATTTAGTTTTCGAGCAGCAACAGATTTTCTTAGTGTCAGTTTTTGCCCCATTGACTCCCATTATAAACACGTGTTTTAAACGCAGAGACATGACTCTATATAAATATGATTTTTACAGTCAGGGTGATCAAACCTGTTCAGAGGGGTTCAAATGAAAGGATCCGCTAAAGGAAGTTTTTTTTTTAACGCTGTATGAGGGTTAAAAAAGAACAACAGGATCGAGATAAAACTGTGAAATGTCAGGAGTCTGATCATCACAGCGTTCAGTTCTGGTCTGGTTTCTGTCCTCAGTTCTGATCCAGACTCGGCTCCTGATGTTCTGAGGGTTTTGGACAAATCAGGACAAAGACAGGAACTTCTTAGAAATTTTTCAGGTTTATTATTCCCATGAAAAACCTCCGCCCCCTGCCCCGCCCCTCGCCCCACCCCCCCAAATTAGATAAAAGCCTCTAAATGTCGAGTCGTCGTGCTGCGGCGCCGGAGCTTCAAGCTTTGCCTAACTTCATGAAAAGTAAAAAAACAGGAAACAAAGATTCATTCATTCACACTGTGAGCGTTCACACTCTGGATCAGCTGATCATTTATTACTAAGTTTAAAAAAGTCGGGACATTCAGTCAGCTCCTGCAGAGGGCGCTGCTGAGCCCAGTGCCTCACCTCTCAGATCTGAGGAGAGGCGGGTTAGAGAAGGAAGCTTGATTTGATGGGACGGTTTTAAATCCTCCGTCAGGTTTTGGGTTTTAGTCTGAATCAAAAATTCTGTGATCGGACATGATCGACCTTCAAAGCAGCTTCTCAGCGACGGTTCTTCTAGGAGCCCAAAAACGTCAGATCCGGACCTGAAACCAGGGACTGCCCCAGAGCGACCTGAGCTCCGACTCCACCCGTCTTCACTTTGTGTCTTCAGTCAAAACCTGAAGATCAGATCAAAAATAACTGAAGCTGCTGCCAAAGAAAACTAAACGATCTTCGATTTCTCAGGAGAACAAGCCCAACTAAACAGACGGACTGATTCTCAAACGTCCCACGGCCCTGAATGCACCACCACCACGGAGCATTTAAAGACTCTCTGAATCAAAACCTGACGGAGGATCTAAAACCCGAACATTTCAAAGCGAAAACGAGTCGAAGCTGCAGATTAAAAAAAAACAAAAACACGTGAGCTGAAAGACGAAGGAGTGAAGCAGCCGAGTCTTTAGACAGTCAGTGAACGTCCAATCATTCATCATACGACAGCGTGACACGTCAGCGTCTCCACGGCGATCAGGTGCGCAGACAGGAAGTTTGTACAGCAGTCATAGGGTCCGTCCAGGCTCCGCCCCCCTCGTCCTGAACCACAGTGCTCGCCGTCGATCGACAAGTCGCCGCTTCACCGAGTCCCTGAAAAAAACACAAACACACGTTTGTACCTGTGAGTAAGCCCCGCCCCCTTTATCCGGCCAAATTATAATCATCATCATCATCACTATTTTTTTATTCGTTTAATTATTTATTAAATCAACATTTTTCCGTCCTGCAGTGAGCGGCTCTGACCAGCAGGTGGAGCTTTAAGGAGCTTCGACATCTGAGAGTAAGACCTGTTATTTTACTGATTTAGGGATCGCAGATGTAAATGAGAGGGAGTGTTTCCACATTTATTCTCTTTCAAATAAATCAAACTTACAAGAAAAGATTTTTTTATTCTTTAAAATAAAAACCTGAATTTTCTTTTAACTCTCATGAACTCTCAGACTTTTATTTACATTTTTATTATTTTACCTTTGTAACTAAAACCCTGAAACTGTTTCTGTCTTAAAATATTTTCTCTTTGACTTCATGCTGATGATGTTATAAGTGTATTTATTTGTTTTTAAGTGTTTTTATTTTATTTTTATTATTTTATTTTATTTTTATTATTTATTTTATTTTATAAATATTTAAATTTTATTTATATTATTTTATTTTTATTATTTATTTTATTTTATTTTATTATTTTCATTTTAGTTTTTATTTGTTTTTCTTCCTGTTTCCATGTTCCTGTTTGTTAAGATGTTCTCTGTGAATAAAGTCGGTTTGATTTCTTTCTTTCAGGGTTTTTTTTAAGCAGTTATTTCACTCAACATTTGAACCCCTGACTCTTTAAAACCTCCTGATTCAGTCTCAGAGTTTAACCGTCTGAGACTTAACAATCAGCTTTAAAGTTTCCAACAGAGATCAAATCATTTCAAAGATGAACTTCAGTAGAAACATTTCTGCCGTTTTAAACTGACATGATAAATGACTGACATCAGGTTTTTCTCAGGGTGTGACGACGCGTTCAGGTTCAACAGATTCTGCTGGTTTTCATTGTGTTGATTTACAGCTGTGTGTGTGTGCGTGTGTGTGTGTGTGTGTGTGTGTACTCACTCAGGTTATGAGACGCAGAGCGCTGCAGACGAGCAGCATCAGCGCAGGAATACCAGAGAGGGGCGCGGCGTCCGAAGAGGGGGTCGGTGTGGGGGGGTTCTGCTTCTGCTGGGTCTGCTGAGGAGCCTCCGAGTCCTCCTGTGTACACTTCAGACTGTAAACACACACACACACACACACACAGAGTTAACAGATCCACCTTCAAATATTTTCTGTCAGAATTCTGTCGTCGACTCGTCTCACGTAGACCCAGATGTTGGCGCTGAAGTTCTGGCGCTGTGAGAAGGACAGAGGTCAGTAGAGAGTTCGACAGCGAACAGGTGAAGGTTTGACTCACAGCTTTTTGTCCAGGAACTGCTTTCTGGACTCGCAGGCTCGGTTCTGACTCTGAGCGGCTAACATCTGGCTCTCGGCGGCCACCCTCAGACTGGCGCAGGCCTCGGTCTCGTGGGCGGCCTGTGTCACGTTCTGCTCCAGAGCGTCGATCTGATCTGAACACAGAAAAGAAACAGAACCTGAATCAGATTCACAGTTTGTAAATGCTCGGTATCTGGTCCAGGAGGGGGCGCTGCTGTCGTAACCTGACCCCTGAACGACACTCCTGAATACGGAGGACGTTTGCTGCGATCATCGCGGATCCTGGTGGAAGTGTTTTGGGTTTTATCTCAGGGATGGTGCGTGTCCGTTTAGCCGCCGTACGACGACAAGGAACCTGTGAGGAGGCGGGGTTGTTCAGATCGCTAACAGTCCGTTGGTTTGATGCAGATCTTGTTGATCTTGTTTTAATTTAAGGATATATTTAAATCTTGTTTTGACACAGAGACCGCAGCTCTGTTCGACAAACTCACTCCTGTTCTGATATTTGAGTCTACTGACTGTTGTGTGTGTGTGTGTGTGTGGGTTAATTTAGTAAACAAAGAGGCTCCGCCCACTTCTGGACTCAGTCTGGGTTATTGAAGCAGACCACGAGGTCCGGGTTGATATCTCTGGATAAAAAGGACCTTTTGTTCTGTTTGGGTTCGATATGAAGCTCTGATAATGTGGACTAAAAATTTGCCCAACATAGCAACAGTAACCAAGGGGGGGGGGTCTGGGAACACCACGTGGCCTGGGAAACAGCTGAAGTGTAGCGTCTCTAAATCGAGCAGATTTTGAACAGGGTTTGGTGCAGCTGAGCGTCTGTTTGAACTTATAAGGCAGCGTGGAGTCTTATCGGGGAGTTATGGGAGGAATGAGCTCGGCTGCCAGCTCCGTGTTTTCTGTTCTTCAGCTTGTTGTGAGCAGATCCTGGATCAGATTCAGACCCTGTGAGGTCACTGCCAACAACCTGAGAACCAGATCCTGAGTCTGACTCTCATTTAGAGGAGGGTCCAGTACAGTAAGAAGTAAGGGAAAGGTGAGACTCTGGAGTTCCTTCAGTCTAACCCTCAGTCTCCACCTTCATCCTGATCGTTTTTAGACGTCATTTCACCCCGATGACACCATGGATGAGGAGATGCTGATTCTAGAAGTCTAGAAGTAGATTTCCTCCTCTGGAAGGACACAATCTACTGCTTATATGTCTATGTGTCTGTCTTTAGAGAGACAACTTGTTATCGAGTGATTGATCGTGAATCTGCGGGTTCTTGTGATTCCTGCTGTCTGTGATCTCTTACGAAATTTGTGGTCTGAGGTCAGTTTGGAATCCTGGTCCACGCTAAACTCCTCAGTGAGATCTGGACCGCTCTGGTCCAGAAACCAGGGTGATCCAGATCCCAGCAGAGGGACGACTTTAAAGTCGGTTCAGCACTAACCAGATTTACGACCCGGATCAATCGTCCGTCGTAGATGTATGTGCATAGATCACACACACATAGGCAGAACTTCTCACTCTGTGTGGTTTTTGGCGCCCCCGGTGGACAAACTCAGGAGTGCTCGGCTGAATTTGGAGTCTTATATTCTGGATCTGGTTTGAAGGTTCATGCTTCTCCTCCACACAGCTGAACAGACAGGCGCCCCTATCAGCCAATCAGAGCAGGGTATCACCCGATCCTGGGCTGTTCTGTCTCGGCCCGGTTCTGTTCTTTCTTCTATCGTAGCGAACACAAACATGATCTAAGCCCCACTCTCGGTGGAGGTGTGGGTTCAGGAACACAATGCTTCTCTCATATCTGATTCATACAGGAATTCACCGCCTCACTCCACGCCTTCACAGCAGGAAGTCACCTCCATTATACGCTCCTTCCACTTCCCATCATGCCCCTGTTCCCGCCCTGCTGCTGCTACCGGAGAGGATTAGTCAGGGAAAATACCTCCTGAGATCGAACAAAGGATGTAAGTGCGTTCAAAACTCTGAGAATCAAAACATGAGCGGCTCGACCTCGGGGGGGCTGAGGACGGAAAACTCAGGAAAGTCGTTAAAATGAGAGAACGTTAATTTAGAGAGCGGGTCAAACAAGGAGAGAGAGAGAGAGAGAGAGAGGGAGACTTTGAACTGAAGATGTTCTGATGGTAGAAACTTTACAAACGGAGGTTCAGACCTTCAAACATCACAGGATCAGAAACCTGAATGTAGGGCTTGGCGACAAAACCAGAACGATATATATCAAAAATAATATCCCTCAATATAAAACACGATCAATATCCTTTTCAATAGTCGTCATTCTGACATGTTTTGGTCGACTATTCGAACAGCCAATGAAAAGGGGAGTTTCTCCGGGTCTGAACCAATCATGTTCTGAATCAGAACCAAGTATCAACCAACTGCAGCGTCGTAGCAGACAGCAGCTCCACCCAACCATAGCACTTTAACAGGTGAAGCCGACAGCACTGTTGGTGAGAAACAAAGAAAATGAGTGCTACCCCCGACAGAAATGACCATGAAGGCTCAACAGATGACCACATCAATGTCAACCACAACACTGGCGTTAGGAAAACGTCGGTGGTGTGGAGGTATTTTGGTTTTTGGAGGTCGGACATGAAGCAGAGTAATGTGGACCGTAAATTATGTCGAGTACATGTTCTCACAAAGTCGGGGAATACCTCAAATCTTTTTCACCACCTGAAGCAGCGCCACGCCGCAGAGCACGCGCAACGCAAAAGGTTACAAACCCTGAGAGGAGCGAGGAGCCCATGGCGCCTGAAACAGACGACCATCTAGTCGGCTTTCTCTAGAGCGACGCCTTACGACAAAACGCCAAAGAGACACAAAGACCTCACAGATGCAGGAGATTATTGTGTTGGAAAAGACATGAGACCAATAAACACTGTTAGATTTTTATATCCTGATATTGATCCATATCAGCTGATAGGAAAATAATATATCATGATAAACTTTTTCCCGTATCGCCCAGCCCTACTGACAGCGCCACACAGAGGAGATCCAGCCGGGACTCAAACCACCAACCTTCATGTCGGTCATTAAGTCCTTTCTTTAATGTCCAAAACAGATATAAACAAACACCGGTCTACGTTTAAAGTCCACATATGTCCTAAAGTCTACGTTTGTCCCTAAGTCCAGGTTCCGGGTCCAGTCCTGGTTTTTGAAAAACAGTCAGCAGCTCTTTTTGTCAGATCGTTTTTTTCTCATCTGAGCCCTCAGGTCTTCAGATTCTGGTCTTTAGATGGTTCCTTTAGTCCGAACAGTGAAGCTCAGACCTCTTTAGTGTTTTATCATCCTGTCCTGTGATGAATCCAGAGACCGGATCTGTCCCTGTTGTCCTCCATGATGAGGAAACACAGTTTAATAATTATCATAATGATGATGTATTTTTATCGTCTCATTTGCTGGTGTGTGTTTTTAAACAACATGATAAAGTTTATAGTCGTGGATATTTTCCTTTTTTCTGTCAGATGAAACATCAGAAGTTTTTAACTCGATACTGATCCACATGTCTTCACTTTAACTCATGATTTGATTTGAACTTTCTTTATTGGAGCAGAAATCGTCTCTCAGTTTGTCCTTATTTTCACTCTTTCTCCTGTTTGGTTCTTGGCACAGACTGGACCGACAAACCGCTCTTTGTTATTCCTTCATGATATCTCAGTATAAAAGTTTTTTTGTTTTTTTTTTTCCATCTGAAGTTTTATTTTCATCTCAAACTGTTTCTGAGGATCTGTTTGATATTTGTGGTTTCCCTCTGACATAATTAAAAGGAGACTGTCTCTCTCTCTCTGTTTTTCCCTCTCTCCATCTCCGACCAATGGCGTGTGTTGTTTATTGACGGTGACTCACAGGTCGTCATGGTAACATCGGAGGAAAATGCAGCTAAGAATACCCCGGCTCAGAGGGAGAAACTCTCCTTTCATGGCAGTGAGTGAGTTTTTTCCTACCTTCCTGCAGGCCGATCTGAGCGGTGAGGTTCGCCTCCGTCTGACGCAGCGCCTCGATGTTCTCCTGCAGGACGCTGACGTTCGCCTGCAAGACGAGCTGCAGGGCAAAAACAAACAGGCTGTTACTGAAGAGGACGCAGGTCAGAGAAACATGACACTCCCCCTCATCCTCCTCCTGCTGCTGACGCACGTTCTTCACATTTTCAGGTCAATAAAAACGAACACAGACGGTTTCTGAGAGACACAAACATCAGATGAGGTTTTAAAGTTACAATCACAATAATAATAATAATAATAATAATAATAATAATGACACAATATTATAATCAAGTTTTAAAGTTATAATAAAAAAATAAAATCAAGTTTTAAAGTTATAATAATAATAAAATAATAATATAATCAAGTTTTAAATTTATAATAATAAAAATACAATAAAGTTTCAAAGTTATAATAAAAATATAATATTAATCAAGTTTTAAAGTTATATTTATATTAGAAATAAAAATAATAACATAATATTATAATTAAGTTTTGAAGTTATAATAATAAAAATATAAAGTTTTAAAGTTATAATAACAATAAAAATATAATTATCAAGTTTTAAAGTTATAATATAATCAAGTTTTTAAGTTAAAATGATTATGAATTATTATAATAATCAAGTTTTAAAGTTATATTTATATTAGAAATAAAAATAATGATAACACAATATTATAATCAAGTTTAATATTTATAATAATAAAAATATAATCAACTTTTAAAGTTATAATAATAATAAAATAATATAATCAAGTTTTTAAAGTGATAATTATAATAATATAATAATTTAATAATCAAGTTTTAAAGTTATAATTAAAATAATATAATAATCAAGTTTTAAAGTTTTATTAAAAATAATAACATCATAATCAAGTTTTAACTTTATAATATAATAATGAAAATGATAATAACTTTTTAAAGTGAAGAAAATCTGTAACTGGACTCACAGCTTCACTAATAAAGGAGGCGGCTCCAAAGACTTTTATCTACATTTTATTATTTTTGTTCGGGGCGAAAACTCGTCAGGGTGTCGACATTTAATCTTTAAGTTTCCAGTATTGTTCCCGACATCGCCGGACTTCAAAGCTCCGACAATCTGATCCAGACGTTCCGATTTCTCAGAGGGTGAAAGATAAAAACAATCGAAGAAGTAAAAAAGGAAAATCAGAGGAGTCTGAAGGAAAACCTGACTCTGTGTGAAATAAACCCTCCATCATAAAGTCTGTGGTACAGAGGGGGGCCGGCCTCACAGCAGGCCGTTTAAGTTTGACTCCGCCCCTCGGCTCATTACCCGCCTCTCATCCCGGTCAAATCTACTGTCCTATTGTCAGAGAAAGGCAAATAAGACCCAGTTACTGACTCTGGATCCTAAAATCCTGCAGGAAACTTTAAACTGAGCACATGTGGACCGGCATGTGGACCGGCATGTGGACCAGCATGTGCATGGAGAACGTTCTCTGAAGGACCCTCAGACCAGACCAGACTGTCTGCTTTAGGCTGCTGATTAAAAGCAGGACCGACTCGCGCTGAGAGCTTTTAGTCACATTCCTTTCATCGAACGCAGACGTTTAAACTTAGATCAGCTCTTTAAACACAAGACGCCCGCGTTTATGTGGAGGGCACGCCGTGTACTCGCCATCATCATCATCACAGCGACCTACGGGAAATAAGACAGCATTTAAAATGATGAGTCTACCAGAACTTAGTGGTTTTCAAATCATCTAAAATTATCTAAAATAATCTAAAATAATGTAGAAACTTATAAAAAGTTTAAAAAACAGGTTCGAAAAGTTTGTACAGGAACAAGCAAACAAGTTCTTGTGAAGCAGTAAAACTGTTAAAAATCGAACATTTATCAAACTTGGACGCTCTTTTTGGAAACCATGGACTCCATGATCCTGCTCTGAGAAGGGGGACCTCATGGTTTGGACCTCAAAAACCAGAGTTCCTGATGGTACCGGGGTTCACAGGCGCTCTACAAGAACTCTTCAGGTTCATGAAAGACTCCCACAAATCTCTCAAGGACTCGGGTCATTTCTTCAAAGTTCCTCAAATACTCAAGGATCCCTGGAATATCATGAATATTTCCCAGGACCTCCTCTGGACTGACTGGAGGGACCCTCAAAACTTCTTCAGGTTCATGAAACTTTGATATTTTTCAAAGTGTCTCTTAAATTTCATCAAAATGGGAACCGGAGCATGGCGGATAAATTCAGCACAGATTAACCCGTGCTGGAAAGGAAGTCGGGCACAGACACAAAATAAAACATCCGGCTTCTTTTCAAAATAAAACACAACCTTTTGCTTGTTCGGACGGAGACGAACAAGTGAAAGGTTTTTAGACGTCATTTCACCCCGATGACACCATGGATGAGGAGATGCTGATTCTAGAAGTCTAGAAGTAGATTTCCTCCTCTGGAAGGACACAATCTACTGCTTATATGTCTATGTGTCTGTCTTTAGAGAGATGACTCGTTATCGTGTGATTGAACGTGAATCTGCGGGTTCTTGTGAGTTCTCGCGTCTGTAATCCGCCACGAAATTCACCTGACAAACCGGATCCTGTAGGAATCGGCAGACGTCAAAAATCGTACTGAATACTGAAGGACTCCTGATGTCTGACCCTTGAATAACCTTAAATATTTTCAAGGACCATGGGAAATTCCTGTTGTGGCAGACAGTTACAGAAGCTGATGTCCTCCTCCTCAGCTGAAGACACGCTGTGACCGACCAATCAGGACGGACGGAAACACAGATGAAAATGAATCAAACAGAGAAAACTCTCATGCGTGTCGACTTCTGCTTCCTCACCGTTTCACAACTTCCTCTGTCGTCACTCAGACGGGACTGTTAGAGCGTCGTCACCTCATGAACTTCCTCAAAGACTCTGAACATCCTTTATCCACCCGGATCTACTGGTGTGAAGATCTCAGTGAGCAGAGAGGAGTCAGAGGGCCAAATATTCAAGGACGGAGTTTATTCAAGTCAAGGATCTGTGAAAGAGACCAGAGGAGAATCTCCAAACATGCCTGGAATGTTTCCAGGACTCCTGGAATAAACTCCAGGGCCTTCCCAACCCTACCAACGCCCCCTTCAGCCCCTCAGAGCTCAGATGAACACAGAGACGGGGTGGACAGGATCTCTGCTCCTCCTCCTCCGTCTTTGACTCCAAGCTTCAAAAGTGCGTCGGGGGCGGAGCTGAGCGAGTTTTTCTGAGCCGAGCTGATGGACCTGAGATCAATGAGACAGACCCGGGTCACGCCGTGGACCCACGCCCCTAAAATGTCTCACAGCTCCTGCAAATACCACAGGAGCTTCAGATGTTTCACAGCTGAGAGCAGGAGGACCAGGCTGCTATCATCACCGACACGTTAACGGTGACGCACATTTACCCAGCATGCACCGCGTTAACTGAACCCAGCCGTGTCTGACCTCAGGTGGATTCAATCAGAGCTGCAGGTGGGAGCGGTTCCAGGGCGCCGCAGGAATGCAGCAGTGTGGCGGCTGATCACATGATCGAACACGCGCTGGTCATGTGACGTGACGGGTGAGGAAGAGCCCAGCAGATCCACAACCTGGAACATGTGACCGCTGGAACGAATTATCGGCTGGAATGAAGCGACGTCACGATCGAGTATCGAACATGAATCAGAATTTTTAGTCGTCAATAAAACTTTTGAATTGAATTTGAAATAATGTCAAAAATCGTCTCCATTTACGACATTTTTCCACGATAGTCTGAAATGCACATCGAATCTCGGTCAAGCTAATGCTAACATTAGCTTGTCGGAAGTCGTAAAGGTACGATTGGACACGTTATTGACAGGCTGTTAGCAGTGAGCCTGTCAATGAAGCAGAAGTGCGATGACTAAAGGTCCTCACACTCCGGGGCCGACGCCAAATTATGAAATATTCAGAGGCGAATTTTGATGCGCCTGACTACACACATCAAGCCCGACGCGATTTTGTGACTTTCCGGGGGGAAAGTCCCGCCTCCTTCGCCTCTGATTGGCTAGAAAAGCTGGAAACGTCATCACACGCTCAAGCCAAACGGTCAGCAGTTACAGCCAATCAGAGGCGATTAGATAAACACATGTAACCATGGTAACAACCGTCAGCTGACGTTCAAACAAAGACGTTTATCAAACTGTTAAAGCTCACAAACCATCGTCATCGGAGAAACCCGACACTATGACTCTCCACAAGTCGTCCTTCAGGTCGTTATCTTTGTAATGTTTGTGTAAACGATCATAAACTATCAGCCGGTCGGCCATGTTGGATTTACCGGTGAATAAAAACACAGAAAATCTCTGATTCATCGTCTCTGCAGACACAGACTGAGAATGAAGAGGTTAATCCTGATGATTCTGGGATTATATAAATTCATATTTTAGTCGAATTAACCTGAAATATTAAAGGTTGGCAGAAAAAACATAAAAAGAAGTTTGTAAAATTAATCAAATCTAGATTAATATCTAAACATGTGACTGTGGGCACTGATTTATTTATGAACTCGTTTATGGAGCAGCGGTTAAAAAGAGGGGTGTGGTTCTGCTGGACTCTCCGACCCTGCAGACCCCCCTACCCTCTCATCTGGGACAGTCAGGTTTTAGAGAGTCTGCGCCGTCTGACTGGAGGGGGTTTCCATGGAAACACCCCACAGCGTGTGTGTGCGTGTGTGGGGGGGGGATTTTGAGATTCTCGCTCCAGTTTCATTTCCTCATCAGAGGAACCGGTCTGACCTGTTTTATCGAGTCTGGGTACCTGTGCGGTCTCAGGTGTGTCTGGTTCTGTTGGAGGTTTCTGCCTGTTAGAGGAAGACGATGAACAAACACACAAAGAAGAGCAAGGCCTGTTGCATTCTGGGTCATGAAGTCAGTTTCTTCCTCTGCCTCGTGGTGAAATAACAGCTCCATCTTCATCAGGACGAAGACTCTGGTCGTCGTCTGAACTTTGACCCCTAAATCTGAACCCTGAGCTCAGACCGGCCGAGTTTCTCAAGAGCTCACGTGGAGGAATCCTGATTTCATAATGACACACAGAGTGACACAGCAGTGTGATTCAGGGGGATTCTGGGAATTGTGGTTCAAGTTGGCAAACAGTCCGAGCTTTTAACATTCCTGTCGGCGAGGAAACGTCACGAAAACGTCGCTGCGCACTCTCTGCTCCTACGAATAAACGAGATGTTCAGAGTTTCCCTTCAGGCAGAGAAGTTTTCTCAGGACGAGAGGAAAAAATCAAAAAAGGATTCGGGAGGGAGAGAGCGAGGGAGGAGGGAGGGAGGGGGAATGAGTCAGGAGGAACCACCAGAGGAGGAGGAGGAGGAGGGGAGCGAGGGCAAACACTCACTTTTTCCAACCAACAACTCTGAGAATCAGAAGCTGGAAATGTTGGAAGAAACCAAACATTTTACAGTCCGAAGAGTCAGCCTGCAGGGAGGGAGGGAACTATTCAGAGAGTCGACGACAGGAAAGAGAAAAAAAACACAAAACTGGGGAGAGAGTGGAAACAGTGAGGAGGAGAGAGAGAGAGAGAGCGATGATTTAACCCTGCTCTCCATCGATCTGAGAGACTCGACTGTTCAGGAGGACACATGGAAGCTGTTAGTGTTTTTGGCGAGGAGGGTGGGGCCGAAAAATAAGAGTCTATTTTCAGTATCAGTTTGGAGGAGAGCCCAGGGTCAGGGTTCGAGCTGAAAATAAAAACACAGGTCATTGAATCTGAAGTGGGTCTGACCTGGACTCTGAGTCCAGATTAAACAAACACACACAGAGTGTAAGTCTGAACTCTGGAGACACACGAGGCCGGGTTCAACAGGGGCGTGTCCAGACTTTACCTGACCGGGGGGCCGTGACGCGTCTGCGCACAAACACGAATAAACCTAAAAACAGCTTTAAAGCCCATTTACAAGATGAAAATCAATAATCAATAATCATTATTTTTCATGTCCTTTAGACAGTGACCCGGAGAACACCAGTGTCAGTCTGACTGGAGGAGAAAATCGAACCCTGACCTCGTTATCCAGGTATGTTAGCGCCGCCATGAGGAACTAGATTCACATGTACATGAGCGAGGTCAATAAATCAGGTTTGGATTCAGACCTCAAATCATCAGGACTTCATTAAAAAAAATGATTTCTTTTTTTTTTACCATTTGAGATATCGGCCCTGATAACTGGCTGCGGTCAATAATGAGGAAACACTGTTTGAATCTTATTCGAACCCTTGACCTTTGACCTAACTGAATAAGAGCTTCACTGAGACCCCTCTGTGACCCTGACCCTGCACTAAAACATCCCAAACTGTCATTTTCAGACTGAGATGATTATGAAGTCCTGCCTTTAATACAAGCCTGCCTCATATAAAGACCTGGTACCTGCAGGACTCCACAGTGCGACCGTTTCATTTACACTTCGACTAAAAATAGATTTGGGCGAATTTTAAAATGTATTTAGGGTCACATGTGCGAATAAAAAATCAACAAATGTTATTTTCCTGTAAATACAGCGGTGAAGTTAGTTTTAGGTTGGATGTTTTTTCCTGTAAATGCGGCGGTGAAGTTAGTTTCAGGTTGGATATATTTTCCTGTAAATACGGCGGTGAAGTTAGTTTCAGGTTGGATATATTTTCCTGTAAATACGGCGGTGAAGTTCGTTTCAGGTTGGATATATTTTCCTGTAAATACGGCGGTGAAGTTAGTTTCAGGTTGGATATATTTTCCTGTAAATACGGCGGTGAAGTTAGTTTCAGGTTGGATATATCTTCCTGTAAACACGGCGGTGAAGTTAGTTTTAGGTTGGATATATTTTCCTGTAAATACGGCGGTGAAGTTAGTTTCAGGTTGGATATATTTTCCTGTAAATATGGCGGTGAAGTTAGTTTTAGGTTGGATATATTTTCCTGTAAACACGGCGGTGAAGTTAGTTTTAGGTTGGATATATTTTCCTGTAAATACGGCGGTGAAGTTAGTTTCAGGTTGGATATCTGACGGACATTCTCTGAGGATCTACCGGTGTCTTCTCACTCTCCATAACCGGGAATAACAACAGCAGCGCGGTTAAATCTACTCGACACCCTCACTGTCAACGTCGGTGTTGAATAAGGGACCGTCAATAAATTACAGGTTGATGTTCTCAGAAAAGGCTGTTTTCCTTCAATAGCTTCACTGTCATGTGACCAAAAGACCTAAAATTGATTTCTAATAATAGTACTAAGGTTGACCAATAAGACAAACATTATTGATCAGTTTTTATTGATCCCCTAAAGTTCTTTGTGCTACTTTTTTAACTCAGGAGAACAGAGTTAGAGTCGAACCCTGACCTGGTACCTCTGTTCAGGACTGGACTACATTGATGGATTTACAGTAAATACAGTGAGACTGGACGGATGATAAAAGTGTAAATGACAGAGTAATGGTTTTTAAAGTCCCCCTCCCTCCTGACTGATGATTCATGTTTTTGTTTAAAGACCTCAGAGAGTGAACAGATTTAACCTCATTCAGTAAATCCACTTTTCTCCAGTTTTTACTTTGTTCTTGACTAACAGACGTTCCTCCTCCGACTCACTCGTCCAAACAGAAAAGTTTTAACAGTGTAGAGCCGAACCCTCAGACATAAACTCCCTCACTCACGTTCTCCTGACGACACTCCTCCAGCGTGTGGTTGGTGGCGTTGAGGTTTCCGAGCAGCATCAGGATCTCGGCCCTCTGCTTGTCCTGCTTCTCCCGCTCGGCCTCCACCTGCTCCTCCAGCGCCACCTTGTCCTTCCTGCACACCACCTTCACGCCCTCCAGCTTCTCTGTGGCGTCCTGCAGCTCGGTGCGGCACTGAGCCGAGCTCTTCAGGTCGGGGGACGTCGACCACACCACGATGACGATGAGCGAGATGATGGACCACAGCGACAGCAGGGCGATGACCACGTTCTTGGCCGTCTGCGAGGACTTGGCGGGGTCGGCCATGAGGAGGGCGGAGGTGGAGGTGAAGAGGATGGAGGATGATGAAGACGAGGAGCTGTGGAGCTGCTCTCAGTCGGTCTCTCTCAGGTCGGAGTGAGACGGACTTTCCCTGCAGGCGGGAACACAGGGAGGGGGGACAGGAGGACGGAAAACCTCAGCCACACCCCCTGCCTCACCCACTGCGCGCTCCCCCCCCACATCCACCACTCCCTAACCAACCCTCCTCCTCCTCCTCCTCCTCCTCCTCTCGGCATGTTGCTGCTCTGGAGCTCACAGAGGACGCCGTGCTGAACAGGAAAGTTACAACATCAGACTCTTCACACAGAAACGCAACTTTCCAGAGAGAGAGGGTGTGTGTGTGTGTGTGTGTGTGTGTGTGTGTGTGTGTGTGTGTGTGTGTGTGTGTGTGTGTGTGTGTGTGTGTGTGAACACTGAAGCTTTCTGTTTCTATTTCCCGGCCCGGCTGCCTGAGTGAACCTGGATGACCTCTGAACAGTAAATATGTGAGTCTGTTTGAGGAAACAGAAACAGAGGAGGACGATGAAACCTCCTTTTTTTAATCTCTCATTTCTCCTCAGCAGCACCAGCTCTCACTCTTTCCTGACCCACTGCCAGCAACTGGCATGCAGCTGGTTCAAGCCCCGCCCCCTGCCAGTCTGTCTGAGCTGTGATTGGCTGAAAGCGTGCTCAGGAACGAGGTAGCCGAGGTCTCTGGACTCCTGGAAACAGCCAAACAACATCTCTGTAAACATTTGAATTCCTGCAGAGAGCCAGAGTCCTGGACCCTGACTCACTCAGGGTTAACTCAGACCTCATCGAGACCACGCCCACATCACTCCGGACACACCCACCTCCTTCCCAGGACACACCTCCAACCACACCTCAACGGTTTCAAACTGGAATTTATTGTGGATGTGGTCAAAAGAAAACCGAAGACAGACTCTGAAAACTCTGAAACACGAGAGAAGAAGAGGGAAGGAAACGAGTCGGCCAAGAGTTCAGGAACTTTTTAATCCTGGACAGATATTTAGATGTCAGGACTGACTCTAACTTTGTTCACAAGTTCTCCTGAGTTCAAAAAATAACACAAAGAACTTTAGGGGATCAATGAAAACTGATCAATCATGTTTGTCTTATTGATCGACCTTAGTACTATTATTAGAAATCAATTTGAGGTCTTTTGGTCACATGACAGTGAAGCAGCCTTTTCTGAGAACATCAACCGGTAATTTATTGACGGTCCCTTATTCAACACCGACGTTGACAGTGAGGGTGTCGAGTAGATTTAACCGCGCTGCTGTTGTTATTCCCGGTTATGGAGAGTGAGAAGACACCGGTAGATCCTCAGATAATGTCCGTCAGATATCCAACCTGAAACTAACTTCACCGCCGTATTTACAGGAAAATATATCCAACCTGAAACTAACTTCACCGCCGTATTTACAGGAAAATATATCCAACCTAAAACTAACTTCACCGCCGTATTTACAGGAAAATATATCCAACCTAAAACTAACTTCACAGCTGTATTTACAGGGAAATATATCCAACCTGAAACTAACTTCACCGCCGTATTTACAGGAGAATATATCCAACCTGAAACTAACTTCACCGCGTATTTAGACACATAGAGAGAGAGATAGATAGATAGATAGATACAGTAAATATATATATAATGTATATATATATGTCTAAGAGAAATGAGCTACAGAGACTAAAACAGTTTTTTCTCCAGACTGTTCACATGTCTGCTCTGCTGTGAAGTTGGACATTTTAACATTGGGCTCTATGGGGACTGACTCACTGCAGGAGACAGCCTCTAGTGGACATTGGAGGAACTGCACTTTTCGGTGCTTCAGTTTCCTCTTCATGTTTTAACTCTGGAGTTCGCTGCTTGATTTTTTTTTTTTTTCATAAACTAAAAATATGAAGATGCTCATTTTTTGGCTCCAAATTAAAGTCATGTGACCTCTCCTGTCCTCACACACACACACACACACACACACACACACACACACACACACAGTCTGTTAGCATGCATGCAGCTGGTTTACTGCAGGAGCTGGAACACAGTAACTCTGATGAGATTCAGCTGTGCACCATCATGAACTATGTGCACCGCAGGCTAAAAAGCTGCAAACAAACCGACAACAAACCTGCAGAGAGCCAATCAGATTCAGCTCGACTGACAGGAGAGTCTTCATCAGCTTCATCATTAAAAACAAACCTCACACCTCTGAAGACTGAGGAGCAGTCAGCTGACCTCTGAACAAACACAGGAAGCTGAGCGTGGGGGGGGGGGACTCAGGAAGGAAATGATAAAGTGGGATAATCTAACAGGCTAACAACAGAGGGACCAGAGTCTGTCTCTGAGCAGGTGAAGGAATCTGCATTTGTCTCTTCAGACTCTCAAACAGAGACTCAGGATTATTCTCCACTGCAGCAGAGTCACAAGAATCTGCTGATCTGTTCCTGGAGGGTGTGTCAGATGATCTGATGATTCAAAATACAGACTACAGAGACGTCTGTCTGCACACTCAGCAGCGCCCCCACCAGGCAGGAACGCTCTGTCACAGACAGTTTCATCCCAGCATTTATCCTGCACATTGAAGTCAGATCAGAGACTTGTGACACACTGCCCCCTGCTGACGAGCCACACTTACTGCACAATCAGGAGCTCATTTAACCAAATACCTCAGAATATTAAAACAGGATTTTTGTCTTGGATAAAAATACAACAAAACCGACATAAAGAGTCTTTACACAAACCCTCTCACAGATAATCACACTTCTGTAAATAGATCATGAAAACCTGCAGTCTGAAGATATTTGAACTTCGATGACCCACAGAGCTGAAAAAAAGCAGATCCTCCAGTTTAATTCTGATCAAACGTCTAAAGAAATTCCACTAACTTTATAATAAACTCTGAAACGGTTTATTTTCTCCTTCAGCCTGTTCAACGTCAGACTTTTTTCAACTTTATTTTTATGGAAATTTTCAGACAAAAAATGTTCAAAGTTTCTCATAGAGACTGAAAACAACAATTCACAACAATAAAACCACACACAAAGAGACACAGAGTGAGAATTTTATATATATTTTTAAAGAGACACCGAGACTTTATATGAGGAAAGAGCGACCTTTAGGAAACACTGGAGATAAAAGATAAAATGTTAAAAAGAAAAAGTAAAACCTGATGGACTAAAACAAGAAGATAATATGAAATAAACAGAGAAGTAAAAGCTCTTTATCATGTAAAAGAAGTAAAAACCTCGAAGGCGAGAGTGAAGACAAAGACTAAGAACAGAGATAATTAAAAAAATGACATAAAACAAACATGAAGAACTTTGATTAAAATGAACATTTGCAACAAGAGAAATATAAAAAGGTCATTAAGAGTCTGGAGCCTCTTCTTAAAAACATCAACAGTCTCTGAGGTTCTCCATCAGACTGTTTCACGACCGGGGACCAGAGAGAAACTGAGCGCCGCCTCCCTCCCCGTGAGTTTTTGTTTTGACTTTGGGTTCAAAGGTTAAAGGGCCGTGAGGGTTGATGAAAGTAAGTCAGATAAATAAGAGGAGCGAAGACCATGAATACATCTAAAAACTAATAAAAGAAGAACTTGAAAATCATTCCTGAAACAGACGGGGAGCCCACGCAGCGACGCTAAAACTGGCGTGATATCCTCTCACCCCCTGACCCTCGTCTGAACTCCTCCAGCTGAATTCTGTCAAAGCTGAAGTTCATGTAAGTTGTTGTTGTTTTAACGTGTTCATCCTGCAGGTGTTCTGTGGTCACATTAACTGTCTGTGAGTCTCAGCTTCACAGCAGCTGCAAACACACAAACAGTCCAGTTTACACTCGACAGTTTTCAGGGAGTCAGAAGCTGCAGTTCCTTCAGTGTCCACCAGAGGCCGCCTCCTGCATGCACACAGTATTAACAGACTGATTATCACACTCTGGTCAAAAACATCTGAACACACACACACACACATATATGTGTTTGTCTAACGTGTGTTTACCTGACCTTTCTAACCTGGCGCTGCCTGTTCAGGTCCACATGTTCTCCATCTGATCACATGACATGCAAATCAGGCCGGTGGTGCAGCAGAGTCCAATAAGAGGCGGAGGAACGACCCCTGAAGGTTCCACTGGTGTGTCTGCAGACCCTGTGAGAGCAGAGAGGATCGGGTTCGAGGTCAAAACGCTTCGCTGGTTATCTGAGAGTCGGAGGACGATGAAGTCTGAGCTGATCTGTGTGATGGTCGTCTGTGTCTGCGGTGAGTCCCACTCATTCAGGTCAGTCCCAGAGGACCTCAGACAGACCAGAGAGCAGTTTGTGATTTTCTGAAGTTTTACTGTTCAAATAAAATTCCTCAAATTAAACACCGTGTTTGACGGATCGAAACATCTCTGAATGTTTTACGTTGTAAGCTACAAATCTACAGAAAGAGGGTCTGTCTGAAAATTCAAGAAATAACTCAATCGATTAGTTTTGAACAAAAAAATTATCAGGTTTTGTTTTTTCTTTAGTTTGTTGTTTTAATTTTCTTCATTAAAGACGGAGAAGTTTAGTGTTTCGGACAGCTCTCTGGATTTCCTCTCATGATTTAAAGTGTAAATTCTTGTATTTTTTTATTTTGAGGGTCGATTTTAGGGCCCCTGCTCTTTTCTTTATATTTGCTGCCCCTGGGATCCATCTTGAGAAAGCATGGCATTTCATTTCATTGTTACGCTGATGACAGTCAGATATATGTGCCACTTAACAAGAGAAATGCTTTCTCCCTCACTCCACTTCTGGCGTGTCTTGAAGACATCAAAGCCTGGATGGCTTTGAATTTCTTAAACTTCAATGAAAAAAAAACAGAAGTGATGGTCTTTGGTCCCAGTGGCCCTTGTGAAACCCCTCCTGTAAACTTGGGTATTTTAGCAGATTATTTAAAGCCAACCGTCTCAAATTTGGGTTTTAAGATGGACAGTGATTTTAAATTCGACAGGCAAATTAGCTCGGTAGTGAAATCCAGTTTTTATCATATTAGGCAGCTGGCGAAGGCAAAGCCTTTTCTTTCACATAAGCACTTTGAAACAGTAATCCATGCCTTTGTTACATCTCGGCTGGATTACTGTAACGCACTTTATTTTGGAGTCAGCCAGTCCTCCCTCTCACGTCTCCAGTTAGTTCAAAACGCAGCCGCCCGGCTCTTAACTGGAGTACGTAAGAGGGAGCACATTACTCCCATCCTGGCCTCCCTCCACTGGTTACCCGTGCATTTTAGAGTTCATTTTAAGATTCTTTTATTTGTTTTTAAATCTTTAAATGGTCTGGCTCCATCTTACCTCTCTGAGCTTCTCCACCCCTACACCCCAGCTCGGTGCCTCAGGTCAGCTGATCAGCTGCTCCTGGAGGTACCGAGGTCCAAACGGAAGCTCAGAGGGGATAGATCTTTTTCTGTTGCTGCCCCAATTTTATGGAACGAGCTACCCCTCCAAATTAGAGAAGCCCCCACACTGTCCATTTTTAAAACTCGTCTTAAAACCTATTTTTATTCATTGGCTTTTAACCCTCCATGAGACTCGGCTCCTGTTTTAGTGTTTTATGGTTTGTTTTTAGTTATTTGTTTCTATGTTTTTAAATTAGTTTTTAAAAACATTGAAGCTATATTTTATTATTAATTCTGCTTTTATTTTATCCATTGTTTTAATTGTTTTTTGATTGTTTTTTATCTTGTTGTTTTGTCTAGTTATGTACAGCACTTTGTACAGCTGTGGTTGTTTTAAAGTGCTTAACAAATAAAGTTGAGTTGAGTTGAGTATTATTCATCTCCTCTTTTTTCTGTATTTGCTCTGGAGTTACTGTGACTGAAGTCATTTCCTCCCGGGGATTATTAAAGTATTTCTGATTTATTTGCCTTCATAAAAGATCAAATCATCGGTGAGGTCGTGACACCTGTCCTCTTCCTGTCGTGTCACTTCCTGTCCACCTGTCAGGTGTTTGTTGGGAGCAGCATGTCTCCGACCCGCCAGCCTCCACTCTGCATGTGAGAGCCGGAGAGGATGTCACCCTACACTGCCCCCTGCTGGACGTCTTTAACGCCACCAACATCACCTCCACCACTTCTCCACCTGGCACCACCTCACCTGGCCCCGCCCCCTTTATGATCAGCTGGTACAGGAAGGTGCGAGGACAGAGACCTGAGCTGCTGCTGAGCTTCAGCTCCACAAACCACTCTGAAGTGAGGTTCAGCAAGACCCGGGTCAGGCTGCGTAAAGTCTCATGGGGGTCTGACGGCTCGCTGAGGCTGCACGCCTCTCAGCGCAGCGATGAGGCGGTTTATTACTGCGGGATCAGTCAGAAGGAGGGGATGGAGAAAGGGCGCGCAGAGACCTCAGATCTGATGTGGACTGAGCAGGTTCAAGTTTGACTTCCTGTCAGATGTTCCTCCTCTGAGCTTTGAATCGATTCCAGAGCGGCCAAGCGTCACGCAATCTGACCCGTTCTCACGCCACACTTGACATTTCTCTCTTTCTTCTCCCTGTTCGATACTCTGTATTGATTTTTTTCATGATTATAAACTCGGCTCGCCGTAGTTCGAGGAACTCTGATTGACTGACCGAGATAATCAATCCCAGACCGGTCCATCAGTCCTCTGTGCCGAACGCTGCGTTCGAGTTTCCTCAGGAGTCAGAAGTCGGAGCTGAAAATGACGTCACACCCGAGTTCCCAGCGTTTCATTTACCAAGTCAGAAAAAAGCTAAATCAGAGGCGTGAAGCAAGATGGCGACATCTACGAAGGTTATATTAGCGTTTGTCTTGACTGAATATAAGGCAAGCACTAAAATAACTTTCGTAGATGTCGCCATCTTGTTTCCACCTGACTGAGTTATTTTGGGTCTTGGCGTCTCTACCAATTTTTAGCACACAACAGCGCCAACATTTAGAAACCTACTCGACGTCACGCGATTTGGACAAATAAATGTATTTTATCAAATTCTTGTTATGATTTTAATTTCTGGTTAATTAAGACGAGCGTTAGGGAGAGCGGCTGGCGTGGAGGTGAGGACGTCAGTCTGAAGGTAGAAATCGACACTAAAAAAGGTTAAAAAAGTTTCACCGATGGCCGAACACATCGGACCGCTGAAGTCTCACTCTTGTCATTTTCTTAAACTTGGCAGTCCTGTGATTCTGATGACTTTAACTTCATATCCTGTTTTTTCCTGAGTAAACAAATAAATACAGTCACAAATAATAACAGTGTTTTTTTTAACCTTCTTATGGACAGTAGAGAGTGTTTTTTTTTTAACCTGTAGGTTTTTAGTCCCTTTATTTCACATCTTACTCTGAATTTTGGTTCCTCCTTGTATTTGCTCCCTGTCCTTCAGTCACTGCAGACTAATGTCCTCTGCTTCTTTATTGTATGTTGGGTTAATAAACTCTTTAAAGTGACTCTGATCTTCTCATGTTGTTTTTTCTTTGATTTATTCTGAAAATACCTGAACATGCTGAGAGAAAGGGGATGAATGAGAACGGGTTTGACAGGAATCCTGGTCCTCCCGTTTGTGAGGCGCCATTTTGTCTGTTGTCAGAACCGCTCCCTTTCCCGCGTCTTCCCCGTCTTCCTCGTCATGCTAGCTAATAGCATTAGCAGCTAAAGGAAAACAAGCTAACTCCTGCAGTGGTAAGAGCCTCAAACTTCGTCTTATTCTCTGTCGGAGTCAAACGTACTTTAGTTCTCCTCCATCTGTGTCGTCCTGTGACTTTAAACCCTCACTTTTCTTTACTTTGACTTTTGTTTAACGATCGCCCGTCCGTTTGGCTGCAATACCGCCTCTCACCACCCACACTTAACTAAGTTTAAGGTTTACAGTATAGAGGGCGCTGTTTCACCCCTTAAAGGAGTCCGCCTGTGTTCAGAGAAGACATTTCCATCTCATATTTTACTAAATTCAGTTGTTTAAATAAGAAAAGACAAACTGTAGGACCACAGTAACTTCAAACATTCATATCATCAGTAAAACATGACTGTTTTTATGTTTTGTCTTTAAAGTGGCAGAAATTTACCTCTTTGTCCTTTTAAACAGAAACATATTCTGCTCATTTAGTTCTCTTATGTTTGTATTTTGTCCTGTATTTTCATGGTAATCTGAAAAATAGTAGTTAGAGTTAATCTGTATTCTCACTTAAAACAGAATCAACAGAATATCAGATGAAGTTATAAAGATATTTTTTCATTATCTGTCTGTTTTTGATTTTAACAGACTTTAATTTCCCCTGTAGAATGACACGTTCTGACTGTATTCTGTTTGGTGTTTGTGGGGAATCTGACAGTTTGGAAAATATATATTTTTACTACGGGGACCAACAGATGAGGCAACAGCCGAGAGAGAAAAGTTCCTGTTTTTCTGTCGTTCACCAACCGTCTGAACCAACCGTTGGTCTGATCCTGAGGCGGTTTGTCTCCTCTGGAGACCTCTGCTGTTCTGCTCAGACGGTTTTCATGTTTCTGTTTCCCACAAAGTCTGCAGGATCACAAACAACAGAGACCTGCAGGATTCACAGAGAACAGAGACCTGCAGGATTCACAGAGAACAGAGACCTGCAGGACTCACAGACGGTGAGGCAGAGTCTGCAGACACTGAAGGTAAGTGCATTTTAAAACTCCTTAAAGGTTTGATTCAGGTGACTTTAGTTAAAATTCTGACCTCTTTATTTTTAAATTAGAGGTTTTTTTTAAGTTCAGATCCTGAAATAAAGAGCTGCTTATTTCTAACCATGACCCTGACCCAGACTCCACATGTACACCTGTCCTAGAATTAAAGCTACTGTGAGGAATTTTCACCCACTTATGAAACAGATGGGTGTTTATATTATTACTTTTTATTTATCAGTTATTAGAGGAATTATTGCTGATTAGTTATTGTTATTAACTGTTAGTGGAGGTAGGTGACATGTGTTTCCATGGTAACAGTTTCTGTGGAGTGTTTATTTTAAGGAAAGTTTATTGTTATGGTAATTTAAACTTTAAGAGTTATTAAAAAGCCTCTAGAAGAATGTTTTTGTAATAATCTGTTATATAACCTGACCTGGTCTGTGGTTACAGGTGAGGCTGAGCCGATGGAGCGTAAAGACTCCAGGATGAGAACTTTGCTGACGCTCCTCCTCCTCCTCCTGCTGTGGGTCCCTGTTAACACTTCAGATCTCAACATTGAATTTAGTTTTTCCTCCAGAGGATTTAAAAACTTTTTCATCTGCTGCAGGTGTGGGAGTGTTCGGTCTCTGCCCAGAGGACAGCCCGCCTCCTTCTCGGTGCTCTTCAGTGAAGGAACTCTGCTGCTGGTGGACGAGGGTGAGGAAGCTGCCGACCACGATGAAGAGGGTCCTTCTCAACGCCAAAACACGAGAACATGTACGTCTTCACCGTGGTTTGGTTGGATTTTCTTTTTAAGTCATAATGATCTGAAACCTCTCAGATCGGATCCTAATGAGACTTCTTTGAATAAATACGTTTTTTTTTCTCACAGTATAAAAAAACATCTCAGTCCTAACAACGTTCAAACGTAACCATGGTGATATTCTGACCGTAGTCTGGAAAACATCGGCTTCAAATAGATCGACACGTTTTCTGATCACTGTTAGTCGTTTCGACCTCCCGGGGCGCTTTAACCGAAATACTGCTCTGTGTGATGTGTGTGTAAATGTTTGTGTGTATAATTGTGTGTAAATGTTTGTGTGTATAATTGTGTGTATGTGTGTAAATGTTTGTGTGAATAAATGTGTATTATTGTGTGTAAATGTTTGTGTGTATAATTGTGTGTATGTGTGTAAATGTTTGTGTGTATAATTGTGTATTATTGTGTGTAAATGTTTGTGTGTATAAATGTGTATTATTGTGTGTAAATGTTTGTGTGTATAATTGTGTGTATGTGTGTGTAAATGTTTGTGTGTATAAATGTGTATTATTGTGTGTAAATGTTTGTGTGTATAATTGTGTGTATGTGTGTGTAAATGTTTGTGTGTATAAATGTGTATTATTGTGTGTAAATGTTTGTGTGTATAAATGTGTATTATTGTGTGTAAATGTTTGTGTGTATAATTGTGTATTATTGTGTGTAAATGTTTGTGTGTATAAATGTGTATTATTGTGTGTAAATGTTTGTGTGTATAAATGTGTATTATTGTGTGTAAATGTTTGTGCGTTTAATTGTGTTTATGTGTGTGAATGTTTGTGTGTATAATTGTGTATTATTGTGTGTAAATGTTTGTGCGTTTAATTGTGTTTATGTGTGTAAATGTTTGTGTGTATAATTGTGTATTATTGTGTGTAAATGTTTGTGTGTTTGTGCAGGTTCGGCTCCGTCCATCCAGCTCCTCTCATCTCTGGCGCCCCCTCATGATCCAGGTTCGCCTCACCTGCTGGTCTGCCTCATTACGGGGTTACTCTCGCCTCAGCAGGACGTCCTGTGGTGGGTCAATGACACACTGGTGATGTCATCAGAATCTCAGGTGTCATGGGTGATGTCAGAGGAGGGCGGGGCCCACAGCGCCACCTCCGTGTTGGAGGTGTCAGCGGCGGAGTGGAGGTCCAGATCCTCGTACTGGTGCGGGACAATCCAGGGGACACAAGTCTACAGAGAGAGACTCTGCTGAGGGGACTGATGGAGACCCGATGGAGGTTCAGGGTTCGATTCCGAGACACACAATGAAGAACCGAACAGATCAGCTGGACCCTCAATTCTGACTTTTTCAGGTAGACGTCACCAGCGGGGTCATGAACTCGTATCTCTAGAACTCCTCAGAACAGAGTGATGCTGTTTAGAAAGTCAAAGAGAAAGTGAGAATCTATGTGAAGATCTACAAATAAGATCTATACCACAGAGAGGATCATCCAAACATGAACTGATTTAGACTCTTCATCAAAATATACGAGCTGATCGAATTAATCCAAACAACATGGTTCTCCAACCCTCTGTAGACCTGAGTGAACCCAGCAGACCAGGTTCTGTAGACCTCAGTGAACCCAGCAGACCAGGTTCTGTAGACCTCAGTGAGCCCAGCAGACCAGGTTCTGTAGACCTCAGTGAACCCAGCGGACCAGGTTCTGGAGTCTGACAGTGAAATGCTGTCCCAGTTTCTTAGCAGGACTCTTCTACTACAGAGTCATGCTGTTGTAATCTCAGGTCCAGAGAGGTCTCCGGTGGTTCTGGATCCTGGTTCTATCTGGTCTCCTCTGTCATGGTCCAGTCTGAACCTCATTAGTAGATGCAGTGATGATCACAGTCAGTGGTTTTTGAACTGGTTCTGAGTCCATGTGGAGATTTCCACTCCAGAGTCCTGTCTGTTTTTAATGTCCTGAAGATCAGGACCATCCAGTCCTGGTTCTGGTCCTGGTCCCTTTAGTACAGAGATTTGTCCAGATCCTCTAATTTTTTTTATGGTATGATGTTCTGTAGACGATGAAATCCACTCAAGAACTTCATTCTGAGACTGTTGAGATGTTCGCTCACGCGGTCTCTCACAGAGTCCTGAACCTCCTCCAATTTTTCTATTGAGGGCCTCAGCCTCTCTGAAGGTCCGCCTTAGACCCAGTCATGTGACTAACCTGTTGGAGATGTTCCTCCAGCTGTTTTTGTAGCATTATAATTTGGACCTGTTTGGTTGTCCCTCCTCCTGGACTCACATTGAGCAGCTTTTCTCTCACTGACTCGAGTTTGAACTAAAACTATGACATGAAAAATGAAAGTCACACGTTGGTTGCAGAAATAATTTCTCAGACTTCTGTTTCTTCTTTTCACTTTTTTATTAAAGATTTTCTCTTTGAATAATTTTTTCTCATTATAATATCAATAACTTTGACATCGTGTTCCTCTAATATACGCAGGTTAGTAAATTTAAGAAATAGAATAGTTATCTCTCATCATGTTTATAAAGCAGTCCATGTGAACAGGCATTCAGATTTCTCGATGTAAAATAAGAGGTCATCAACAGAAGCGCATTCACAGATACAGTAATCATATGAAGGTCAATAATTCAGGTGAGTTTTCTGTCAGAAAAGAACCTGAAGCTGTGAGCGCTGCTTCGTTAACTGTTCGATATAAATCCGTCCACGCTCAGACTGAACTCAGATCAGCTGCAGGATTCAGAGTCCTTCATCTGATATGTGGTCAGCAGAAAGTAAAGAATACATGCAGAGAGATTCACGTCCGTCTGTATGTCAACCTTCAAGATAAAAAAGGTACAAGTTCACTCAGCAAACACAAAACAAACACCATTAACAGGTTAGCCCCGCCCACCTCAAACTACCCCAAACAATCCCCAGAGGTCGAGATAAATAGAAGCAAAATATTCATGTTTCCACAGAAGAGTATAGATGTAAATCAAATCTACAGAGTTCATGCTGTTTACCAGGACAGAAAGTCATCCAGTGTTTTATTTGGCAAGAAGGTGGGAACACCTGTGCACAGGTAAACACGCTGCGCCCAGGAGCAGACCTCAGATCAGTCAAACAGAGGACAGGTCATCTTCAGAAACAGGTTCTTTAAAGAGGAACCAAACGCACCTACACCTGTGGGTCACTGGTCACTCTAACTGTTGGTCTGTTCGTGGGGAGTCCCAGTTTTACTGTAGGAAATGAGTCACACAGAGCTTCCTCCCTGACGTACTTCTCATCTTTGTTGGCGAGTCCCAGTTTTAAGGTCAAAGGTCAAAGGTCAGTGACACAGAAGCCTCTGTATGATTTACAAATTGGCAAGTCTCAGTTTCACTGAAGATATTAAGTTACATTGAGACCTAACCCTGGCCCACTACCTCTCTTCTTAGGGGGGAGTCCCAGTTTTACAGTAAAAAGTGAGTTTCACAGAGGCCTCTGAATGGCTTGCAAATTAGTGAGTCTCAGTTTCATTGTAGAAAGTTATAGAGTCTTCACCGCGGCATACAACTCATCTTCTTCAGTGAGTCCCAGTTTTCCTGTAGCTCGTGAGTTTCACAGAGTGGTCTGCAGTGAGTCTCAGCTTCATGTTAACAGATACAATAAGGTTTCTCTAATGTTCATCTTTAATCTGAGTCGCAGTTTCACTGTAATACTTAATATCATTAGCTGCGTTTCCATTACATTTTTTCGCAAAATAAAAGCGATGTTTATCAAATTTCGACAAAGTACAATTGCGATTTGCGGGTGTTTCCATTGAATGGTGTTCAGTGCATAAGCGAGCCGTCTGCCTCTCGCGAGCCGTGTTTAAATGGCCGTTGCCTAGCAACGAGGTAAACTTCCTGCCCGTGCGACCTCGTATTCCTTAAGCCTTTTTGCACACCGACATGGACGAGACACAAAACATTTTTCGTTTTGGAGCAGCTATTTCTGTGACCATTAATGCTGTTGCCGCTGCTGTCATCAGAAGACGAAGGCAGCGGGTGATAATTCAAAGGCAAAGCTCGTATGTATGGGAGCGAACACGGAGGAGCGATTTCTGGGAGAGGATCGTTAATGAGGAATTCACAGACGAATTGTGGATTCAAAACTTCAGAAAAATACAAATACAATTCAAAACTTCAGAAATAACTCCGTCTCCTCCCCCGTCCACATATACCGTGCCATCTACGCTTGAAATGAACTGGTCACTTGACCCGCTACGTCACGTCCGGTGACAGAGAATTGCGAGAAAAGTGTTTCCATTACACTTTTGCGATATACTTCTACATCGACACTTCTGAAAAACCACCTCATGAGAGCGTAAAAACGTTTTAGCGATATTTGGGAGGTTTTTCGAAATGTAGGTGTTTCCATTACCAGTTTTCTATTGCGATATTAACGTTTTGCGCAAATCTATGGGTAATGGAAACGCAGCTATTGATATTAGCTTCAGTCTTTCTCATGACATGAAACATCCTCTCAGGAGCTTTTATTGACGAGAATCAAATATTTGATCCTGTTGGTCTGAGTTTGTGATCGTTTAACGCTGCATGATGGTGAAATACTGATAAAAAACTGACGTTTTTGTCTAGGTTTGGTTCCTCTTTAAAGTAAAAACACTTAAAGATGCTCGTGTTCCTCTTCAATGTTAGGTTACTGTTGTACGGTGGCTGGGACATCCAAAGAGGACGACAGGCGGAGGAAAACCAGACACCAGAGATCGCTTTGTCGGTCTCGAGCCACTCTGTGTCCAATCTCTCAAACTGTGGTCCAGTTTGGACTGTCCCAGCCACCGTAGAATTACAGGTTTTCATGGTCCACCTGCTGGACTCCTTCAGAGTTTCTCTCCAGACACGTCTGCATCATCGTTTGTGGTTTAGGAAGCCCCTGTACAGAGAGAGGTAGAACGTGTGGTTTCAGATCAGATCCAAGTTTCATTCCCAACAAAAGTCCAATCTGATAATGTTTTTGGGGGTCTGAACACCAAACGTGTCTCTGCAGAGTGTGAGGATGTGGGTCATGATCGTTTTCAAACCAAACTATGTACAGTGCAAACAGGAGATCATCGTCACTGCTGATCGAGTGGAAACAACACAACGTTTTACGAGAAGCTCACAAACACAGCACGTCACTCACCTGAACACTACCACTGATCTATCTACTCAAACAGCTGCTGCATGGAGTCAGCGGGTCCACAGGGAAGAGTAGAAAGGATAAAAAAACTCAAAGCAGGAAGTCTCCGACCGGAAAACTTCCTGGTCCTCCTCCGAGTTTTACAACGAGAAGGTCTGAAGCAGCAAACACATGCTCCGAAAACAAAGGGATGCAGAAGAAGAAAAACCGGAGCGAGACGAAGCTGCTCGCCATCCTCATCCTTTACATCAGAGTGTCCATGCAGACGTGCACCGTGTTTCATAAAGGTCAATAAAGTATGACAAAATACAATCAATCAGCCGCGCCCAGACCGTCCGATCAAAGCTTCTGTATTCAGAGAAGAGGAAGAAAAGCAGAGAGGAAGTCTCTGCTCGTCCCAAATCAGAACCAGCGTGTAGATGTAGTAAACTGCTGATTAATCAATTAATATCATCAATCAATTCACCTTTTTAGGAAAGAAGAGAGTAAAGACAGAGCTGGGGAAGTGTCAGCGCCGGAGGTCTGATCAGGTCTGAGACTGAAGTGTTACGACTTTGACACAAAGTTCTCAAGTGTCACGACTTAAAAGAATAAAGTTCAATGAAAATCCTTCTGAAGAAAACGTCACTGATGTTCCGGAATGAACCGGTTTTGTCATTGATGTAAGAAAGTCATTGATGTTCTAGAACAGAGTCGTTATCTTCTAGATTAAAGTATGATGTCATGAGAATGAGGTCGTTATGATGGAGGATGAAGTGGGTTTGTTCTAAATCTGCCGTCAGATGTCGGGAGAATAAATACAGTTTGTAAAGTGGATCAAGTTTTTTAGACAAAAGAAAGCAGCAACCTTCGTGGATTTAAAGGGGGGAAGACTGCAGTTCCTCAAGTGTCCACTGGAGGCTGTTTGCTGGAGCCCATAAAGCCACATACACACTCAAACAAAGAGCCAAATTTTAGAGTAAAATCAACACATTTACAGCCCGGTTCAGAAACAGTCCGGGCGCCGTCTGTACAGGAAGTGAACTGTTCTGTGACGAGTTTGTGTCAAAGATATTGTGAGGTTAGCCAATCAGAGGAACAGCTTTGACTTTAAGGTGCCTTCGAGTGACCGCGGGAGTCAGATGTTGGAGCTGAAAATGACGTCACACCCGAGTTCCCAGTGTTTCAGTTACAACGTCGGAATTGGAGGCCTGAAACAAGATGGCTACGTCTACAAAAGTTATTTTAGCGCTTGGCTCATATTTGTACAAGGCAAGCGCTAAAACAACTTTGGTAGATGTCGCCATCTTGTTTCAGGCCTCCAATTCCGACGTTGTAACTGAAACACTGGGAACTCAGGTGTGACGTCATTTTCAGCTCGGACCTCTGACTTCTGAGGAAACTCGAACGCAGCGTTATTCTCCGAACATTATGACCTCACTCTCCTTATAATCGACTGCTCAGACCTCATTCTTCCTGGTGACACTTTGACCTCCGATAATTACGACTTTACTGTGACGTCACTAATTTACTTGTTCTTTCCACTCTGTCCTGAAGATTGTCTTGGAGTAAAACTTTGGTGGGTTTGAAAAGGTTTCAGGTTTCAGGTTGTTTTTGGTGCTCTGGAGCAGGAGCAGAGGATCTCTTCAGGTTCTGATTTGGGACTCAGTCCTCTGGATCGTCTCCGGCCCTCAGACTGAAAGCAGCTCGACAGTAAAATCAGGAAATCTGTTGAAGCTGCAGGAAACCTGGACGTGCCCTCAGCTGTTAGCATGTTAGCAGAGTTGGAAGTAGCTGTGGGGTTGGACTTTAGCTCCGGATGAAGGTTTGATGGATTTGGTCTCGGTGATGATGGAGGACCTTGTTGAAGAGCTGATGGGAGTTCTGGAGGTTTTCATGAATCTGAAGCAGAGCGGGGGTCTCAGCTGTTTGTCAGGTGATCACTGGCAGTGGGTGGTCTTACTTGGTGGACCCGCCCCTGGTGCAAAGCCATTGATGAGGCTGTTGGGACTTGGAGGTGTGGCCACTGTGGGTGTGGCTTCGACCCTGGAGGCGGGCTCTACCACAGAGCAGCTTTTCTGTGGCGGTCGGGGCTGAGCCGGGACTGTTTTGGGGATCACTGAGGCCTGTCGAAGACCGTCAGCTCGCAAAGGTGGTCTGACGGGGGCGGGGCCTGTGGGCGTGATGTCAGAGGTCGGTGGTTTAGGGCTGCATGGCGAGGACGGGCTGGGAGCATTCTGGTCAAGGGATTTGGATTCTCCTTCCTGTGGCGTCTGTTGATCTGAGGGTGGGGACTCTTTATCTGAAGGGGCGGGGCTTGAAGATTCAGGAGGCGGGTCCTGCTGCATGCTGCTCTGCCTGGACGTCCCCGAGCCTGGGATCTCACAGCTGTCGGTGCGACGCCGTGAGCCTTCATGCATCCGACTGGTGGCTACGACAGCCTTCATGGCGGCCTGTGAACAAACAGACATGACGGCGTCAGTTTTTGAACCCTTTGACTTTTCGCGCGGCAGTTTGCACCGACGGTTCACCTTAAGTTTGCGCCGAGCGTTGAACTCCTGCAGCTTCCTCTGGGTGGTGTCCATGTGGGAGAAGCGAGCAGCCTTGCCGAGCACCCAGGGGTGCTGCAGAGCCTCTCTTACGCTGAGGCGCTTATGGGGGTCGAGGACGATCAGCTTACTGACCTGCAGAGGGCCGACAGAGACCGGTTCAAGATCAGAACAGCTGACCAGGAAGAACCCCCTCTGCATGGAACACACAGGGAGCAACAGAGGCACTCACCAGATCCTTGGCATTGAGGGAGACCTCGTCCCACCACGGAGACACAAACTCGTAGTCGCAGTTCAGGATGCGGCTGTACATGTACTGGTCCCCCCTGGGGTCGAAGAAGGGCTCGAACCCACAGAGGCTGGAGGACAGGACAGAGACGAAATCAGCAAAGATACAGAAGAATCAGAGCGAAGTCTTCAGCACTCTGAGGGTCCAAAGCAGAGGGATTTATTATGTCCCATCAGGCTTTGCTAGTTTAGCAGCGCACAATCTGGACACAACACGACATTCACAAACGACACGTCAGACACTGAAGCTCGATAAGGACCAGAGTCTTTGAAATGATGTTTGATTTAAAAAAAAGAAAAATCAAATAAGTCTGACAGCAGAACTCCGATTAAGACACCCAGATAAGACGATTGGAATTCGATTTTCTCGACCATGTGACCAGCGTAGTCGGAGTATGATCGGACGATGCATGTGAGCGTGCGCCCTGGAACAAAACCCCCAGAGTAGAGTTGTTGTTGACGATTGTATGGGGTTTGGAAGTCGGATTAAACTGTGACTGTAAACGACCTGAGTGATGACAGTCATTATCAAACCCACTTAAAGACGCCACTAGAGGGTCTGAGACAAACAGATAAACAGGAAGTAGAGGTTCACGTCCTGTCGGCGCTTTACCGTCGCTACGAGACAGACGAGGAAAATAAAACATGAAACCAGAGAAGAAATCCACACTGACAGGACTGAGTCACACCGCACACACTCAGACCGGTCAGCAGGTGTTAATGGACTCACAGGATGTAGAGGATGACGCCCACCGACCACATGTCCACCTCGGGGCCGTAGGCATTTCCCCGCAGGATCTCTGGAGCTGCAGGAAGAAGAACCGGTTAACAGAAGCTCTGAGCGCCATAACTGTCAAATCCTACAGAGCAGCTGCTGCAGTGAACGCACCACAGCCTACTACCAGATATCAGGGCAGCACAGGTCAGTGAACACATCATCTCCAAAAAAGTACCACCTACAGCAGCGTCTACTGAAACAGCGTTTACTCATCCCCCGAGGTCGACTCTGGAACAGACTGTGAGAGCGTGAACTGAGATAAGAGCGAACCGCCTCAGCTCCGAACTCCACAGACATGACGATCACAGAGAGTCTGCAAAAACCAGTCCGTGTTCAGGGCTCTGACCATACCACGCCTCGGTATTTTGGTGCATTTTAGTCTTTTGCTGCATTTAAGTTTTTTGAGTCGGTGCAAACAGAGAAATGTAGTTTTTTGTGTTCATTCAGACACAAAATCAAACGTTTTGGAAGACGCCAACCTCAGAGCTTTAACCTGTGCAAGACAGCTGTTTTTTGATTGATTGATTGATTGATTGATTGATTGATTGATTGATTGATTGATTGATCATCTGTTTCGCAGTCAGGACTAAGTGAAGCTCCTCTTTATTGTTTGACAGACTGGTTACACATCATCGCCACCTGCTGGTCTGAGACTAGGCCTGTCGCGATAATCAATAAATCGCCTTATCGCTCGGTAAATAAAAACGAGGTCGATAACTTTGCCAGCCGCGATAATTGACGTGCGTTTGTTTTCCTCCCCTCTCACTACCAAACACGCTGGATGAGAGAAGAGGTCTCACTCTGCGCATTGTTCTCGGCACCTGGGGGCGTTGGCTCTATAGCGGAATGAACGGAGTTAGTGAACCCTCCTGTCAGTCATTCAGTGTCTTTGTCACGAGGGGCGCGCACAGGCACACAGACACAGACTTTTGGATACAGTGCTGCAAGTGAGTGAAAAGCAAGCAAACAGAATGAACACGACAGCTTTGGTGTCTAAACCGAACGCAACAGCCCAAGTGTGGGAATATTTCGGCTTGAAACCAAATGAAAGAGGTGAGCCCACAAATACAGACGAGCCGATATGTCGTATTTGTTCCAAAGTTGTGGTGACAAAGAAGGGGAATACGACGAACATGCATGCGCACCTCAAGCACAATCATCCCCTCCATTTTTCCCAACTGAGCAAAAAAAGTTCCGCCGGAGGTGCTGCGGAGCTATCGTCCCGACAGGTACCGTTTGGTAAGCAAAGCAAATATAAACAAAACAGTGCAAAATGGTGACAGACAGCGGAAATTAAAGTTTATCACTTTTGACACGGTGTACTCGCATTATTATGCCATATATTATCATTTTCTATAATTTAAAAAACGGTGTCAATAATATCGTTTATCGGCAATAATTTGTAGCATAATTATCGTCCAGCAAAATTTGTTATCGTGACAGGCCTATCTGAGACGCTTTAGTGAGTATTTTTAATTGCTCTGATTGATCGCTCCTGTTCACACGGTAACCGTCTTCAGGTCACTGAAGGTCAACGCTGAGACGGCAGGTTCCCAGTTTGTTTAAATCTGCTAGTTTAAAGAGAACGTTCAGGAGTAAACTTTGTGGTTTTCTTCATCGTACTGCGGCGCAGGGGGAGTAAATAATGACGGGCATTAGGGGTCAGGAACCCTTCGTAAACCCTCCTCTTTGGACGGCGTGTCCGGTAGGTTCTCATCCATCCACGTCATGGTTCTCTGAGGTACTGCCTACGGCCAAACTTCTTCAGGAACCTCAAATAAATCCTGGCCCACATGAGGACCCGGCCTCAGTTTGGTGGTTTAACACTCAATCATTTCTAGACCACGGTGGTGTCACATGATCCACAACCACTTCCTGCTTCACCGTCTTCGACTGTCTGTAACTACAACAACACTTTCTTCTGCTGCCTGGACACCACCAGCTCCTGCTGCAGAACCATCTGACTTTATCACTGCAGTTACATCATCTCCTCCATCCAAACGCCACCCACCCTCGTGTTTTGGCGATAAACTCACCGCAGTATCCCGGCGTGCCACAGACGGTCTTCATGGTCACCTGGTCGTCGATGATTTTGGACAGACCGAAGTCGGCTGTGAGAGAGGAGAACATTTGAACACATGGGTGATTGTTGGAGAGTTTCCTGTTGTTGTCCTGGTGTGTGTGTGTGTGTGTGTGTGTGTGTGTGTGTGTGTGTGTGTGTGTGTGTGTGTGTGTGTGTGCAGTTTCATGTTTCTATTTCAAGTGAAGGAGGGGGTGGAGCCGTGGTAGGTGGAGGTAGAGGAGAACGTGTCTCTGAACCAAAGGAAGGTGTTGGCGGTGAGGAGGCTGACGGAGAGCTTCCTCCATCTGTGACTGTTAGCCGGAGGCCCAGCAGCCATCTGGAGGCCCACACACACACACACACACACACACACACACACACACACACACACACACACACTGAGCTGTACCAGCCTGGATGAAAGAACCCAACACTGAGCCCCATCCTCTCTTTTACATCCAGACTCAGTGTGCTGCTCCAACCGGAGGCGAGGAACCAGGGCCGCTTTCAGGCGCTGTCCAAAAATCAATATTATAAATTTAGCGTTTGGACGGTCTGAGGCGGGGGGGAGGAGCACTGATATGGTCCTCGGTTTTTTAGGAGTACCAGTCTTCACTCATCATCTTTAAAGTGATTTACTGACATGTTTTAATTTGTCTGCTACAGTTGGATAAGCCACACCCACTTTTGATCTAATCACTGCTCTTTTTGTTTGGTTACGGCTCAGTCCTTATCTGGTTGAAGCTCGAAGTCGTGTGTGAGCATGAATTCAAGAGAGCGCATGGAGAAGAGCTCGACGAGGGTCTCAGGCGGCAGGTTTTGGCCCTGGTATCATCAGGGTAGGACTAAAAGGTCGTATCCTCCGATCGTAGCTGATCGTAACCGTTCAAGTTAACGTGTCAATTTACACCGACTTCTTTCCGTTCCTCTGCGGATCGCCGGACTCCTCAGCTGATCACAAGAGTTCTATTTTTTCTGGACGCCGGAGCATGGCGGATAAATTCAGCACAGATTAACCCGTGCTGGAAAGGAAGTCGGGCACAGACACAAAATAAAACATCCGGCTTCTTTTCAAAATAAAACACTCCGTGTTTCAGGAGGATCGTATTTCACACCATGCAAACGGGCGGAGACGAACAAGTGAAAGGTTTTTAGACGTCATTTCACCCCGATGACACCATGGATGAGGAGATGCTGATTCTAGAAGTCTAGAAGTAGATTTCCTCCTCTGGAAGGACACAATCTACTGCTTATATGTCTATGTGTCTGTCTTTAGAGAGACAACTCGTTATCGAGTGATTGAACGTGAATCTGCAGGTTCTTCTGAGTTCTCATGATTCCTGCTGTCTGTAATCCGCCACGAAATTCGCCTCACAAACGGATCTGGTAGGAATTAGCGTGGTGAGGGTGCCCTCTTCTTCTGGGCACCTGTGATCAGTCCTGTTCATGGGGACAGAGAGGAAAAACTCACATCCTCTGTCCCTCTGTCCCACTCTGTTACAATCTACCAGACAGCTCACAGATATGAAGACATAGATGTCTGACATAGATGCCCCTGTCCTGATAACGAGTCCTTGAAATATGAAGAAAGTACAGCAGGTTCAGACTTCAGCTCTCTGCTGGTCTGAAACACTTTGGTGTTCTGATCCCCGTAAAACTCTCTCTGCTGCCCCCTAGTGGACACTTGATGTCATGAGTGAGAACTTAGGTTCCTGTTTTCTCTTATGTTGGTCTTTGGTTTCAGGAGAAGATTTGATGTGTTGGTGTTGTGTTGTGGTGTTAACATGTTCAGATGTGTGTTAGTGTTGTGTTGTTGTGTTAACATGTTCAGATGTGTGTTGGTGTTGTGTTGTTGTGTTGTTGTGTTGTTGTGTTGTAATGTTGTTCAGATGTGTGTTGGTGTTGTGTTGTTGTGTTGTTGTGTTGTTGTGTTGACATGTTCAGATGTGTGTTGGTGTTGTGTTGTTGTGTTGTTGTGTTGTTGTGTTGTTCTATTGTTGTGTTGTTGTGTTATAATGTTGTTCAGATGTGTGTTGGTGTTGTGTTGTTGTGTTAACATGTTCAGATGTGTGTTGGTGTTGTGTTGTTGTGTTGTTGTGTTGTTGTGTTGTAATGTTGTTCAGATGTGTGTTGGTGTTGTGTTGTTGTGTTGTTGTGTTAACATGTTCAGATGTGTGTTGGTGTTGTGTTGTTGTGTTGTTGTGTTATCATGTTCAGATGTGTGTTGGTGTTGTGTTGTTGTGTTGTTGTGTTGTAATGTTGTTCAGATGTGTTGTGTTGTTGTGTTGTTGTGTTGTTCTATTGTTGTGTTGTTGTGTTATAATGTTGTTCAGATGTGTGTTGGTGTTGTGTTGTTGTGTTAACATGTTCAGATGTGTGTTGGTGTTGTGTTGTTGTGTTGTTGTGTTAACATGTTCAGATGTGTGTTGGTGTTGTGTTGTTGTGTTGTTGTGTTGTAATGTTGTTCAGATGTGTGTTGGTGTTGTGTTGTTGTGTTGTTGTGTTCTGTCAGTCGTCAGAAAAGCCACCGTCCCCCAGGTTACAGTTTTATCGGCGTTCTTCCTGCCGGAGCTACAGTTGGGTTTTATTTGAGACCTCGTAGAGTTTTTGTTACCGATCTTCAGCGGAGCGTCCAGGGACAGGTCGGCGTACAGCAGGTTCTCTGGTTTCAGGTCACGGTGCACGACGCCGTTCTCATGAAGATACTGAAACACACAAACACAAGATGGAGGGAAGTTTTTATAAAGTCCTCTCAGCGCCCCCTACAGGCAGCCACCAGACTCATGTTGCTGACAGGACAATGAAAGGGTTTTAATGATGCCTTCAGGTGAGGCGGCGGCGGTGGCGGCGGCGGCCGTGTGGGGTTAGAGGCTTTGTAGAGGATTTGGCAAGCCAGCCTGACAGATGGCCTCTTCCTTCAGCTCCCAGCATCCCCTGCTGCTCTCTGAACACTCACTTCCTGAACTCAAACTAGCATCTTGTGGACTTTCCACCGTCCCCGGGTCGGAGCGTCTCTATTTCAGCCTCTTTCTCTGTAAACGTCTCACACCGCTTCGAGTCCTGAACCCTCATCTACCCGAGGAAACACAAACACCACAGAGACCCTCACCGCTGTAGACCTGGTCTAGATAATCCCAGCTCTGAAAAGGTCTTTATGTGTCTCTAGACCTGTTCAGGGTCCGACCCGCAGGTTCAGAGACGTTCAGGGAAAAAGGACGATGTGTTCAAAGGCTGCAGGATGTTTCTGCGCTGAAGATTAACACGACACACCAACATCTAAAACAGCAAATACAACTGTAGTGTTTCCTCACACACACACACACACACACACACACACACACACACACACACACACACACACACACACACACACACACACACACATGGGCGTATGTTCATCTGCATAGTGGATGTAGGTCAGCTGTTGACAGTGTGTTTATGTGTTTTTCTGCCTCTGTGTGTGTGTGTGTGTGTGTGTGTGTGTGTGTGTGTGTGTGTGTGTGTGTGTGTGTGTGTTAATCCTCTCCAGTTTTAATCTGTTCAGCAGCAGGATGGAAGCTGCTGTTGCATAAGACGCCTGCAGCTGCTACATGTTGCCATCATGTGCAGCAACACTTTGCCAGAAACACCTGCAACCAGCTGCAACTGCAACTCACCGCAGAACCTGCTGCTAACATCTGCACCAACAACACAACTACTACTCATCACTGACAACTAATGCAACTAATGTCGACAACTGCACCAACCGGGAACCACTGAAACAAAGCATGACACCCTTCATAATCTAACAACGTTCACTGACGTCCAACAAACCCAAAACTTCTACAGCGACAACCTTCTGACATCTGCAACGACAACTACTCATCACTGACAGATAACAACCACAGCAGCTGGAGCTGACGTCTGTCTTAAACACGTGTAAACAACCAACTTTAGTAAAGAGTTCTGCAACAAGCTGCTGCTGCCAGAACCAAAACCACCTCTGCAGTCCACATGGATGGATCTCCAAAGACCTCAGTACCTTCAAACCAGATAAAACCAACGACTGCAACAAACCTGTCGACCAGAACAACAGGCAACCACAGCAGCACGAACATCAGCAACCACCGCTGGGAACGACAGAAACACCTGCAGCTAAAAACTGGAACTATAAAAAGAGCTGCGATCAACGCCAACAACCTCAATAACACCTCCGACCACTTCCTGCAGAAACGACAGTCAGAGCAGAGCCAGGAATCTGTCAGAGTCTGCTCCGGTGGTCTTCAGCTTCATTCCTCTCAATGTCTCATTTATGAACCTTCGACAGGACCAACGCTAAAAGCATCAATCTTACCGCCACGGCCTCCAGGATCTGTTTGATGACGTGAGCGGCGTCTCTCTCGCTGTAGTAACCGCGCTCCACGATCCTGGAGACGAACACATCGAGGAAACATCATGAGAAGATTAAAGATGACATTTCTGATCATTTGGTTAAAAAAAGAGCTTTTGTTGCTGAAAACATCTGACTGCGTTGGATCTCAGGAAGTATCGCTGTATTTGTTTATTCCATGCAGACAAACATAGATGTGGTTCATCCTGCAGCTTTGAGACCTGCTGCAGATCTGCACAAGCTGTTGATCACTGTGCCGTCAGAGCGGCGCTCTCACGGCGAGCTCACAGTGACACTCCGGTGAGGAATCAGAGACTGAAACAGTTAACAGAGAGATCCAGCTGTTCCTGCTGCGGAGGTGTGAGCGAGTCGGAGCTGCAGAATCACCGAGAAAAACCCTCCTGTCTGCACGTACCACTGCAGTTCAGTTATTGATCCGTTTATTTCTTATATTTCAATACCTCCAGTTTGTGTCTGAGGTCCTCAGCAGCAGATCTGATGGAGTCTGAGTCTGAGATGAACCTCAGAAATGATTTCGAGAAGATGAGCTAAATAACTCTGGACAGGAGATGGAGAAGCTCTCCTCAGGTTTTAAAAACACTCCAGGGTGAATAATGATGGGAACCTGACAGCCAATCAGAGAGCAGGAATGACGTGTGTGTGTGTGTGTGTGTGTGTACCTGTCAAACAGCTCTCCTCCTGTCACCAGCTCCAGCACCAGAGCGATGTCGGTGTCGGTCTCAAAGATCTCCTTCAGCTGAATCTGCAGAGAAAATCTGAATCCTTCATGTCGTCATAGAAACCTCAGGATGAGAGCTGACGGACTCGGACCCCTGAAACAGACCTCCAGTCTGTCTGCAGGGGCCTCCTCAGAGTCCTGAGCCGAGTACAGTCTGAGCAGACTGGAGCTCCTCAACTCCTTTTTACTCAAATATCATCAGAAACAAGAACCGCTGACTGGGGGGTCAGGGTTAGGGATGCATTAGAGCACCCGGGGTACCTGCCTGGACTAGCTCCCAGGCTTCACTCCACAGCGCTATTAAAGACAGTATGAGAAAACAGACTCACAATGTTGGGGTGTGACAGTCGCAGCAGCACGCCGATTTCCGTGCGAACGATTTTCTTGTCGATCTGCAACAGAATAAAAAACTCTGGTCAGGTCAACAGATCGCACCGCGAGTTGCTCCAAGTTTCTGAGAGGAGTTCCGGCTTTAGGGGGCGGTCCCGGTTCCTGGTATCTGACAGGCATCTGGGAACTTTCAACTTTAGCAATCAAATAAAACCACTAGAGGGCGCTATTAGAAAATGAGCCGAGAACTAGTTTGGAGCTCCTTCTGGATCAGTCTTATCTTTGGGGACTTTTAAATCAGAATACGACACACCAGTCTCTGGAGGCGGGCTAAAGGTTTCCTGGACTCGTTCAGGACCTGGATGTGATTTTTATTGTAGGATGGTAGGGGAAGGTCCCGCCTACTTTGTCTCTGATTGGTTGTGAAACATCATCACACGCTCACGCCGAGCGCGGGTTGTCGGCTCTGAACATCGAACAGAACATCGTCGTATTTCTGAATCTCCTAACCCGACAGACGATGACGTTTCACAGCCATAAGGAATAATAATAAGGAGCCCAGCACTTCTAGCCAATCAGAGGCGAAGGAGGACGGGACCTTCCCCTACATCCTCCTGCGACCTGGACTTCCTCCATCATGGCCGAACACTCACCGTTTTCTTGAGGACTTTGAGGGCGTAGGGTTTCTGAGTCTGTTTCTCCTCACAGCGATACACGATGGACGTCGCTCCTCTGTAACAAACACACAACAACAGTGTTACACACAAACACACATATATGTGTGTGTGTGTGTGTGTGTTTGTGTGTGTGTGCGCACATGGGGGATCTGTTATTCGGCCAGGACAGATGGAGGAAACAGATCCATTTGAAAAGCAACCAAACGCTCACACACACACACACATACACACACACACCCACACACAGTCCTGGCTGGTCTCCATGGCAACAGGACACCTGGTTACAGAGCTGGTGGTGGCCCGCTCACACGTCTCTGAATTTAGTGCTGACATCATTTCAGTGTTTCCACGGAGCTGTTTGTGTTATTACGGTGACACAACAACAACAAACAACACCCACAAACACACTGAGAGTAAACACTCACACACTGTCAACACACTCCTCAGGGTAAACACACACTGAGCACTGAAAACACACACTGCTGATAGTAAACACACTGTAAAAAGACACTTCACGCTGCAAACACATGATTCACACGGGAACACACCAAGTACACACTGTAAACAACTGCACAACAACACAATCCAGCATGGAGAGTTGAACATTTAACATGGGGCTCTATGGAGACCGACTCACTGTAGGACACGGTCTCCAGTGGACAAGAGAGGAACTGCAGATTTTGACTCTTCTGCAGTTCCTTCATTTTTACCCACCTCAAGCTTCATTTGAAGACAAATGTTAGCATGGAGCTCGAAGCACAGCTGAATATGACAGCAGCTAGCATTAGCATTGTGTCGTTCATGAACGATTCGTTCAAAAGAACTGAACTGCTGAGTGAACAACATGAACTGAATCACTCTGAGACACGATTTGTTCCTTTCTCAGTTCAGTTGAGCTCAGCCGCGAGCCTGGTGTGTCGGTCAGGAGTGGAACTGCAGCCGCGAATGACACACAGCCAGCGGGTGGGCGGAGTCTCATGATTTGCTCACAGCGGATGAACGTTATGTATCAGTCAGACTGTGAACGAAATGAACGACTTCTGAACGACTTGATTCAGGCAGAGGAGGGAGGGGTGTAGCGCCGTTCGAAAATGCCGAGCAGCGGTTGGTTGACTGAGGCTCAGATAAAACAGGTCATTATGGCGCCTTTACATTAAAACATGTGTTTAAACTTTCCTGTAAGAAGATTTAATTTCAGACGATTTATAGAAATACGATATTTGATATCTTTAAATGTATCTGAATCCTCGCTACAGCTGACATCTTTATTTATTTTTAATCTCGCCACTTTTCCGACATATAAAAGAACGACGACTCGCGCTCGGTTAGCCGCTGTGTCACTCACTGGTGTACTGCACCGGCAGGACAGGGCTCCAAAGCACTGACTGATTCAGTGAACAAAACATTTATGAACGACTCATTTTAATGAACGAATTCTAATGGTTCAGTACAGTCAAAAGAACGGTTCTTCCATCACAAGAACAGTTCACAAACTGACGCTCACATGCTAGCGCCACATACAGGGTTATTTATGATGCAAGATGATCGTAGACGGTCAATGACATTAAGAGATTAAGAACCTGTTAAAGCCCATCACGTGTCTGTTATGTCAGTCGCAGGTCAGTTCTGCTGTTGTCTGTAGTTCAGGAGGTCAGAGTGCGGGACTAGCTGTTAGCTGCTTCTGTTAGCGGTGCTACACGGATGTACCACTCCATAAAAGCATGATTATTCTCAGACTAAACTCCGATTTCTGTTTTAATTGACTTTGACCTCACTGAGATCTCTGTCAGAATTCTGTAGCACTCACAATTTAGGGACCACATATCCAGACCTGGTGACTCAGGTCCAGACATGGTGTCAGCCCTTGGAGTAGAGATGTGGGCACGCTAGTATTACCTAGACTGTCAGCGTCTTTGTTCGGAAAAAATAACTGCAGTTCCTGTCATGTCCACTAGAGGTTGTCTCTGAAAGTGAGTCAGTCCCCACAGGCCTGACTTGGCTGACAGGTGGCCACAGCCTCAGCTCCACCTCTTTGTCTCCTGAGAGGCTGTCCAGAAGTTAGGATGAGTTAGCATTTCCAATATGGCGGACAATGTTGACGAGCTTCAGACTTTGGATGTCACTGAGTCTACGTTTTATTCAGTCTGAGGTTTGGACAGAGAGGCGAAGGAGGAAGTACTATGGCCCGACCCAAAAGTGGAACATGCAGAGCGACCAGAAATAACAGCCAGTAATCAACGTGAAGAATTTAAGTGGGAGACTCGCTCACTGCTCTGACCCAGTTCTTAGACTTCTATCCTTTGGGATGACGCCACCTGGTTTGTTGGATCGCCAGGGACCACATTTTTTCTAGATCCATTTCTAGAGTTTGAGTGTGTGATGTTAACACTTTTTACAAACTAGCCTGAAGCGTTTTAGCATCGCATGACTCTTCTAACTGTTAGATAACCATTGGTTGATTGTAAAAACACCATTTTTAGTGTGTATGATAATCATATTTGTGGTGTAAAGTAATCATTCCTAGTGTCTGTGTTCTCAATTCAAATGTTCTCATTTCTTACATCCTTTTTTAAATGTACAACGTAACCATCGCTGCTTTTTAACCAAGACCAATGTACGTGTTAGACTTCACTAACTTAACGCGTGCCGACATCATTTTTAGGTGGGAACAAAACTCTTTAACTGTGTATTGTTGCTGTTCTTAGTCTGTGGCGTAGATGTTACTATTATAAGTGAAGTATTTAACAGGTAACCACGGTCTGTGACCTTTTACTGAGAGGCTGTTTTTAACCATTTCAGCTGTCTTAACAGACAACACTTCCTGTCCACCTGTAACCATTTAGATTTTTTTATTGTGTTCTATAACCATGAGGTGAACGATCACCGAGTCCCACGGAAAATTTATGATCATTACTTCAGGGGCGGAAGAACTACCGCGTCTGCAGTACACATACAAGATACACAAGAACTCTGCCTCGAGCTGCGAAACTCTGCTGCACTCGGTGATCGACTCGTCAGGTCTCCATACAAACAAGCGTCTGCTGGAAGAGAGTAGGTGAGTTGTGTTTAGTCTCTTTGCTAAAGAAATGAGTCAAAGTTAAAAAGATGTTTGGTGTCTAGTACTATGGCTGTGGCCCTGTATGTCCTGTTGATGAAGTTAGGTGCTGTTCTGAGCATTATTTGTGGCTATAGAGTGGACTTTTGGTTGGGGGCGTGTCTCTCTGTATTTCTATCCTGCGGTCGTTACTAAAGTTGGTATAACTAGAGAAGCAAGCGGTCGACAACATTCATCTCTGGAGGGGGGGTCTAACTCTGTGTTACGGTGGGGTGCAGAATTATGACGCTCTATCGGAACACCACGAAACCCGGCGTCATAATTCCAGATTCCTTAGCTCCTCTTCCTCTGGGTTTTTACCCCACCCCCTCACCCACCCATCCCAGTCGATAGTCTAGGACAGAGGAGACAAGGAAAGAAGCAGAGGGTGTACCAACTGTTAAATAAGACAGAGTAAAAAAAAACAATCTGCCTGCTGTACAGTCTCAGGGTCTGCCCACAGCGCCCTCTACTGTGCGGAGCGTGATCATATGACCGGAGCTTGGACACTGTGACATGAAGCTGATGTGTAAGGTATGTCGGCGGTCGGTGCCTCAAAAACCGTCAACACAACAGATCTGAAAACATGAAAATGTGGGCGGAGTCTGTACAGCCTGTCACCACTGATGGTACAAGTAGCATTAGCAGTTTAGCTACAACTAGCGGTGCATCCACCAGACCAAAGAAATCAATCATATTATCTACATTTACATTATCTAATGTTGACATTTTAAGGCGTCTTCATGATCTCTGAGGGGACGTTTGTTTATTTGGGGTCTATCATTCCTGCAGAAACACTCAGGACTGTAAACTAGTTCACTGTATTATTGAGTATTCATCTATATTTGTTGTTCTGTTGAGTTAAATGTTTTCATATTTTTCTAAGTTGATCTTATTTAATTTTCTTTATTTACTTTGTATATTAATAAAATGTTGAACTAATCTCTAGTTTCTTTAGTTTTTAGTACAGATGCTTTAAAACTGGCAGTTTAAAAAAATCGTGATATAATCCAGATCGGACGATATGACGAAATATATCGTGATATTTATTTATTTATATTTTTTACCAAATCGCCCAGACCTACTCTGTTTTAGAGGATCTTTAAATCAGACCCTGATACCGGGTCTAAGAGGTCATCATTGCTGCAGGTCCTCATGTGAGGTCTGGACCCACATCAGACTCTGATCAGGACTACAGCTGAAACTGAACCGGATCTCAGGGACCCCTCATCCATGTGAACTCATATGAACTCATGTGAACTAAGGAGGAGGTCCAGACCTGCCCAGCTCAGAGCTCAGATTGTAGAACTCCTCCACAGTACCGTCCCGTCTCGACCCGTCCACCCAGAACTCCACCGGCTCCGAACCGGGCCGGGACGTCGGCATGACGGCAGCGTACCAACCAACCACAAACCGAGACCGTGTCTAAGACCACAGCAAAATGTGGACCGGTTCAGACCGGGTCAGGTATGACCCGATCAAAACCAGGAGCAGAGTAATCCCGATCAGATCTGAGATTTAAATCCAGCTCGGTAAAACCCGGATTAGAGGAGCGGAGGCAGGATGATTCATGATCCTGATGGGCTTTAATCCAGACTAACAGGAGGAGGAGGAGGAGGAGGAGGATCCGCCTTCGTCCTCAAACTCTCATCAGTCCGTATTCGAGAGGAAGGCGAAAAACTGAAACAGAAGGGTCCAATCTAATCCAGACTACAGCAAGAACCGGGATCCAGACACTCCAGCTCCGAGTCTGTCGCAGCTCCCATCGGGCCTTTAAACCCTCTCAGATGTGGGATCACCTCAGTCCATCACCCCCTCCCTCAAGCTTTTATTCCTATTTCCGTGTTTGTTTTTCGCCGGCAGAGACCCTCCGTCTGTCTCCCGGAGCGCAGCAGCCTCACGGCGGACAGATGCAGCCCGGAGAGCCGTCACAGCAGCACCGGAGCCCGGCTGCGGTTTGACCGGGGAACGGAGAGCGAGACCCGGCGGGCTGTGCGCGGGGTGTCCGCTCGGAGATCGGAGGTTTGATTCCCGGGCAGGGCTGCTCCAGATGTCCGCTGGATCCGCAGAAAGGGATGCTGCTGTAATCTCACAGCCCCGCCCCCTGTCACCGTGCCGACCAATCACAGCCCTGTAAGGGGGGCAAGCCGTACTCTGGTTGGCCGTCGGGCCTGTCAGTCACCTCAGCCTCAGTCAGCAACCTAAATACAGAAATAACCTAAATACATAAATGTACATTAGCGTGACATCTGGAGGCTTTGATCCCGCGGGATTCAAACCCGCAACTCTGACACCCAAACACGTGACCTGCTCTTCAAAATCACACCTCCGAGACACGTGACCCTGTCCGTTACAACGTCATCTCAGCTTTTAGTTTTTACATCGAATAGATTCTTTATGACGTAGAGACTTCAAAGAGGTTCTGACAGATTCATCAGAACACGAAACACACACACACACACACACACACACACACACACACACACACACACACACACACATTGTGAGCAGAGGAAGAATGTTCTGGAGAAACCCGGAGAGTCTCAGCGGTCCTGGAGACTGAAAAAGACGAAGGAAAAATATCAGGACACTATATCTGGAAAAGTTCCTGTGATTATACATATATATATATATATATATATATATATGGCTCCTTCACTGAATATAGTGTTGGACAGTGATCTTTGTAAAGTGAGGTGAAGGAGGAGTTTGTGTAGTGACAACACAATCACACTGTGTGCAAAAAGAAAAACCAAATATTCATATTTATTGTGGTGTGAGAAGAGGAGTGCTCATCTGTAGTTTGTTAGTGTAACCAGCAGGTGGAGCTGCTGCATTAACAATAAACTGAGACTCAAACAAACAAGTTCCTGTTTTTACTGAACTTTTTTTTATTCGGACTCAGGAGAGGAAGATTACTGTACTTAAAAGATGATGAAAAACTGTCAGTAAATGAGGAGAAGAATCTGTGATCTGGTGGTTTAGGTTTCAGTGAAAACAGTCTCTGTGAAAGTGAAAGTAAGTGAGCTGAAAAACAGACTCCATTTTGAGAAACGAAGAGAGCGGAGAGGACGAGGAGACAGGGTGAGTGTTTACTCTGTTTTAGTTTTAATGTCAAACTCTTTATCTGTTTTATCTGTTAATGAAAAATGATTAACTGACTAAAACACTTAAAAACTGTAAAACAAAGAAACCTGAGCAGACAAAGAGCTGGATCAGTTCTTCATACAGGAAACTGTGTACGTGCAGTTCTTCCTCTTTTTTTTAGACTTGTCTTTGTGGTAAAAACTGAAATCTGAATCTTTTTAGCCTCTCATTTCAACTTTAATCCAGTCTCCTTAAGTTTTTATGAGAGTTCAGGGACCTCACAGCTGATTTTGTTTGGACCATGAATCAGACAAGGATCAGAGAGAGGCCCTGCAGGGTGGGGAGACATCAGAAGGTCTTGGATATTAAACCCATAGACATATATAAGAAAGGTTTATATACATATATCTATGATTAAACCTGTATAACTCTTAAAGAGGGGGATGAAGCTGTTTTCAGACTCTCTACTTCCTTTCTGATTCCTCTTTTATTTCTGAACTCTCTCTTCCTGTTTGTGTCTCACCTGTTTGTCTACTTTGTCCTCAGGTTGTAGAACTTGATTTCATCTTCCATAAATAAACACCAGATGGAGAAGATGAGTGACTGTGTCGAGGAAGAGGAGGGCAGAGCAACGTCTGTAATGGCCGACTGTCAGTCTATGAAGAGTGACGGGTCTAAAGATAATCCTCTGAACTTCAGTAGAGAACCAGGACCATCAGATTCACAGTAAGAGAAACACTTTTCACCCTCCAAACTCTCAAACAACAACAGCTGATGTTTCAAAATCTGAACTTTAAATCCTGACCCCTCTGTTTTCTCCTCTGCTCTGAAAACGCTGATTTTCCTCTTTAACCTCCAACCTGGAGAAAGTAAAGAAAAAGTCACTGAGCTCAGATTTACTTATTATTCCTGATGTTGATAAAAATGAAGGTGGTATAAAACAGCATTAGAAAAGGATCCTGACCTCTTGTATTTTCTGATTTGGTTCCTGTGTTTGGGACGTTTTGAGCCTGTTAGTCTTTGGACTGTGGTGTATAGACCCCAGAAAACAGTCTGTGGGTCAGAAAATACCAGAAGACCAAAGAAGAAATAAATCCTGAGAAATAAAAACTCATTCAGAGCATCTGTCTGTTATTAGACCTTTAGATCTGATTGTTAAAAAATGTTTGAAACTGTCAGAGAAAATCTCTCGACCTTCAAAAATCACAGTTGAGTTTTTTCTCCTGTCTCCACACTTTGAGGCAGCAGCAGCTGAATATTTTACTGTTTTATGTTAGAGAAAAGAGAAACTCTGGTTTAATAAATGTTTCTTATTCTGAATCTTTCAAACATGAAATAATAAAGAAAATAAATGTTCTTTATTTCCACAGAGAGACACAGAGATTTGGCTTGAGGAAGGCGCTCAGATACTTAAGCTCTGATCAAAGTAAGTCTGAACATCTGTCCTTTAAACCTTAAATTACTCAATTTCCACCTGGATTATTTTGCTTATTTTAGCTGTAATATTGTCAGAAAATGTCCTATGAGTGAGTGCTTTTACCTATTTTTCCAGAACACTTTAAACTTTAAATATCTGTCTGTCATTTACAGTTTACTGTCTGTTAAAAGAGTGCTTTAATATTTTGAGATAAAGAAAAACACAAAAACAAAATAAGATTTTTTGAGTTTTAATGGTAAAAAATATTCATGAACAACAGATTTTTCTTTTGAAATCAGAAATTTGAAGAGTATCAAACATATTTACAACAAAAACTTTGGAGTACTGTCTCTCAACGTACAAAAACAGGTTAAATAAATACAACCATGTCCAGGCTCTTTTCTCCTCTCTCACTCAGAGGTCTTTGTTGAACTGTCAGAAGCTGTTCCTCTCTGTCTGCAGACACAGACACACGTCACACTTCCAGGCAGTTCTCCTTATGACAGTTTGCAGGCAATATTTTTTTTTTTTTTGTGGGATGGTAGGGGAGGGTCCCGCCTCCTTCGCCTCTGATTGGCTACAAAAGCTGGAAACATCATCACACGCTCAAGCCAAATGCCGTCTGTCTGCTCTGTACATCGAACAGAACGTTTCCGCAACTCTGAGTCTCCTAACCCGAACCGGACAAACAATGATGTTTCATAGCCATAAGGAATAACCAATTGGAGCCCAGCACTTCTAGCCAATCAGAGGTGAAGGAGGGCGGGACCTTCCCCTACTATTTTACACAAAAAAAATTGCGAGAGGAGGAGAGGGAATGGAGAGACAGATTTTCTCACTTCTCTAAACAGCAGGAGTGAAATTACCATAATAATCGAATATTGTCTGTGTGGTGAAACTTCTCAGCTTCCAGAAACCGTTGGAGTTTTTCTGATAGAACAAACTATCACAAAGTTACGGTAATTTAAAGAGTGTCTGTGTAAAGGTGTCGGCGCCGACAGACTGTGAGGAAAAGTCTGTGTGGATGAAAACTCAGCTGACTGATTTTCACAAAGACGTTTCAGTTTGAGAAGTTTGGTTCATTTTATTTTTCTCCTCTTTCAGACAATCGCGTTCTGCAGGAGGCTTTAAATAAACATAAGATCAGTCTGAAGAGGAGATGTGAACGTGTGAATGAAGGAAGTGATGAAACAGGAAGTAGTCAAACCCTCCTCAACAGGATCTTCACTGAGCTCTACATCACAGAGGGACTGAGTGAAGAGGTGAACACCCAACATGAGGTGAGACAGCTGGAGACAGCTTCAAAGATGAAGACCCTCCATGACGAACCCATCAGGTGTCATGAGATCTTTCAAACCTTACCTGACCAACAGGAGAAGGTCATCAGAGTGGTTCTGACCAACGGCGTGGCTGGTGTTGGAAAAACCTTCTCAGTGCAGAAGTTCACTCTGGACTGGGCAGAGGGTTTGGAGAACCAAGACCTCCATCTGGTGGTCCTGCTTTCATTCAGGGAGCTGAACCTGATCAGAAAGAAGCGCTTCAGTCTTCTGAGTCTGCTCCATGTTTTCCATCCAACACTAGAGAAGGTCACAGCAGAGAGGCTGGCTGTCTGTAAACTTCTGTTCATCTTTGACGGTCTGGATGAAAGCAGACTGTCTCTGGATTTCACAGACTCTGAGGTGGTGTCTGACGTCACACAGACGTCTTCACTGAACGTTCTGTTAACAAACCTCATCAAGGGGAACCTGCTCCCCTCAGCTCTCATCTGGATAACTTCTCGACCTGCAGCAGCCAATCAGATCCCTCCTTCACGTGTGGACAGGGTAACAGAAGTACGAGGCTTCACTGACGCCCAGAAGGACGAGTACTTCAGGAAGAGGTTCAGAGATGAAGATCTGTCCAGAAGAATCATCAAACACATCAAGTCCTCCAGGAGCCTCCACATCATGTGTCAGATCCCGGTCTTCTGCTGGATCACTGCTACAGTTCTGGAGGACATGATGATCAGAGAGCAGAGAGGAGAACTGCCCAAGACCCTGACTGACATGTACTCACACTTCCTGCTGGTCCAGACTAAGAGGAAGAAGCAGAAGTATAAAGGAGGACATGAGACAAGTCCTCAGGAGCTGACTGAGGCTGACAGTGAAGTCCTCCTGAAGCTGGGGAGGCTGGCCTTTGAACATCTGGAGAAAGGAGACATCATGTTCTACCAAGAAGACCTGGAGCGGTGTGGTCTGGATGTCTCAGAGGCCTCGGTGTTCTCAGGAGTTTGTACAGAGATCTTCAGAAGAGAGAGTGTGATCTTCCAGAAAACTGTTTACTGTTTCGTTCATCTGAGCGTTCAGGAGTTTCTGTCTGCAGTCTACATGATCCACAGTTTCACAAACAGGAACACAGAAGCTCTGAAGACTTTCCTAAGAGGCAACAAAAACCTGGATGACTGTTTCTCATCTCTGGATGTCTTCCTGAAGAGTGTCATGGAGAAATCCCTTCTCAGTAAAAACGGTCACCTGGACCTGTTTGTTCGCTTCCTTCATGGACTCTCTCTGGAGTCAAACCAGAGACTCTTAGGAGGTCTGCTGGGTCACACAGACAACAGTCCAATAATGATCCAAAGAGTCATCAAGAACCTGAAGAAGATGAACAGTGATCGTTTCTCTCCTGACAGAAGCATCAACATCTTCCACTGTCTGATGGAGATGAACGATCTGTCAGTTCATCAGGAGATCCAAGAGCTCCTGAAGTCAGAGAACAGATTTAAGGAACTCTCAGAGATCCACTGCTCTGCTCTGGCCTACATGCTGCAGATGTCAGAGGAGGTTCTGGATGAGTTGAACTTATATAGTTATAACACATCAAACCAGGGACGACTGAGACTGATCCCAGCTGTGAGGAACTGCAGAAAGGCTGAGTAAGTCCAGGTTTTATTCTCAGAATAGTGTAAATGATCCCTGTAGTTCTTCTAATGTCCACGTTACTGATGATGTTCTTCTTCAAATAGAAATCCACTCAAATATCAGGGAGGGGGTTTCTTTAGCAGAAACATGATCCTGGTGTCTAAAGTCCTGTTAGTCCAGGATGAGGTCTACCTGTGGACCCCTGAGAACTTGTCCTGATTGTGGAGGACCTCTTTGTTTTGAATCGTGTCTGTAATGAATAAAGTGGAACTTTGAGGACAAATCAGCGACCATATCTGAGGACACACAGAGGTCTTCTGATGATGGTATCAGTCCAGATCAACATCTCAGTCAGTTGTGGTGAACTTGAGTTTGAAGAAGGTGTCTGCAGCTTCTTCCTGCTGGTTTTCAGGTTGGAAATGATGAATCTGTTGTAAATGAGGGTGTTGACAGCATTGATGGTGAAAATAGAACTGGATCATTTTCTACACAGTGGCAGAACTGTCTCTGTACCATCATGTTCATCATTCAGTATTCATAATCAATACAACCATGAAAACTAACATCATTTTCCACCACTCACTGGAGATTATCTGCTGGACTAGAACATATGAATGATGAGAACACAGGAGGTATTTGGACAGCAGCTCCATGAGTCTGAAAACAATGGTGGAGATAGGATGTTAATGTCTCTCTCTCTCTCTCTCTCTCTCTCTTCCCTCGGTGCTGCAGGTTGGCACTAACACTAGTCTGCCTCATAACACCTCACAGCATGTGGAAACAGCCGTGCTCTTCCACTGTATTTATGGTCACTATGGGCTCTATTTTCGTGCCCACCGGCGGCGCGGCGGAGGGTGGTGCACCCTGCGCAGTGGTATTTTTGTCCGGTGCAGCTCGGCGCACTGCCAGTTTGGTATTTTAGTAGACTGAGGTCCGCCAAGGTCCGCCACGGTGGCGCGGTAGGGGGAGGTGTCGACAGAATCAGCTGGCGCAGTCACATTTTTGTGCTCACCGAAGGTGTGGAATGTGCGCTGAAATCTCGCCAAATCAAACCTGGTCATCTTTCAGCGCAGGCGAAGCTCAGCTGGTCTAGTGGTATTTTGGTAGACCAGCGGCGTAGTGCGCATACGTCACCGATGCCTCACCGGCAGGTTTCCACAGTGTCGGAACATTTCAGGGAAATAAATAATCAACAATAACTAATATTCAGTGTGACTATCTGAGTCAGCACTTATACATTTAGATTTATATCGATTTATCCTGATTTATATCTGCTCTGATGAGCGAGTTTGGCACTCGTTTGGACACTCAATCTGACCGCATTAACACAGCTGAAACTGCATTAAATTAAATATCCTGTATAAAGTCACAAATGATGACGTTAACAAGATATTTAATTCGTCTCCCCCCTTTTCTCTCTCCCTCTTCCTCTTCTTTCTCTCGCAGCTCGACTTAAGACATGTCTCCGTGTCCTCTCCCTGCTGCTGCGGCGGCTGATCAGATGATTTATTTCAGTGATCAAAAGAGTTATTCACTTAAAAAATAAAAGAAACTTTTATTCAAAATTAACCGTTTATCTGATGTTTTCACATCCTTCAAATTCAGTTTTCTGAGCCAAGTTTGTTCTATATGCCAACATCTATGAAAGAAAGAACCAGGACACGGAGCGCAATACGTCCTTTATGCACAGATGGTTCTGATTTTAATGCCATTATTGGAATTTATGTCATCTGTGCGCACAACCCACCTTTGTCATGTGAGGTTTAAATATGTGCAACTTTATGAGAGTGTTTTAATTAGTGGAAAAGGGTGTTTGTCTTACCAGTGGGTCCAACATTACACACACCAAATCCCTCTGTGCTTATTTGAGAGAGTGTCCTCAGTGTCGACACTTCTTAAGGAGCTGCCTTCTGTCGCCATCTTGTGGTATTGCTGTCCTCAGCCATCTCTTGATCTCTTCGACTACTTCACAATTTAAAGGTGAGGAGAGAAGCTGATGTGATTGGTGAAAACAGGACTCTGCTGTGTTAAACCCACTCCACGCCTTATCCCCTCCCTCTCTACTACTTATGCTGCTTAGAGGAGCTGAGTTAGGGAGGGGGGGTACTTACGCCGGGCTGCGCTGCTCACCAGTATACCAAAGTGTGCTTGGGCACGCCTTACTGGCGCGGTGGACCTGACCCTGCGCCATGCTGCTAGCAAGACACGAAAATAGAGCCCATGGAGTCATTTGTCTTGAACATCTGAACAGTTTTTATTTTCGTCTAAACTTTGACTTCCTGTCTTCTCTCATGGCTGTGGTCCTGATATTAGTATCTGTCTGGTTAAAAACAGGCCGTCTGTCAAACCAAAGATCATGTTTGTTTTTGGTGAAGAGAAACATCAAATTACCCTTTAATGAAATATTGTTGATATTCATGTTGTTACAGATTTTCTAACTGTGGACTCTCAGAGACTCACTGTGAAGTTGTGGCCTCAGCTCTGAAGTCCAACCCCTCCCATCTGAGACATCTGGACCTGAGTCACAACAATCTGCAGGATTCAGGAGTGAAGCTTCTCTCTGCAGGACTGGAGAGTCCAAACTGCAGACTGGAGACTCTGAGGTGAGACACCATTTCCTTCTGATCTAACAATAAGATGTGACAGCTGCTGTCTTAGATTTTTCTCTGTGGTTTTTCCATCAACTTTGGTCGAGCAGTTTGAATTTGTCGTTGTAAAACTTCAACACAGGAAGAAAAATCCGACATTTCAGAGTTGACTTTGAGGAGAACGATGGATGTAGAAAGGAAGCAGGAGAAAATCAGTCCCACAAATATTACACATGCTTGTAGAGGGCAGGAGCAGCACAGACTAAAGGCTGATACTGAACTGATCCACAGTTAATGTGATCACTAATGAATGAATGAAGTGTCAGAGAAATGATGAGCTGCAGATTGAAACCTGAAGAACAAAGTTAATCCAACTCTGGAGATTTCATTTGGAAACTCTTGAAAACTTGAATTTCTTCTTTGCTCAGTCGTGTTCAAATGTAAAAACAAGATCCAGATTTTTCTGCAGTTTTCACTTCAGTTTGTTGAACATGAACATCATCTTGTCCAGTTGGTCCATAAAAACCTCTCTGATCAATGATCTGTTGGTTTATTTAAGAGTAGTTTGGCAGTTGTTGACAGCAGACGGACAGACCCCTGAATAAACTCCTGACGTCTGGTTCACACTGGAAGCGCCGCGCGCGGAACGGAAGCGCCGCGCACAGAGTTTCAGATCGGCGCCCATGTTAACCTATGAGACTGTTCACACAGCACGCGCGCGGCGCTTCCGCGCGCGGAACGGCTCGCGCTCTGGAGCGCGGCTGCTCCGCTTCTCTCTATTTTTGGCGCGAGCCGCGCGCGCCGATGTAAAGCTCAACAGAGCAGATCGGACCAGACAGGAAGTCAGGAAGGAGATGCGAGAGAATCCGGTCAATTTTCAAAATAAAGTAAATTTCAATAAATTAGAAAAAGATTGACTGTGTTGCTTGTCGGTCTATTTTTTTTTTTTTTACCGATGAACACACACACACACACACACACACACACACACGGAGGGAGAGCTGCAGAGATTCAGTGATGTTATTGAGACAAAGGGGGGGGGGACTTTATTACGATACAGTCAATAGCCTCGAGCTAACAAGGCTATACATACAACGGAGTCAACAGACTCCCCAATTTATTCGTCGTTTACCCCTATATAATAATTTAAAACAATACTTGAAGATGCTGTCAATATTTAATTCATGTATGACGAAATAAAAACGTAAATAAATAGTGATTTACCCATTTTTAAAGCGCTCGTAAGTGTGGAAAACTGAGGGCAGACGGAAACGGCCGAGCACTACCGGGCTCAGTCGATGTCTGACCGGCATGTCAGAGCGCAGCAGAAAGCGCTTCCTGTGTGAACAGCCAAGCGCGAGCCGGCGCTGCGCGAGCCGGCGCTGCGCGAGCCGGCGCTGCGCGCGCGCGGCGCTTCCATTCCGCGCGCGGCGCTTCCAGTGTGAACCAGACGTGACTGTTTTAATATCAATGAACTCTGTGACTTTCTGCAGAGTCCAAACTGTAAACTGGAGACTCTGGAGTAAGTTTAGTCTTTGTCTGTTTCTGTTGTCGATTTTTATGTTTATTCAGTTTTTTTAACCCAGTTCAAATGTTCATAGAATTCTTTAATATTTCCAGAACTTTCTTCTTTCTCACATAAATTCATAGTTTTTTTTTATTGAATCATCAGTCAGATACAGATGGAGGAAAACTGTGAGTTATTTTGTTGATTGAATGTTGATGATTTTTGATCAATGGTTCAGATGATCACTGCAGTGATGTTGACGGGTTTACTTCCTCGGTCTCTAAATCAGTCAAATGTTCAAGGATGCAGTGAACTCACTATCCATGCAGCTCAGGAACACAGCTCATCTTTTTCATACAGGAAACTTTGTCAACAACAAAGGTGTGTTAAAGTCCCATCAGTCAGCAGCTTCAGTCAGAAACCTCGCTGTCAGAGCTCCGTCATTTCAACCCTCTGTATAACTCCTCAGCACAGACCAGACCCTGTGAGCACATCCTCACAACATGCTGCTTTAGGTACAACAACAACAATCAGCTGTTAGCAGAGATTTCATCCAAACAGTCCAGGATACAAACTTTGAAGTGGTTGGAAAATTCAGGTGTCCACCGCTCATGCAGAGTTGACTCATGTTGATGTTGATGATGTTTTCATGTCTAGAGGACATGCTGGAGTGAATTCAACCAAACCTCCTGAGAAAAAGACAGCGGTGGCAGACATTAGATCAGGCTTCATGACGTCTGTGCGTCCCTTTATTCAACCAGATCAGCAGTCCCAGAGTTTTCCCTCATCTCTTCAGATTTGATGGTTTTTGTGATTTTGATGTTTCCACACAAACTTTAAATTGTTGAAACTGAATTTAGTTTGTCATGATAATGTGACAGCTGTTTTTTTAAATAAACTTTTAGATTTGGAGTTTTAGTCTTTAAATTTCAGAGACATTTTGAACATATTCATGAGTTAATATTCATGAATTACAACCATATCATACTGATATCACACAGGAGTGTGACAGGTGTTTATTAGTCTTTTTGACACGTTACAATAATGAGGAGAAAGTCATGGACTAAACTTGGGCTCCCAGTTTCCTTGTTGTTGTTGTTTCTTCAGCTAGCATCATTGTTTTCATCACAGTTATTAAAGTAATAATGATGCTTCATAAATTCAGAGTCACAAAAAAACACCAAACAAACCAAATCTGAAAAAAATCCACTTTTTCATCAAATGAGTTTAATCGGTCAGAACATGAGGTTTGAGTTTTCATGAGGAGGAAACGAGAAAGATCTGCTCTGACAGTGAGAAACACAGACGCCTGAATTTACACTGACAGACACACAAACACAGACAGAGAGACACAGACAGACAGAGAAACAGACAGAGAGACACAGACACACAAACACAGACAGAGACACAGACACACAAACACAAACACAGACACACAAACACAAACACAGACACACAAACACAGACACACAGAGATGTTCCTCTTCGTCTCTTTGCTGTGATGACTGAAGTCACAAAAACAAAGTTTTCTTCGTCACTTTTATGATTGAACCAAATAAGTTAAAGAACCAAACTCTCAGATTTTCTTCTTCTCAATATTATTTGAATCATTTTGATTTTTCTCCTGATCAATATTCAATGATCAAATTGATTAGGTTCCTGTTTTGGCTCCACTGCCTCTTTTCTGCAGCTCAATAACTGCTCATATGGTTTGAAAGGTTCCTGCAGTAAAACCCGATTAGAGAGTGGACTAAATGAAATGTGAGTGAACTCAGCCATCAGTGAATCAATGACAAAGTGAGAGGAAGAGTGGATCTGTCTGCTGTCTGACCTTGTTGATCCTGATGAAGGTGAGGGAGAAGAGTAAAGCAGTAAAGGTGATGTTGTTGCAGACAGAGTCAGCTGACCTGTCTCATCAGAGTCTCATCCATTCTCTGTTTGGCAGAGCGCTGATGTTACAGTCTGAGAGCACATTCAGGTTCAGCTTCACATGGGCTGGATCTGCTCAATACAAACTCTTGAGACCAGCCTGGTTGAGGGAGGTGGGCTCAGTGTCCTGGGTGACTCTCTCTGAGCTCTTCTTGGTTGAGAGTATTTCTGGTTTGTCTCTGACTTCCATGAACTCAGATCTGGAGGATTGCTGGCTGGTCCGGTCCAGTTCTGACAGCAGAGACAACACAGTCTGTTATTCTGGGTTGAGTGTTCTTGTTGAAGATCAGTGTACAGTGAGGGATGAAGGCAGACAAAGATCCTCCTGTTTCCTCCATGTCACAGTTCAAGTTCATTTTGAAGACTTTGATTGATCCGAGCGCTGAAGAGGAACAGGAAACGAGGAGTAGAGAGTGAGGGAGGACTTACAGCAAAGGATCATGGGAGTCCAACCAGCAACTGCTGCAACAAGGACTCCACCTTCTGATCATCTGAACCTCTAATCCAAACCAGTGCTCCATCACATCTGATGTCTTGTCTGTTATTTTACATGGAGGGTCAGAGCAGACCAGATCATGAGCTCTGACAGACTGGATCTGGTCCAAAGGTCTCCTGTTGGAGTTCTCTAAGCTCCATATTTTAAACCTGAACACCTGAAGTTTGATTATTAATTATTTTTATCTTCATTCTCTTTCCTTTTTTCAGACTGTGGAGCTGCAGGTTGTCAGAGATCAGCTGTTCTTCTCTGGCCTCAGCTCTGAAGTCCAACCCCTCCCATCTGAGACATCTGGACCTGAGTAACAACAAGCTGCAGGATTCAGGAGTGAAACTGCTGTGTGACTTTCTGCAGAGTCCAAACTGTAAACTGGAGACTCTGAGGTCAGACTTTTTTCCTCCATTCAAACATTCTCATGATTTGTTTGTGATGATGACACTAAACTGCTGACTCAGGACTGAAATACTGACCCAGACTGAACACCTTCAGTCCAGAGTAGATTTTCTGCATCAGTGGATTATTTGATTGACTCCAGTTAGATCACTGCTGAGCTCCAGTGAATTAAAACCTGAACCCAAGAAGAAAACTCTTTGTAGAGTTCACAGTGAGAAGCTCATTCAGACAGAAAACAGAAGCAGGGGGAGATTTGTCAGACGAGAACCATTCAAACTTTAGTTCAGGACAAGATCAGGGAATAGAAAAAACTCAGAGTTTAGTTTCTGACTCTGATGAAAGTCCAGCTCTGTTACTTTGAATTTTGTTTTTGAATCTTTGTGTGAAAATCTGAATTTTCTGGTTTATCTGCACTTTTCTGAAGCCTTGCTGTGTTTAGACTGAAATATTTACCTCTCAAAGACGTGATATTTTTGGTTCAACAAAGTGAAAATATTCTGAACATCCTTTGTTTCCCATCCGTCCTGAAGTCGCTGACATTTTCTGAAAATATTGATCTGCATCTACAATCAGTAAAAAAGTCTCTGAGTTTTTTATTTCACTATTTCATGTGTTTTTGAATTCACTGTTTCAAACTGACTTCCTGTTTGGTTCAGCTCTTTGGAGCGTCACTTTTCTCTGATTCATACTTTCCAAACCTTTCCCCTGAACTCTACACATTTAAGACATCAGGTTTCAAACTGGATCATTTTTCTCTAAAATCTCATTATTTCCTCTTTATTTAGGTTGAATAACTGCAGTTTGACAAAGATCAGCTGTTCTTCTCTGGCCTCAGCTCTGACGTCGAACCCCTCCCATCTGAAAACTCTGTGGCTGTTTGGAAACAATCTGCAGGATTCAGACGTGAAGCTGCTGCGTGATCTTCAGAAGAGTCCAGACTACAGACTGGAGACTCTGATGTCAGTATAGAGTTGGAGTTAGTCTGTGCTGATCTCTCCTGTTCCTCTCCACACAGTATCACAGCAGATATTCAGTATTTCCTGCTGACTCTTCGACCCTCTCAGAGGATTCTTTCTTTAGTGAAGCTGTGAGAACAGAAATCATCAAACCAGGAGTGTAAGAGTGTCAGTGATGAAAAAAGTGTCTCCTCGTCTCTATATTTCAGATCAAATGTAGAAATGAGACATAATGAAACAGAAATGTTCAGTTTCTGCTCTGAAGTCCAGTTTATAGTTCTCTGTATTCAACACAGACTTTATTTCTCTGCTAACTTGTTGATTTTGAGCTCTAAGTCTGAAAACAGACAGCTGTTCTTTATACTTGTTATTTTCACAGCAGGTTTGTTCGATCAGCTTTAACACATTTGACAGGAAGGATTTCTTTATTTTGATGATGTTGGTTTATTTGTGAGGAAACCTGCTGCTTTACACCATCACTTCTGCTCTGAGCAGGACTGAGACCTGCTGGTCTGTAAACTGGATGTTCTTCAGTCCAGCTGATGAAGTGAGTCTCAGAGTTGAAACACTGATCGTCTGTTTTTCTCTCCTCAGATGGAGGTTAGAGTGATTAAGAAGAGGATCATGTGTTTCCTGACGATCAGAGAGGTGGAGGCAGCACCAGTGAGGGTGAGGTGAGTCTCTGACTGAGAGACTGACTGACCAATCACAGCGGGCGGAGAGGACTCTGGGAGCTGCACTTTGACCTGCTCTGAGATCAGCTCAGGACCTGGACTCTGGAGATTTGATCTTTTCCCTCATATTCTGGGATCAAACAGTCTGAACAGTGTAGAAATTTGAATTTATAATAAATGTCCTAAAATATTCAGATTAAATTATGACATTTATGGATCGTTAAAACGGGCACCACTAGGGTTGGACATCGAGTCTCGAGCATCGATGGAGACTGAGACTAACATTCAGATTCTCCAGGAATCGTTCGAATTTTATAATTTGAACGACGAGAAAGACACCACTTAACACCAACGAAGAAGAAGCCGCCGAACACCAACAAGGACGAAGCGAAAATCAAACGATACCCAACCCGAGGCACCACCCACCCTTACCGGTGGGAAAAATAAAGAAAACAAAGTTTAGCTGATTAATCAAACGTTGAATCAGTTTTAAACAGATTTAAATCAATCTCACATCTGAGGCGGGAACTCTCATTTCAGGGACTTCACTTCTGGAAGGACCACTAAGAGACGACAACTTAAAATTAAACAGGTACTTTATTGACAAATGCTGATAACATAAATTCAATAAATGATGATCAGATAATGAGGAAAATAAAAGAACACCTAACAGGTAAATGGAGGAATGGTTTGAAGTGAGCGAAGACTGGAGGTTAATGATCGTGAATAAGGACAAATTTAACCAACGTTAACGGGGTTACGAGGATAAATCTGGAAGAGGAATTTGGAGAAACTAAACTATAATTAAGAATATATTAAGACTGTTTCACTGCTGATGTGATGTACAGATGGAAAATCCTGACCAAGTGTCCATTACAGACCACCAGGAGGACAGGGTTTGGGGTTTTCAGAAAAATCTGAAGATTTATTCTTTTACTTGATTATTTTTGTTCATCTGTTTTCATTTTCTGAAATGATTGTAAATATTGACTGGAGGTAAATTGACCTTATTTTATATAATTAGACATTATTTTCCGTCTCTTTACATGTTTTTGTTCTCAGATCATCTTTGTGTTCATCAATAATCGATTCCCTCCAGTTTGGATGAACAAACACAATTATGAAACCATAAATGAGACCTGAGAGTAAAATGTGTGAAATATAATCAGTCAAAGGAAAGATTCTAGAACGAAAACAAAAACATTATTTTTACTTGATTATGACGGAGAAGTTTTCCTCTGACAGACAAAAATAACCGTATTGACTGGAAAAAGTGAGATCAGCATCTATTCAGGGTGAAGTCATTAACGTGGTCGATGCTGTTTTATAAACTCAGTGTTGTTGATTACAATCTCAGCTTCATAAATTGATGCTACAGTGGAGTGACTTCCTGTAAAATCCACTGGCTTTGTGAGACCGTCAGCTTTCAGGAGATCAGTTTGTGTTTCTGTGACACTCCAAAGCTTTTCTATCCCACAGAGAAGATCGGTGTGTTTTCAGAGACCTTCCTGATCCCATCCCTCCAAAATGAAAATAATCTGATGGTTTATGGATTCATTTCAGTCACAAAGTGTCATTTCTGTTGTTAGCCAATCAGAGGCTGTATCTGCCATCAGACAACCTGTAGTGGTCCAATCAAAAGCCAGGACAGTAACAACAGGAAACATAGAACTATTGTGAACAGATCTGTCCTCTTCAGTTTATCTAGTATCAATAGATCTATGCTCTGTCTGTGTAACACTATGTTGGTTCTTCATTTACACCAGATCATTTTTGATTTCATTTCACTGTAACAATGTCATTTAAAGACAATAAAAACTTTATTTGAACCAAAACATGTTAAAATCATAAACTCAGCTTGTTTCAGTCACTGTGTCCAGTTGATTATTATTATTTTTCATTCAAACAAAAACTAGATTTGGTCTTTAAAAAGTCCTCAAAGTGAGTCTGAAAAGTGGAGGAAGGTTTTCTCATCAAGGTGCTCCTATATTCAGGTCAATACGGTAGTGGATCATAGAGACTCAAAGCCTTGATTCAGCTGAGGCTGGAGGACGCTGCGTGAAGGAAAGTCGGTGTGTTTAGTTGGTCTTAGTTTCTATTAAACAGGAACTTTGATTTGATCGTCTTTTCTTGGAAATCAAACTTCCTGTTGGACTCAAAGATAAAGTCTGTGATCCCCGTCAGGTTTGAAGACTTTAGTCTCACAGCAGAGTGATTGTGGCTCTGAGGTGTTTGGACATGTTGAAATTGAAGCTTTTCTTTGAGAAAAACAAACTGAATCATGCAGCACAGTTGATTCACGTGTTTTTATTGGTGATATTCTCTCTAAGGTTATTGTTCATTCAAAGTATGTGGAGGACAAATCCACACATCTAACAAAAAAAGGTCAAAAATGAAGATAGGAGATTTCTGCAGGACATCAACGATATTCTAGATTTAGTTTTCTAAACAACAGGTGGTCGTCTCTTAGACTTTGATCCAGAAATCTGAAAAATGGGTTATTAAAGCAAAAGGAGAAAAACACACATGTATACTGTATATATAGATAGATATCTCACAGAACAGATATACAGAAAGGCAACAAGAGAAAGATATTTATATTGAAAATGAATACAGATATGTTGATGTTATATGTTATTAGTTATCATTTAATAGAAATATTACTCATATAACATACATTGAATAATTAAATGTTTTATAAAAAATGTAATATTATACCTTGTGTGTGTAGACCTATAGCTATTACTCTACCTGTTTAATGTTTATTTATGAAAATCCATGGTTAAAGTTATTCCGGAGTATGCAGGAACATAATGAAAACCGTTTAAAAATCAGTTTAAAATTAATCAATCTATGGTTATTTAAATGTTACATGGACTGTAGACTTTAATGTCATAACTGAGCGAGCTGCCTGTGGCAAGATGGCCGTCATGCGAGGATGTTGGTCTTCGCTGGTAGTGGGGTAAGATGATCCATGTTTGGGATCTCTACATCAAGTCAATCCTAGTTTTGTCTCTAACTCGTGTCTCTGCAGATATTTCAGGATGTTGTTCATCCCTGAAAACCAACAGAATGAGTGTAAACAGAACTGTCATCTTCAGAATACAGCAGGACAAAAAAAAGGGTCTCCTTTGGTCAACTTACCCCGTGTATGTTTGGGCTAAGTTGAAAAATTCATTGTTTTGTTTCGGGACTGATCTTGATGAAGAGATCTGAGAAAAAAAAGTTTAATAAAATTTCTCTGAAATGTTTTTACAGCAGCTAAAATTAGAGGACAAAAACAGCCAGAAGAGGGCGACAGGGAGTAAAATACGAAGGGAACACAGGTGATTGAGAACATCACATATAATTTTGCCACATGATCAATTTCTTTGACCATTTACAAGAAACAGGGGTGGCTCAACTTACCCCACTCCCCCCTACTCTGTTATCCTGCCTCTGCTTTGACTTCGGTAAGGGTTGAGTTAAACCCTCAGTTTAGTCTCGCAGGTCCTCGGACTCTATGATTGGCTGTACCTGAAACCTCACCAGTCAAGCGCAGGGAGGACTTGGCGCTTCGTGCCTCTGACGTCATCCGTAGGTGGTTGTGAACTTCCTAGTTTGGACTCACTTTTATGTCAACAAAGCAGCGGGGTCCGGCTAACGCGACGTGGACCTGAATCCCCCTCGTTCCTCCGCCTCTCTGTTCTTCTTCGGTTCCGTTTGAGTGTTCGTGGATCTTCAAAATGACTTTTCAGGGAGTTCTCTCGGCGGTTCTGGTCACCCTCTGTTGGCTGGTTGTGTCCCTGGCGGGGGATGTGCCCGATCCCGCAGCTGCCGCCGTAGTCACCACTGCGGTGCCCAGACCTGCGGTGACGAACTCCAGCGGGGTGAACTCGACCCACTCGAGCGACGGGAACGGCTCCAGAGGACTGTTTAACGGCCTCAACGTAGACAGCTCCATGATCCAGCGGGCCCTGTATGTCCTGATCGGCATCACCATGATCGGAGTCCTCTACTTCCTCATCCGAGCCGTGCGGTGAGTTCGCACCAAACTCCGATCACATATGAGGGGATTTAGTCAAGCACCGAAAACGCATAATAAAACACCAACAACACGGAAAACAGCCTCTCTCAAACTTTTCTGTGCTGGACATTTTAATTTCCCAAAGTGAAACAGCTGTCGGAGAGGAAACATAAATTCACTGTTTTCTGAATGAGGTTTGGTGTAGTAACTGTGCCCATGCCACGAAACAGAAGGTTGTAAGGTTATTTTCTGGGCTAAGTCAGTTTTTTGGGCATATATTGGGTCGGTTTTATGCCCAACAAATTAAGAGAAATCTTGTAAGTAATACAGATGTAATTAAGTCAGGAGAGCGGTGTGTTAAATGACGCCTAACCAAACCTGGTTCGTAAGTCTAGCAGTTAGTGCAATTTTGCTTCATCTGCGCATTTATATCGGTTACCACAGCATATTGATTAGCCTTTTCAATTTAAAGGAGGCCAGTCTTCAATTCGGCGTCTATTACATAAACTTAAACAAGAAGTACTTGGTAAAGTATTGACCTACCAATTCTTACAAAAGTTGTGCAGCAGTTTGAGAAGTCACCTCCTCATTCTGTGAGGTTAGAATAACCACAATCCTACTTGGTGGTGGCAGCACAACTTTATCAGGTGACTACATATTTAGGTCATGCTGCAAGATGGGAAACATCTCATAGAACGTGGGAGCTCCTTCAGATCATATAGAAATGTTGGAAATAAAGAGTGTAAAATTCGTAGTTTTCTGAAAGGGGTTTGGTGTAACGTCCTCTACATTAGAAGATTGACAGGATAGGGACTTGTTCATGGGGTAATTTCAGTTTTGTCTCGGCTTGTTCAGAGTACAAAAGAGCATTGCCTAGTAATTATAAATTTACATGACAAAGCACCAAACCCCATTTAAATATATATCAATTTAACACTCCCTTTCCAGTCAGCAGAGGGATAAATGCTGAAAGATACACTGAATGCACTCAGGTGAGGTTTAGTGAAATACTCCTAAATTCTGTTTGAATTTCACCTGCTTTATAGCGAGTGATTCACCAATTAGCTAAACCTAACTTCTGCATAGCTCTATATATGTGCTAAAAACAACTTAAATACATTGAGTCCTGGGTATATGTCTAAGGCCTGCACGCCAACAGATGTCACACCAAATTCCATTCAAAGTTGAGTAATTTTATGCTTTATCTCTGTGTGTAATATGTGAGTCATGTGTTTTTCTCATGCAGCTGGATACTCCCTTCAGTTCTGCTTTAGCTAATCTTATTATGGATTTTGTGTTTGTGGCTGACTTCAGCCCAATAAACTTTGGACAACCTGATAACCGTGAAACAATTCTTTCATTACTTAAACACAGGAACCTCTGTCACACCAAATCCCATTCATAAGTGTCATAATTTAATACTTTATCTCCTATCAGCCGCTGTACATAAACTATAAAACATCATTCAGGTGTTTTTATGGAGCTACTTGTTCCTCTTTTGAGTTTGGCTTCTTTCTGATCCACCAAACTTTATTTTCAGGCTGAAGAGACCAGCTCAGAGGAAAAAGTATGGTCTGCTGTCAAACTATGATGACTCTGTGGAGATGGATGGGATGGAGAGCGAAGAGGACGACACGCTGTACGAGGCTCGCAGCCTCCGCAGGTCAGAGTTCAACAACATGTCACTGTGGTGCTTTTTATCTCAGAGACAGGCTTCATTTTTTTATCTGTTTGTGGACGCAGAAATCTCCAAATATTGAGCAATATTTTCTTTTTTATCTAAATGGACAAATAAAGTGAGGAATAAAGACAAACCTGCTTCGTTAAATTCATCAGATTTGACCCTGAATCTGTTTAAAGCTCAGGACAAACTTGATATGAAATGTAGATTCATTCAGATGGGGATAATACTGTAGATGTGTACCAATAAATTATTAATTTGTTTTTTTCTGAGTGAGGTTTGTATATGGAGCAACAGGAAGGTCGAATAAACCTGTAAAATAAAAATAAAATGACAATAAATAATTAAAACTGAAGGTTGGAATTACATTAAAGTTATAAATCACGGTCTTTAACCTGACAGAAATATTTGAATACACTTTAGTGTGATTGAAACTTAACGGTTATATGGAAGGAGGTAATTAGATGAAGATTTTGAGAATAAAGATGTAATATCACCAGAATTAAGTCATAATAACATGAGAATAAAGTCACCAGAAAATAAAGTTGTTTTATAAGTATACTCAAATCAAGTCGTCTGTCTTCCCCTGGCACGGCTACAGGACTTACGTGTCCCTGGTGTCTCCGTCATCTCCCCCGTCTCTATGTTCGACTCTGTGTTTAACTTAACCGACGCCTCCCCCGTCTCCCTCACCTCCACTTTTTCCGTCGCTATCACCTAGCTAAAAATTCGTCTCAGATTGTAAGTCATGAATTAAATTGAAAAAAAGAGTCCGATGCTGCATTCGAGTTTCCTCAGAAGTCAGAAGTCCGAGCTGAAAATGATGTCTCACCTGAGTTCCCAGCGTTTCAGTTTCAAAGTTGGAATAAAGCTAAATCGGAGGCGGGAACAAGCTAGCTACATCTACGAAAGTTATTTTAGCGCTTGCCTTTTATTCGGACAAGGCGAGTGCTAACTGGAATTTACGGAGAGTCCATGGGAACTTTTAAGGCGTCAGTGGTTGTGATTTTTAAAACGGCGCTGATAGTGAGTACTTACGCTGTGAGACAGATCGGGCAGCTCCATTTCTTCTTCTTCGTTTGTTTTGTGCGCTCAGGAGTGTGCGGTAATTCACAAGATACCCAACGGTGCCCCCCCACACTATGATGGTGAAAACGCGAATTGACAGAAATTCTTGTCAATGGAAAAAAAAAATTACTTTTTTCATAGGATGGTAGGGAAAGGTCCCGCCTCCTTCGCCTCTGATTGGCTAGAAGTGCTGGGCTCTGATTGGTTATTCCTTATGGCTTTGAAACGTTGTCGTCTGTCGGGTTAGAGTTAGGAGATTCAGAATTGCGATAATGTTCCGTTCAATGTACAGAGCCGTGTGATGATGTTTCCAGCTTTTCTAGCCAATCAGAGGTGAAGGAGGCGGGACCTTCCCCGAACCATCCTAAAAAAATATATTGCACAGGGGAAACAGTTAAGACTGTCAGACAGAAGGATGTGAAGTAAAATACTGACATTTTCTTCAGAGTTAGATCTTGGTGTGTTTTTCTGTGTAACGTGTTCATGAATGAATCGTAGAAGCGATGGAGCGACTTTATCATCAGGCAGCTGAAGTTACAGAGACGTCATCTGTGTCTGCTGCATCATCTGAACTCTGCTCTCCTGTCGTAACTCCTGATGAATGTATTGATCATGTGATTGATCAGTTTTATCTGTTTGTGTGTGTTCAGATGAGGGGTGTCTGCATCGTCTCCTCCTGGTGGATCAGACGGGGAGATCAGCTGATATTGATTCTGGATCGGAGAGAGGGGATGAGCCAATGACTGCTGAGGAGAAAAACGGACCAAACAGTTCTAGAGGAAAATTGCCAAAGCTGCTGGAGGAGCTCGAGCAGGATAATCCTTATTTTTGAAGATGGGAGCGGACGTGACGGTTCTGTGGATCATTTCCTCTCTTTGTTATTATTATTATTATTATTAATATTATTATTATTATTTCAGAGACTCTCTCTCTTCTCTGCGTTTCACCCTGAGCGCCTCTCGGCTCTGACTCTGTGCTTTAACTACTGTAAACTGACTCCAGAGCAGCTCATAAACTCAGTCTGATCAGGACTCTGACCCTCCACATCGCTCAGACCTGAACCTCCGACCCCCCCGGTGCCTGAGTGATCTGCTCAAACATGGTGTTTCAAAAAGAAGGGTTTCTTTTTTTCACCCTGCAGTGTTTCTCATAAACTCCTCTGACTTCACTCTTCTGTTGTCGGGATTCGAAGAAACGAGGACTCTCCAGAAACCCCCTTTAAGGTCCTCTCTAATCCGGTTTAGTCTGAGTGATCCTGTTTAAGGTAATATTCAATCAAAGCGCCGCGTCCACGCCTCACTGAGAGCGAGGAACTTTCAGAGGAACTCCAGAACTTTCAAACCTGGGCTCTGATTTTACACATCTGCTGAAATCCCTAAATGCATTTTTACGCTCGTCCCAGTGTGAGGGGTCGACGCCAAGAAAACCTCTTCGATGGGCGCCGACATGACGGGGATGGATCTGAGACACGCTCAGGAGCCTCATTGGTCCACAGAGCTGTCAATCATGGGGTTACAACCCTTTTTACTTCATCCAATAACCAATTAAAACTGAAAACCACAACATTTGGACAAAAATCAGCCTGATAGAACGATAACGACAGAAACATTTGTATGACCTTTGACCCTTTACATGACGGTGACAGGCTTTTGCTGCGTTCGAGTTTCCTCGGTGAGCAGATGTCGGAGCTGAAAATGACGCGAGTTCCCGGCGTTTCAGTTACCGTCATAAATACGCAAAATCGGAGGCTGAAACAAAATGGCTACATCTGCAAAAGTTATTGTAGCGCTTGTCTTATATTCGGACGAGGTAGGCGCTAAAATAACTTTCGTAGATGTAGCCATCTTGTTTCAGCCTTCGATTTAGCTTTTTTTAACTTGGTAACTGAAACGCCGGGAACTCTGGGAACCAATCAGCAGAGGGAGCTCTAACTCTTTAGTTTGACAGTCAGTGAAGGTGGTCTCCTTGATGGTGTCGGTCCCGAACTCCAGAGTCTCACAGAAGGTCGACTCCTGTACCCTGTGAGTGACAGGTCCTGTTCTCTCAGCGTAGTCGGGTCTGTTTGTGAGGAGCGGTGAAAGAGCTGATCGTGGTTTAAAGTCATCTTCTCCGTCTGAGTGTGTCAGCGACTGTTGGATCAGGATTAGGTCGCAGACATGACAGACAGGATGAGCTCATCCTCCGCAGACTCTCCTGTGGAGCTGTTAGTCACGACCCCAAATCCTCTAAAAAAGCCAGTTTTCAGTTTTCAGCCCCGCCCCTTAAAGCTCAGGTCACACCATCTATGAGGGATTAAAGCTCCTGTGAGGAACTCTCCACTTTGGCGCCACCCTCTGGACAAAGCTGTACCTCATTACTCAGATTTGTCCTAAACATGTGTAAGTGGTGTTGGTTTATCACTCAGCTAAAATCTCTGCCATAAAAAATGTAAAAAGGCTGTTCCAGTTAATCAACCTACCCCCTGTCAGCAGTGTTCGACACTGAAATGACCAAACAGGAAAGTTGAACCCTCTCACAGATCATCTTGTTTGTTTTTGTTCGTCATAAAGATGCACCAACATGAATTTTAGTCTGTTCAGTAAGCAAATAAAACTCACCACAGGAGCTTTAATGTTATAAAAACTCCTCACAGGAGCTTTAATGTTATTAAAAACTCCTCACAGGAGCTTTAATGTTATAAAAACTCCTCACAGGAGCTTTAATGTGATTAAAATTCCTCACAGGAGCTTTAATGTCATAAAGACTCCTCTTATAAAAACTCCTCACAGGAGCTTTAATGTGATTAATATTCCGAAAATGAGCTTTAATGTGATTAAAAACTCCTCACAGGAGCTTTAATGTCTCAAAAATTACTCACAGGAGCTTTAATGTTGTTAAAAGTCTTCACAGGAGCTTTAATGTCATAAAGACTCCTAACATGAGCTTTAATGTGATTAAAAACTCCTCACAGGAGCTTTAATGTCATAAAGACTCCTCTTATAAAAACTCCTCACAGGAGCTTTAATGTCATAAAAAGTCCTCACAGGAGCTTTAATGTCATAAAGACTCCTCTTATAAAAACTCCACAGGAGCTTTAATGTCTTAAAAATTACTCACAGGAGCTTTAATGTTGTTAAAAATCTTCACAGGAGCTTCATTGTTATTAAAACCCCTTACAGGAGCTTTAAGGATGCCTTCCAGCTCTTAACTGAGACTTTCTTCGTGTTATTATTCTGGAGCATAACTCCCGTTTACAGCAGTTGGTGCCGCTGTATTAAAGTGAGTCTATTTCAGTGGAGAAAGTGCTGCCCAACAGAGACTACAGTTTATTTCACTCTCTATGATGGAATCTAGTGTTACTGGTTTAATGCTGAGCGCCCTCATGCCTTGGTTATCGTGTGTTAGTGCATCATTAATAACTCTGATTTGCTTTGATACAGAATTTTATCCTGTAAATAAGAACTGTTAAGGAACTGGATAAGGTAAATTAAGGCCCGGGTTAATATTTGAGGATTAATGTGTAAAACCAGGAGCCAGGTTTGAAAGTGACAGAAGTGCCCTTTAACATGGACCCAGGATCTACCATCACGTTGATCAGCTGGTTTATCACTTGGTGCCGTCATCCTCTCGCGGTTTCACTGAAGGTTTTGTAGAAATAAGAGTAACCATAGAAACGAGGTCACACTGAGAGACAGACACACTTTTCATGACGTGACAGTTTGAGTTGTTTCCTGCTGCAGTTTTCTTTACACTTAATTTGAATAAATTGTACAAAATGTATAAACTGATTCTATTTTCCTCAAATACAACATGTGTCAGTCTCTTTTATTTTTAACACAAATAGAGAGTTTTTCAACATCCAACTTTGAGTTCATCTCCGTACAAAGACAGGAGAGTTAAAAAAACAGATTATTATGGAGGGACAACCGTACGTGCCGTGATCCGAGTCCTCAGTGAGAGTCTGCAGGGTGATTTTTTCCCACAGTTCAGTCTGCCAGGATCACTGATATCATTCATAAACACTGATAGGAAGGTTATGAGGTCAGAAAGGGGCGTGGCCTGTCACTGTAACAAGCCAATGATGAGTGGGTGTGGAGCTGATGACTGATAAACATCTCAGCCAATCAGACGCCCCAAGAGAGAGGACAACAACAGCAACAGGTCCCAGAGGAGAGAGAGGGGCGTGTTTCAATTAGAGAGAGGGGATCTGTGTGTGTGTGTGTGTGTGTGTGTGATCAGATGAAACAGCAGACAGAGGTGGGAACTGAAGCTGGAGCATCATCTCAGACGCTCTCAGACTGTTATGACGGCGGTCTGACGTCCCTCTGAGAGTTACAAAAGTCAATCAGACCGACGGCGACAGGATCGACCTCCTATCACGTCGTTGTTGATACCAGAACAGATTTCTGAAGGGGAGGTGCAAAGTGACGTGATCCACAGCCTTATTCAATAAAATATCAGAGAGCCACGCCCCCAACCAAAACACCACTCTATAGCCACAAATAATGCTCAGAACAGCACCTAACTTCATCAACAGGACATATAGGGTCACAGACATAGTACTAGACACCAAACATCTTTTTAACTTTGACTCATTTCTTTAGCAAAGAGACTAAACACAACTCACCTACTCTCTTCCAGCAGACGCTTGTTTGTAGAGAGACCTCAGGCCAGTCCATTACAGACTACAGCGGGGTGCCGCAGCTCAAGGAAGAACATTTATGATCATTTCTTTATCATTTCCTTGAAGTAATAATCACCATATTGATCATTTTACAGACGCGGTAGTTCTTCTGCTTTAAGCTCCTTTCACGTTTTTTCCTGCGATTATTTCTAACGTCAATATTTTTTTTTCGAATCTGTATCCTGTCCATACAAGCGTTCACATCAGCGACGTTTTCCCGTCCTGCGATATTGCGGCTTTTTTTTTTTTGGATCACGGCCGATTTTCCTAAAGTTTCTCAGACTGTGTGTCCACTTCTGACCAATCAGATTGCATGTTGTTGCTACGTCAGATTCACCGGTAAATCCAACATGGCCGACCGGCTGATTGTTTCCGTGTCGGAGAACAGAGTGATTCTTGATAAAAGACACAAACATTACAAAGATAACGACCTGAAGGACGACTTGTGGAGAGTCATAGTGTCGGATTTCTCATCTGACGATGGTTTGTGAACTTTAACAGTTTGATAAACGTCTTTGTTTGAACTTTCATCTGTGCTAACGTAAGCTAACGGTTGTTACCATGGTTACATGTGTTTATCTGGTACTGACCCCGACTCAGTCCATGCTATCATGACAGACAGACATCTCAACACTAGAGTCTAATCAGAACTGAAAACACTCAGTCTGTTGTTGGCTCAGTTTTCTCACTTCCGACCGGGACGCGTCTTTTTCCCCCTGAAAGTCCCAAAATCGTATTGATGTGTAAAGTCAGGCGCAACAAAATTTGCCTCCGAATATTTCATAATTTTGTGTCGTATATTTGCGTCGTTCCCGGTGTGTAAGGACCTTTAGCGTCTCGGTCTGATTGTATTTCCATGAAGAAATGATCATAAATGTTCTTCCTTGAGCTGCGGCACCCCGCTGTAGTGGACTGGTCTGAGGTCTCTCTACAAACGAGCGTCTGTCCTTCTAACATTTTAAGGACAAAGTGAAAAGAAAGGAGGAGCAGAAGTTCTGATCACCTAACCAACGTGAACGTAGTTTATTCTGAGGCCTTTACTGACATCATCACCTGCTCGCACTTCTGCGTTTCTGTTGACCACGCTGTGTATCACGGGTTTGGTTCATGTCTACCTTTGAGGGATCCATCCTGGTTACCATGGTGATGTAACTGATAAAGCTGAATACCTCATTAACCTTTGTGTGTCTGATCAGATGAAACAGCAGACAGAGGTGGGAACTGAAGCTGGAGCATCATCACACACACACACACACACACACACACACACACACACACACACACAGATCCCCTCTCTCTAATTGAAACACGCCCCTCTCTCTCCTCTGGGACCTGTTGCTGTTGTTGTCCTCTCTCTTGGGGCGTCTGATTGGCTGAGATGTTTATCAGTCATCAGCTCCACACCCACTCATCATTGGCTTGTTACAGTGACAGGCCACGCCCCTTTCTGACCTCATAACCTTCCTATCAGTGTTTATGAATGATATCAGTGATCCTGGCAGACTGAACTGTGGGAAAAATCACCCTGAAGACTCTCACTGAGGACTCGGATCACGGCACGGATCAGGGATGCTGGTTTTGGACCGTCCCTCTCCTATCTGTGTGATTTATTAGATTTAAAAAAGCAGATGTTTTTCACAAACACACCAGCTGTTTCAGTTCCAACTTTGAATTATTTTAAATCCTTAAAGTCTTTTTAAAGGATCTCAAACCTTAAAATTGAGTTTTTATCCATTTTCAGGGTTTCCCATTTTTGTAAAAGTTTGTGGCGTTTACGTCTGTGATCGTTCGGACATTTAAACTTATTAAATAAAAAAAAGCACACATTAAAGTTGAAGATATCATAAAATAATTTTAAAAATGTCAGTATATTGTGATAAAATTTCACAGTAGAGTATTTTTTAGAAAAGAATCATATTTTAGGATGATAAAAAAGAGATTGTATAGTATGACAAAAATATCATAGTATGATAAAAATGTCAGTACAGTATGATATCATAGTAGAGTATTTTTTTAAAAATTATATTTTAGGATGATAAAAGTGTCACTGTATAGTATGTTATAAATGTCATATAAAAGTATTATAAAAATGGTTTTGTATAAAGGTCTTGCAGACAGCTGAGTGGGTTAAAGAGCATCTATGGGAACCACAGAACTCACAACAGTCAAGGGTTCAAATCCAACTCCAACCATGTCTACCTTCCCCATTCAAATCTATCCTATCAATACAAGAAAAAAATACTTCAAAAAAGGAATAAAATAGTATGATAAAGAAAAAATCATGTCATATTATAGTACGATAAAAATATAAAATTTAAGTATGATAAAAATTTCACATTTTAGTGGATAAAAATGTAATTAAATGATGTGATAATTTAATATGCTAGTATGAAAAAAATCATATTTCAGTATGAACAAAAATTTTATAGTATTTCAAATTTTAAGATAAAAAATATTTGACTATGAGCAAAAAGTTAAAGTTTAATAAAAATTTGATAGTAAAGTATGTAAAAATTTCATATTTTAGTACAAAAAATTCCATAGTATAGTATGATAAAAATATCATGGTATAGTATGATAAAGTTTCATACTATTGTATGTTAAAGATATTATATTTTAGTATGAAAAAAATGTATTTCACTATGAGCAAAAAGTATAGTATGATAAAAAAAAGACATAGTATTGTTTGTTAAAATTTCAAATTTTATTTTGAAGAAAATTTTCATATTCTATAATGAAAACAAAGTCATTGTACAGTACGATTAAGTTGAGGACATTTTAAAATACTTTTATTTTTCATCAGGACACAAACATTTGTGCTCATGATAAAAATGATCAGAGAGACAAACATTTCCTCCAAACATCACCAACTGTTCCTTTAAATTCAAAGAAACTGAATCTGGTTACTGATCCACCTGCTGAGAGCGCAGATACACACTCTAAAACACACACACACACACACACACACACACACACACACAGCATCGTCTCATTTTCCCTCAGAGAAGATCAAAATTAACTCGTCACATTAATCTGCCGTAAAAAAAAACCGACATTCACATTCTTCTTCTTCTTCTTCTTCTTCTGCTGGACGAGTAACCATGAGTTCTTCTTCTCTGGTGGAACTAAAGCAGAAACGTACAGACTCACTGGAGTCTGATAAATGTGAATATCACATGACCTTTGACCTCCGAAACATCAACATGTGTTTTTGAAGGACCAAACTGTTTTCGACAATCCCGGACTCTTCTGGAGCCAACACTGTGGACCAGAACCACAGTCCTGGTCCTGCTGGTCCACCTGTACTCAGGTGAAGCTCAGGTGTAGAGATCCTCCACAGTCAGAGTCTCCATCACTCTCACAGCTGGAGTTTGGTGACAGCGCCCCCTGCAGTCTGTCCTCCTGCTCGTCACTCCCCTCTGGGCTCCAGGGGGCGCCGCCGAGCTCCTGGTCTAACAGGACCCCATCCAGGAAGTTGATGTACCTGAGGGCCAGGCGCAGGATCTCGTTCTTGCTGAGTTTCCTGTCGGGGGGGTGCGTGGGGATGAGGCGCCGCAGCTCGGCGAACGCCCCGTTAACGTTCTGCTGCCGCCAGCGCTCACGACTGTTGGTGGAGATCTGACGGGCGAGCCGGGGCCAAGACCCTGAGGGGGGAGGAGAGAGAGGAGGGGGTGAGGAGAAACCAGGTCTGAGGACCCCTGTCGGCCCCCCAGGAACATGATCTATTTACTAATTGATTAAACCTCATTAATATTCACGTTTCTATCATGCTCTGTCCTTTTAAATTCAATTGAAGTCATTTCTATTCAATTTTCATTTTTCCTTTTATTTTTATAAATTACGTTATATTTATTTATTTTCTTTATATGAATATTTAAATCTTGATTATATTAATTTAAGTTATTGTATTTTTATCTTAAATCCTATGTATTTAAATTCTTTTGTTTAAACAATTTTCTGTATTAAGTTTAAAAATGACTTATTTATCTATTTGATGTCATTCATTTTCATTACTTATTGTATTTTTTTAAATCATATTCATTTATATTTAAGTTTTATTGTTTATTGCAATACAAACATTTATCAATTTCCATTAGTTTTATGTATTTTATTTTATTCATTTATTTTTTGTTTTTTTAATGCTTTATTAATCTTATCTTCTATTATTTAATTCTATTTATTTATTCATTTTTTTATTTAATTGTGTTTATTTTTACCAGTTATATATTTTTAAATTCTTCTTTTATTTTTTAATGTATTTTTTTATTTTGTTTATATAAATATATAATCATTGATTATATTAATTTAAGTTTTTGTATTTTTATCTTAAAACTTATGATTTAAATTCTTTTCTCTCTTGTTTAAACAATTTTCTGTTTTTAATTTGAAATGACCTATTTATCCATGTGATTTCATTTATTTTCATTACTTATTGTTTTATATTTTTAAATCATTTTCATCAACATTTATGTTCATTTTTTCCAGTTATTTATTTTTAATTCTTCGTGTTCTGTTCTTATCTTTGTCATTTTTATTTATTATTGTTATTTTATTTCATAATTATCACTGTTGTTTTTTTCATATTGATTTATGTTTTTATCATTTATTTTATTTTTTGATTTAATTTGATTTGATCTAAAAACAAAAACCTCGGACTGTTTCTTTAAATGTTTGAGTTCAGTTTAATCTTCTCTTACCGTCACTGAGCTTCATTTTGTACCGAGAAGATCTTTGGGTCATCACCGGACATCCATCTGGATCACTACACACACACACACACACACACACAGGTCAGTGGGTTTATCGACAGTAAATGTTCTTGGTCTACCTGTCAGTGACGAAACTCAGAAAAGTGGAGCTTCATCCGGGTTCTTTTCTCACCTGTTGAAGGTGTGGAGGTTCAGAGGGGCCTCGTGCAGCATCTCAGCAAAGTTCGGTTCCTAATCTCAGGGTCCGGTGTTGTGTTCAGGGTCCGGTGCTGTGCTCAGGTCTGTCTCTGTCTCGTCTTTTATACCGTCCCGCGTGCCTCTCTTGGCGTGTCGTGACGCCTCGTTTCCATGGAGACCGCATTAACAGCGACAGTCCCATTGGAGCAGACGTCCAGGGGTTCCAGGAAGCTGCACCCCAGGGACCTGCAGGCTCCAGCGGGACCCGCCTCCCCGCACCCCGCCCCCCGCTTCAGGAGTCGTATTTTCCGGCGTCAGATCCTCCCTCGTCACGACCCGGAGCTCCGTGATCCTCCGTGATCCTCCGGACAGGAACTCAAACAGGTTTGGAGGAAACCTTCAGGACAGAAAGGAAACAGAAGAAAAGCTGTTAAAGAAAACAGACATGCTCAGGTTTTCTTTTTGTATTTCTGTGTTTAAAGTTTGTAATAATTTCAATTATTTATATTTAATCAAACTCTGAAGTCACTCAGTAGGATTCATCTGTAGTTTTTTTTTCAAATTACATTTAAAAACTGTAAATTATTCTGTTTTTTAAGGAGTCAGAAAACTGAAACAAACCAAAATAAAACCAGATTTGAAAAAACTCGAGAGGAGGCCAGATGCAGCGCAAGATGGCGGACCCAAAGACCAAAAACCGCAACAAAAAACCGCCATAAGTTTCCGCATTACCTCAGATTGGCGGAAAAACAATTACTTCCGGTGGAAAGGCTTTCTCGTTGGCGGACTTCCGGCGCCGAAATACTTCAGGTAGTCGGATTTAGTCGCCGGATCCTTTTTTTTTTGCTCCGTTCATTCCATAAGAATCGAATTAAATTTATTATTGAGCTAAAAATCAAAATCAAAATAAAACGTTTATGTATTAAGTATGTTATGTATTGTTATGTATCATGACTACTGTTTTGTTCTGATTTAATTCTGAAGTTTACAGTAATATGTATATATAGCCTGATGTCCTCATATTCTGATAATTTGTCAGAATAGGTAAATGTATGTAGAAGTTATCATCTTACTCAAATTCTTTTGTAAGAGTTTGCTACAAGTATGGACTGTTTTAACCTCTCGTTACACATCATATAACAGTGTTTTCTAACTTTTCTCTCCAATAGCTTTATTACACAGCACATCAATGTTTCTTAACTTCTCTGTGACCTTGTTTCTCCACTCCTATTAGGACCTCGTTTAATGTCAACAATGTTGCCCTGACCCTCACATATTTTCTGTTGTTCATAATTATGTTTTATGAGAGTGCTTATGTTGCTGCACAAATTTACTCCCCCCATCCTTTAGTAACATTGTGTAACCAGGGACATCATTTATGAAATGGTGTGCTTCCTGGTGAACCTCTTCAGGATTGCTTGACTGTGCAAAATCCAAGTATACAATAGTTGTAGAGACACAAGTCACATGATCTCTTTAAGGTTCAGAAGAGCCATATAGCAAAAACAATTGAATAGCGATATCATTACAGACTGTGTAAAGAAATGGGAAATTGTCATACAACTGCTTTGAAGATTTCTTTAATATTTTCCAAACAAAATTGTGAACAGTAAAAAAAAATATATATATATACAAAATTCAGCACTGCCGTCGGTGTGGTGGGGGGCTTAAAACACGTTGCCACAGGCCATCATCAGCTCTGCTCTGAACCGGTTGATGCCATGCTCCTTCAGTGCTTTGATCAAAAGCTGAAAAACAGTCAAATAATGTGAACAATTGAAGTTATGCAGTATGGGTTAATTGTTGTTCTTGAGCTTTCCAAATGAATAAGAACAACCTCTTAACAATATCATCAATTTTCAAAGCAAGCTATATAGTTTGATCTACTCACCTCTGGGAGCATGACGTCAAAAACGAAATCAAGCAGATGAATCTCGCCTCTCTTTATTTTTTTAGCAATGTTTGTTGCCACCTCAATGAACCGCAGGAGCTCGAACATCTATTGAAGAAAAACACAGAAAGTAAACACCTTTCAAATGTAACACCCCTGAGAGTAAAAATACTCATGATGGATGGCATTTTTACTTACGCGCTGCTCACTCCAACTTAATGTCTTTATCTTGAGGTGCTGCTTGAGTCGGAGTGAGGTGGCGGGATTCCTCCAAAGGAACATTCGGTTTGAGCGGAGCTTTCCGGACAGGAGATCATCATGTAATGTCTGAAACCAAAGAGCAAGAGACAAAAATGTAATCATCTGAAAAAGAAACGGTGGCTTTAACAACTGATAGTGCATTCAAAAGCAACCTTGATCTGTGTCTTAGAAAAGACAGCATGAATTCTTCCACTGTCGACAGCATCCTTGATCCTGCAGAGAAATAAGAAAAGAGCAAGCCCTCATTTTTTCATCCTTTGAGCCTCGTATTTTTGACTGATACTATGTTTCCTTGATAAATTATGTTATACCGAGGATGCTCAATGGAGTCCTCGCACCCGCAGTCAAACGGCTCCATTTCAATCCCAGCACAATCCTGATGCAGCCAGCCCCTGCACGTCTTGCACTGGACCCATTTGATCAATTTTACCTCAGGGTAAAGCAATCTTATCAAATGAGAGACAAACATAATATTAAACAAACACGCTGTCCAATTGATTATACCTCTGCAGCACATTTGAATGTATAAATAATTTTCCTGCATGATTCGTGCATTTAAACTATATGTAAAAGTGGTCACTTCATGGAAAATCACTGAATAGGCCCCGATAATTGCATTTATTAAATTGAGTCTGCAACACACCTCTCTCCTGTGTTGTTCGATGTCTGGTAGACACAGAATTGCATCGACTCTGCCATGCACATTCTTCGGACATCCGATGCCGTCTGCGTCATGGTTTCCTTAACAAGTCAATTTGAAAAGTAACATCAATTACCAAATACATCGAGACAATGTTGATCCATACAACTATGTGCATTTTGAAGGACTCCCACTGAGATAATACTGTTTTTACAAGGCAATTTTCTAACCTCTATGTCCTGCTGCTCTGCCTTCCTCTTTAGACTGAAGACCGGAGTATGCTTTCCAGCAATGAGCTCTTGACATTCTTTGGTCCAGTGGGCGAAGATTTTCCCACAACTGTAATGACAATATGTCTTTAAGTACAATATATTGATTGTCTTCCAGTTAATTAGGACATCTAGTTTACTTAAACTGTCTACCTGTTCAAAGAATTGTTCTCCAGGAGCAACAGGCACCACCATCGCCGCCAAACAGGCATGTCATGCTGAAATTGTTGTTTGTATTTCATTTTAGTGCACAATACAAAATACAATCTTGAGGATGACACTGCGTGTTGAAAAGTACTTACAACTGAGTAGTCAAACTGTGACTCCATAACGATGTACATGGCAGACTTAAAAAAAAAATTATGAGACAGCATGTGAGATAACTTTAAAAAAGTCCATGTTGGAAAGTTATTCTAGATACAATATTTGTGCATTACAGCTCGTTATGACCTACCGTCAACATGAAGATTCCACAGTCTGAGCCAAAGTCCTGGATGGGGAAGCCCTGATTAAAATAATATAAAATAATATTTTCCTTACCGTTGTTTCGCTGTACAAATGCGCATTGTAAGGTGTGTGCTCCTGTAACGACGTCGATTGAGTTCTTCTTCTTCTGTAAATTTTGCCGTCAGAAAGTGTAGGTACATACCGCCACCTACTGTTCTGGCATCGCAAAGCAGAAGTTCAAAGTTCATGTTTTGGGTCCGCCAATCGGAGGTAATGCGGAAACTTGTGGCGGTTTTTTGTTGCGGTTTTTGGTCTTTGGGTCCGCCATCTTGCGCTGCATCTGGGTACTCTTGAAAAACTCTGAGTGGTTTGAAAGATCTTTAACTCAAACAGCAGACTTAGTTTTTTTTTTAATTTTATTTATTGCAAACATATAACAAGACATGCAAAGGAGTGAAATGCAACATGAATAATCTTAGAAACAAGAAAAAACAAGAAATAAAAAAAAACAACAACAACAACACCAACGAAAACAATAACAAGAGACAAAAACCAATAAAAAAACAAAAACAAAGAAAGATAATGGTACATCAGCAAAAAAGGCAAGAAGAGCAAAAGTACACAGCGGTTCAGAATGTATGGTAAGGAATATTGTCTCTTGATTGTGTGGATGAGTTCAATGTATGTAGTTCAGGGGCAAAACATTATGTTAAAATATATATATATAAAGATAAAGAAAAACTAATAAGCAATAGGACATGAAAGAAAATAATAATAAAATAATAATAATGATAAAAAATATATATTTTAGTATGAAGATAATGTCAGTATAGTTTTTTAAAATTGTCATATTATAGTTTGTCAAAAATTTCATATTTGAGTATGGAAAACATTTCATAGTAAATTATGAAAAAAAGTAAAGGATTTTAATTTATTTTAAAATAAAAAAAAATCATATTTTAGAATAAAAACAATATGTACTAGCATAGTATGATTGAAAATTCATATTTTAGTATGAAACTTTTACATTTTTTTGATAAAATAAATGTCATAGTACAGCATGATAAAAATAACATAGTATAGTATGATAAAAATATCACAGTATGGTTCGTTACAAAAAATTATATTTTAGTATGAAAATTAATGTCTCAGAATAGTATGATAAAAATTTAATATTAGTTTGAAAAAATTCATACTGTGGTATGATTAAAAATGTCAAAGTACAGTTTGATAAAAATTTCATATTTTAGTATGAAAGAAAATGTCTCAGTATTGTATGATAGAAATGTCACAGTATAGTATTTTAAAACTTTTATATTTTAGTATGAACAATTATTTCATAGAAGAGAATAATAAAAATGTTATATGTTAAGTTTGAAAAAATTCATATTGTGGTATGATAAAAATGTCAAAGTATAGTATGTTAAAATTTTCAATTTTAGTGTGAAGAAAATGTCATACTATAGCATGACAAAACTGTCAGTTTTTAAAAAGTTCATATTTTTGTTTAAAAAAGTGTCCTAGTTAAGTATGTTTAAAATGTAAGGGATAGTTTGTTAGAACTTTGATATTTTATTACAAAAAACATATTTTTGTGTTACTCATGTGATACAAATGTCATAGTATAGTCTGTGAAAAATTTCATATTTTAGTATGAGAAAAATGTCATAGTAAAGTGTGATAGAAAATGTCATGGTATTGTATGTTATAAATTTATTTTAGTGTGAAAAAAAATATATTATAGTAAGTAAAAAATGTCATATTTTAGTATGAAAAAGAGTTTTGCATGTCATAATCAAGCTCTCAGGCTGTTACAAAATCGGGAGGCGTGCTGACGTAGACTGCAGTCAAGAAACAATTTATTGCAACAAAACACAGAGGAAATATGACAATTATGACAAGTCAGTTTTCCCAACAACGAAGCCATTGGCCTTTCCGTGTTGGACGCTCGGATATGTTGCACTATAATAGAGAGAGAGAGAGAGAGAGAGAGAGAGAGAGAGAGAGAGAGAGAGAGACTGAACTCAGGAGGAGGATTTAAAGCTGAGGACTACACCGGGGCCTGATCTCCTGATGCGGATGACCCTGTTTCCACCTGACCCTGAAACTGAGCACACAAGAACACAGAAAGCAGCAAACCAGACAAACAGGAGCACCTAGTGGTAGGGAGCAGTCACTGCACATATCTCAGTATGAAGAAAATGTCATTATATCGTGTGTAAAAAATTCAAATCTATTCTATCAATAAAGTGAAAAAAAATCTTTTATAAAAAGTCATAGTATACGATGAAAAAAATGTCATAGTATAGTATGAGAAAAATGATTTTGCATAAAAAGCTTGCAGATGGCTCAGTTGGCTAGCGGGCATGCATGGGGACTATAGAACCCACAGCAGCCACGGGTTCAAATTCAACCCCCACCGTGTTCTGCATGTCCTCACCCATCTCTCTTATTCACATCTATCCTGTCAGTATGGGATACCTCCACGTAACTATTGAAAAAATAATAAAAATATAAAGTGTGATAAAGAAATTCAAATCATAGTATGGTTTGATAAAAATATCAAACTGAAGACTGATAAATATTTCACATTCAAGTGTGAAAAAATGTCATAGTATGGTATATAAAAAATGTAATATTTTAGAATGAAAAAAGTCATAGGAAAGTATGATAAAAATATCGTATTTAAGTTTAAAAAATAGTATTTTAGCATGAGAAAACATGTCATGGTATAGTATGATTGAAATGTCACAGTATAGTTTGTTAAAAAAATTATTTAAGTGTGGAAAAAAAAAATCATAGTATAGCATGATAAAATGTCATGGTGTGTATGTGAAAAATTTCAAATTCAACTGTGAATAAAAATCATATTTCTGTATGAAAAAAATGTCATAGTAAAGTTTGTTTAAAAAATGTCATATTTTAGTGTAAAAAAAAATTAGTATAAAAAAATTCAAATTCAAGTATGAAAAAAATGTCATAGTATAGCATGTTATAAAATTTTATAGTTATGTGTGGAAAAAAAAATCATATTTTAGTTAAGAGAAATGTCACAAAAAAGTATGATGAAAATTCATATTTTTGTGTGAAAAAAAGTTCATTTCCAAGTATAAAAAAATGTCATAGTACAATATTATAAAAACATCATATTTAAAATAGGAAAATATTTTTCTTATTTAAGTGTAAAAAAAAAGTAATAGTATAATATATTAAAAATGTCATATTTTAGTGGGGAAAAAAAATCATATTTTAGTAAAAAAAAATTGCATAGCAAAAATGATAAAATGTTATAGTATACCATTTAAAAAATTTCCAATTCTAGATATTTAAAAAATATTATTACATAGCATTTTTAAAAAGTCAAAATATAGAATGTTTAAACGTCTTTTTTTTTATATGAAAAAAAGTTACAAAATAGTATGATAAAAATGGCGTGGCAACTAGCAAGTATAAAAATATGACACTTTAGTATGTGACAAATGTCATAGTATATTTAACTAAAGTGTCATAATATAGTATGTAAAAAATTTCATATTTAGGAATGAGAAAATATATCTTCAATCAAAAAGTGTCATAGGATAGTATGACAATAATGTCTAAGTATAGTATGAAAAAACATATTTTAGAAATTTCATAGTATCATGTAATAAAAATGTCATATTATCGTATAATTAAAAATGTCAAAGTATAGTATACAAAAACATATTTAAGTATAAAAAATTGTCTCAGTATAGTATGATACAAATGTCAGAGTATAGTATTTTAAAAATGTCATAGTATAGTATCTTAAAAATTGCCAATTTTAGTGTACATTTTTTAATATGTTTGTATAAAAAAATGTCCTATTTAGTATGAAAAAAACATGCCATATTTTAGTATGGACAAAAAAGTTATAGTATGTTATGATATAAATGTCAAAGTTTAGTTTGATAACAATTTCATAGTATAGTATGTTAAAAATTGCCAATTTTTATGTCAAAAATGTTTTTCTATGTTTGTATAAAAAATGTCAAATCTCCTTGTAGTATGACAAGAATTTCATAGTACAGTATAAATAAATGTCATAATTCAGTATAAAAAATGTTATAGTACAGTAAGATAAAAATTTCATACTACAGAATGCATATCATAGTTAAGTTTGAAAAACAATGTCATAATATTGTATGATAAAAAGTCATTGTACAGTATATCAAATATTTTATATTTTGTTATTAAAAAATATCATAATATCACATGATAATGATGTCACAGTATAGTATGATTAAAATATCATAATATAGTATGTTTAAAAATTAGTGTTAAGTATGACAAACAAAATATCAAAGTATTGCATTTTTAAAATATCATAGTACAGCATAAAAAAGTAGTATAATAGTATAGTACAATGAAAATGTCATAAAACAGTTTAAGAATTAAACGATATGAAATGATTTGATAAGAATGTCATCGTGTATTATGATAAAAAATATCATATTTTAGTATTAAAAAATGTCATAGTATTGTATGATTAAAATGTTATAGTACAGTTTGTTAAAAATGTCACAGTATAGTTCAATAAACATGTTATAGTACAGTATGATAAAAATATAATATAATGTGATAAAAATGTCACAGTGTGGTTGTTAAAAATAACATAACATAGTATTATAAATGTATTATATTATAAAATAAATCTATGTTAAGTATGATGAAAATATTATGGTATAGTATGTTAAAATATTACAATATAGTACAATAAAGATGTCAAAGTATAGCAAGATAAAAAATATCATATTATAGTATAAAAAAATGTCATAGTATTGTATGATAAAAGTGTGTGATGGTGAGATGAAGCCTCCTGAAGGACTCATGGGCTGAAGCTTCATTGTGCTTAATTTGTTCTCCTGCGCCATCAAGTGGACAATAAATATAAAACAGGCAGAGTGATTATCAAAGACACCCGAGGCTTCATTCATTTAACCAATGAATGAATATGATGCCAGGTGTTTGTGATACCAATACAGAAACGATGAAGTTATTGATCTGGTGTCTGTCTTTACGATGATGGTTGGGGGTTGTGATGTGAATGTGCTTGTGTTACTTTGTTTGTGACTGTGCTTCTGTTATTGGGACAACATAGAACATGTAAACATTTCAAACATTTTTATTCAACAACAACAACTTCTCAACAAGTCTCAAGTCTACGCATTACAATTCGCTGCCCCTTAAATTTCGATCCGCCAAACCCACAAAACCAGTTCCTGGATCAGTCACCGAGTACGGCCACCCTGAGAGGCTTCGATCGTCATCAACACAAGCTTCGATACGCGCTTCACGGAAATTTTCTAGGATTGCTCGACACACACTCTGAAGCCTCGACACTGAAGGACACTACATTTTTTTATTTTGGGGGTGATTTTATCAGGTAGGCTGAACTAGCTTAGCTCGAGCGCAACTGTGCCTCATTGTTGCAGCCTCCGTCTCAGTGACACTGTGTAACGCTCAGACGATAAAAAACGGTTCAAAAACATTTTAAATTAAATATTTTGATATCGTGGTGCACACTGACAAAGACTAAAACAACAGAGAGGTGTTTTCAAATGTTTTTACATTTTGGGGGCATTTAAAAGAAACTTGAAATAAAAAATCAATCAATCAATCAAAAGTTGCGAGAGGAAACTGTAGAGGGCAGCACTGAGTGTTGATTTGCTGCTTAATCTAGATCACATGACAAGCAATAGTGGCGCAATTAGAATTTGTAGTTTTATTGATACTTCTACTATCATCATGGTTATGTATGAAATTTTATATTTGGTCATACATTATTCTTATCCATTTTATTTCATGATAAATATAATGAAATAATAATCTTTATTTGTAAAGATAAAAAAATATATTTAAATCCATATTGAAATACAACAAAATGTTAAATATAAAAAAATAATCATAGCAGTGATAGAAATGATCAAATAAAAACATTTTTAATAGTTAGGTAATATTACACTGATTGATTATGATAATAACTACCGCCACACGGGGCACCGACGGGCCTGAGCGGTGTCGCGCCGCTCCCTCTGTAAACCACCACCCCCTGCTCTCCACAGCAGCCCTCACCTTTAAGATGGCGGGTACTTCCACTGCCTTTGAGGGTTGTAGGTCATTTACTGCGAAAGCACCTAAAAATGGCCTCCTTTAAATCAAACCATTTACAGTTTTGATGTTACAGACCGAGGACTCTGATGGTTCCTCTTTTCCAGAAGGTTCTGTGTGATCTATCATGGAAATGTACTCCATCACATGTATTTATGTGAGCATTAAAAGAGTGAAAATAATGAGGCATTTAAAAACTGTGAGTGATGAAACGAAACGGAACAAACAGAATAAAAGAAACTGCAAAGCTGACAGCAACTGTTTTATTTCATGACAGGTTTACAGCAGCTCCTCTTCAGGCCCACACACCTTCACAAAGACAAACACCCGTCTGTTCACAGCAAATATGAAACCATGAAACTCAGACTTTAGTTAGAGATGAACTGATGAACTGATGAACAGTCAGAGAGTGAAATATGCGCCCACTGTTTGGGTTACGAAGAGCAGCCAGTCTGGTCTCTCAGACCGTCTTCCTGCAGCCTTACACAACGCCACATTTCCGGATGTTTTTTTACCGCTTCAATAAGACCCACAATCACAAATGCACCTTTTTCTTTGGGGGCGTGTCCTCTCAGGCGCTCTGGCAGCACTTACGGCCTCAAATCACAACGAGCACAAGTGTGGTGACGAACTTTCGGATGTGGAAGGAGTCGGTGGTTTCGCATCGCTGTAAAACAAAACGTCATCCTTTACGAGACATCTTAAACTCTGTCCACGATGTCACGATGACTGCAACGTGGAGACGTTCAGAGAGAGCGATTTTAAAATCCTTGAGGATTTCCTGACGTGGTTCATGTGAGCGCGTTGTTTCACGTGGATGGATTGATCTGGAGTTTGTCTTTCGCTCTTGTGGGGTTAAATCTTATTTGAGCACTGACGGAGTGAAATAGGCAGCGATGATTCTGAAGCTTAAGGATCGGGGACTAAACGGGTGCAGAGAAAAACCGTGGACCAGAATTAGTTCAATGAGAGGGATGGTGCACCGCATTCAATGTGTGGAACGATATGCAGGCGTGGAATCGTTCAGTCTGGATTACCCCGGACAAAAATTATTATGGAATCAAAATTAAAATCTGATCAGTTGTTGAGCACCGGTGAACGTTGATCGTGGAGCCAGAGCGACCGCAAACATCTGCAGAATGAGCGAAGACTTTAAAGACCCGGGGGGCAGGATGTAGCAAAGCTTTTGACTGCAGCGACAATGAACATGCTGGAATCAGCAGCGTGAGTTACCCCCAGTTTCAACCGTATCTGGAACGGTTACGAAAAGGCCGATCGTAGCTGATCGTAACCATTCAAGTTAACGTGTCAATTTACACCGACTTCTTTCCGTTCCTCTGCGGATCGCTGGACTCCACAGCCGATCGCAAGAGTAACAGACGCTGAAGCATGGCGGATAAATTCAGCACAGATTAACCGGTGCTGGAAAGGAAGTCGGGCACAGACACAAAATAAAACATCCGGCTTCTTTTCAAAATAAAACACTCCGTGTTTCAGGAGGATCGTATTTCACACCATGCAAACGGGCGGAGACGAACAAGTGAAAGGTTTTTAGACGTCATTTCACCCTGATGACACCATGGATGAGGAGATGCTGATTCTAGAAGTCTAAAAGTAGATTTCCTCCTCTGGAAGGACACAATCTACTGCTTATATGTCTATGTGTCTGTCTTTAGAGAGACAACTCGTTATCGTGTGATTGGACGTGAATCTGCGGGTTCTCGTGAGTTTTCGCGATTCCTGCTTCCCATAATCAGCCACGGAATTCGCCTCACAAACGGATCCAGTAGGAATTGGGGGATGGCATGCCATTCCAGATCGGAGCCGTTACAGATGCAGTGAAACTGGGGGTTAGCAGTAATGGGAGACCTACATAGGTGTGTGGTCCAGTGTTCAGTCAGTAAGGTTTCCGGTGAGAGATCCACCCCTCAATCTGAACTGGGCTTTCTACTCTCTTATTTGCATTTGGTTTCCTGACTGGTTTGTAAAAGTTGGGCTGTGTGGGCTCCATAGATTTGTGTCTAAGACAACACGGACCAGTTGCTGTGGAGGAACAGGACCATGTCGAGGTTGAGGGGCTCGATGGAGCTCCTTTGGTTGCAGAAGCGTTCACCTGCTCTAGAGAAAGCTCTCTCTAAAGGCACAGCTGTGGAGACGACCCCGAGCTTCTTCAGAGCCAACTTGCTTAGTCCTCCAAACTTGGTTCCTCCTGTGATCCTCCACCAGGACAAAGGGTTGGACTTCTCTGCCGTAGGTGTGTAGGCCATGTACTCGGTGAGGACGTTGTCCAGCTCTGCAGTAGGACATGGAGATGCAGTGAGCTCTTGTTTGATTTTCTTGAGGGCCTCTTCTTAGTTTTGCTCCCCCAGCTTGTCTTTGTATCTCGGGTCGAGGAACGTGAAGACAGCCATCGCGTGTTTGCTGATGTCTCCGAACTCTTCTTTACATATGGACCGTAACTTCTTGGCAACAACGTTCCCCTTCCTTTCTTCTTCTCTGGGACCTTCCATGAGTTTCATCAGCACAGGCAGCACAACTGAGATGGACTGGAAACCCTCGGTCTTCATCATGGCCGTGGCTCTCTTCAGAGGAATCAGGGCTGATATGATATTCTGGACTTTCACTGTTTCGTCTTCGTTGAGAATTAAATCGATTTTCTTTTTCTGGGCGAAAACTACCACCATGGCCTCACGCTGCTTCATCACTCCTTCAAGCATGTCTAACCAAAGGAGCCATCTGTCCCCACAGTACAGGTTCAGCTCTTCTTCTGCAATGTCTCTGAGCTTCCCCTCGGCTTCAGGATCCAGCTCAAAGAACTTGACGATGTTCTGGCACTTCCTGAAAACACCATCCAGATCCTCCTCACTCATCAGAGCTTTGAACACCACGTTCAAGGTGTCGGCAAAGCACGGCATGACCATCCAATTGACTGGAACTCGTTTCAGCTGAGGCAGGCTGGCTCTGACGACACTGTGGACCTTCTCTTTCACACCCCAAGCTTCCATGATGGCCTTCAGATGACTTTTAATGTTGTCTGCAGATTCATCTCCAAAGAGGCACACCGTACTGAGCATGTAGGATTTGAGATTCCCCAGATTGTCGACAAAATGGCAGCTCACCGTCAGGAAGGAGTCTTCGGCTCTGTAAGACCACGACTCACATGTCAGACTCATGTCATCAGCGTTGCTCAAGATGGACTTCAGCGCCTGTTTCTTTTCGCTGTAGGTCTTGAGCAACTGAGAGCGGATCACCGACGTGGTCGGGATTTCAAGAGAGGGGTCTAAAGTTGTGAAGAAATCCCGAAAGCTTTGATTGTCTACTGTTTCCAGGGCAGATGGAGTCGATACGATCATCTTCAACAGACGTCTTTTAAGGGTCAGGACCTCCAGGTTTCCGCCTGTTGAGGACAAAAAGATAAAGAGTTTTCAGAGGGTCTCTCTGACAGCACTGACTCCGAAACATTTACCTGCTGTGAGAAATATCAATGAAAAATATGTGCTCAAAAAGTCCAGCATCAGCGCTTCTTTAACAACGCCGGCCTGATAGAGGATTTCAGCTGCTCAGAAGCTACCAGACCTCCACATCTTATTTATAGCTTTCAATGGGGGACAAGTTAGGACTGCATCAGTCCAGTTCCTCAGCAGGACTCTTCTCCTACAGAGCCATGCTGTTGTCAGAATGTGGTTTGGGATCATATGAAGGTCTTCTCTGAAAAGTCATTCAGTCCGTTTCCATGACACTCAAGAAAACCGAATTATCGCCATATTCCGATTCAGACCGGACAACTGAAGGTCATGTAAACACCTTAGTCCGACTATAATCAGAGTTTAAGAACTCTGATTAAGACACCCAGATAATGAGATTGGAATTCGATTTTCTCTACCATGTAACCAGCGTAGTCGGAGTATGATCGGATACAGGCCACGCCCCCGTAATCCCGTAACAAAACCCCAGAGTAGAGGAGTAGTGTTGGTCTCATCTTTAGAAAAAGTAGCGCGTCCATCATGTCGGACAAAAACTTTTTTCAAACTTAACTTTGTTCGGTCTGTTCATGTGGACAGAAAACCTGAGATTTTAGGACACGCTGACTTCACTCACACAGAGCCACTGTTGTTTGTGATGAGCACGGCACCAGCTTTAAAACATCTTGGCTTGGTTTTATTTCATCTTTACGGAGAAAATCTTGTTCTTTGTCACAACAGCGGCAGATAAACACAAAATATTCGCTGGTTTTAATTCACCACTTAGGCTGTGTCTCATTTCAGAGACCGCATCGACCTAAGTGCCCTTCTGCACCGTCGAACGGTGCATTAGAAGTGTGCATGACGTCACGACGGTGCAAACGGTGTCCCGTTTGGCACGAGATGCTAAAAAATGCTAAGCGCGCTTAGCATGTTTTCAAGCGTGCATTTATCCACGCTTTCGTGCCGTCGGTATCCCAGAATCCTTTGCGTGCCGCTGCACAGCTGTGCATTTCAGGTGAGAGGCTGGACTCGCTTGGAGACGCAGCGCGTCTTCGAAGAAAATACAAGAAATCCAAAACCAGCAGACAGTCAGCTCAGGCTGTATGAGAGCATGATCTCTGAACTCACTAAAATCTGTAAACCAAACATTATAGATTTAGAGACGAACTGATCCGCTCTGCTTCAACTATCAAAAACATTAGAAATGAGAAAGCTGACAAAACTACAGCAGAGTATCAGGACAACATTGAGGTTTTTTTTTCTTTTAAGATTTAGAGATTAAAGTTGTAAATTTAGGAGAATAAAGTCATAAAGTAAATAAAGTCATAAAGCTGCTTTTGTGGAGGGGGAAATGACTGAAGCTGGTCATCTGCAGGGTTATCTGTGGATGTATCAGCGGGTCATTCAGAGAGATTTTGTGGTTTCTGAAGAAACAATCAAACTGATGATAATCAACATTTGTGATCCAGAGGGAGTCGAGCTCCGACGAGCACCACGTCTCTGACACCGGCCGTAGCCTACACCTGCAGAGACACCAACACCTTATTATGGCATATGGATTCATATCATAAATTAAAGCTCAATGTCATTCACGGATATTTACGGCTGCATTGACAGATATATCCTCAGCATATTCATTTCTGCCTCCACAAAAGCAGCGATTTCCTTCGAGTACACCAGTTTTTTTCCCCGTGGAAAAGACGTATTTCTCATATATTCTTTTTTTAAAGTCTTTATACTTATGACAATGTGATGCTGAAGTGCCAGAGGATGAAGTATCTCCTATCCTCCTTCTCAATAGGGCCCTCATACTCCTTCATACAAAACAATCATTGGATTAATTTTATGGGAATGATCTGTGCTTGTATGTATCTACTATTTTGTGTCTGTGCAAGGTCGCACAATTAAAACAATACATGCTGCGCTCCGCAGCTTTTTTTCTAATCAGTCGTGACGTAAGCCTGAGGGCGGGGACATTTGGAGACCTTCGGAGGACTTCCTGGTGGAGTTTTTTTTATTTTTTTTATTGAACAAGACAGACAGTACAACCAACGAGAGACACATCACAACAATAACGACAAAAACAGAAAACAAAACACAACCATACAACAGCCAGAGGACTTACAGTTCAATGGTACAGAATTTCTTCATTATAGAGTAAGTTTTGGTAGCTTTCTTGTTCTTAATGTCCTTGATCGTGGCAGCATAACGGAGCAGTTCATTTTTGAAGGGTGCAATGTTTGGCTTGGATTTGGCCCATTTGTTTTTGTGGATATGGAATTTCCCCAAGCTCAAGATCAACTGACAAAAAAAGCACAGATCTTTGTCCTGGTCATCATAATAAATAAAAATATGTTTTTCCTGGAAACTGATCGTTCTTCCTGTTTTCTCGTGCACAAATTGTTGGACATCAATCCAAAAGGTTTTACTGTAGGTACAATGATAGAATAAATGAGAGATGGTTTCATCTTCAAGTCCACAGAAATCACATAAATATTCAATGTCCAGTTTGAATCTTTCGAGAGTTTTCTTTGCAGGGTAAATCTGATGTAATATTTTAAAAGAGACTTCTTTGACCTTGTTATTGAGACAGAATTTTTCACCAACCAGCCATGCATTGCTCCAGTTAATTTCTCCCAATTGTTCAGACCAGTTAGTTTGACCTCTAGGCAGTGTCTTTGGTTGTAGGCAGCTTCTCAACAGTCTATTCGAGCAGGCTCTTTTTGTAATGTCTATTCCGCCCACAAATATATCACAGGTGTAATTTCCTGGAGTAGCAGCCGTTCTTTCAGACCCTCTAAGAAGTTGTAGCACCCCCTGAGGTAATGCATCAAAAACCACTGCATATTGTTTTGGGGTGACTGGGAGTTGAAATTTTAACATAAATTCTTCATAAGAAAGTAAAAAGCCATGGTCGTTAAGAAGTTGGTCGACTAGTAAAATGTTGTGCTCCATCCAGTCCTTGTAAAACAGTGATCGGTTTTTGTAAACGATGTCTTCATTGTTCCAAATATAATAGCTGGTTGGTGAGAAATTATGTTTGTAGATCAGTTTCCAGGACAGCAAGGCTTGTTTGTGAAAGTTAGAGAGTTTAACAGGAAGCTTCTCAATTTTGTAATTACATTTCAACATAAAGCGTATACCACCAAGTGAGTTGAATACATGTGTAGCAAAGGAATTCCAGAGGTTGTTCTTCTCTCTACATAACTTACTCAGCCAGTTGATCTTGAGAGAGTGATTCAATATTTCGAAGGTTAGCACATCCAAACCACCATCCCTCTTGGTATTACATAGAATATCTTTTTTTTAATAATGGCGTCTGTTCTTCCAGATAAACCTGAATAAGATTTGATCTAATTTCTTGGAGACTACAGCAGGCATTTCTAGTGCTAGTGATAGATATACAGATCTTGATATTCCCTCAGCTCTGGATAACAGAATCCGTCCGTGTAAAGATAGATCCCTCACTAACCACATATTGAATTTTCTTCGTATCTGTTGAGTTATTGGTTCAAAGTTTAACTCAGAGCGCCTCTTCTCATTTTTGTCAAGTACAACACCCAAGTATGTCACAGTTTGTTTAATGGGAATACCATTTAATTCTGCCAGATCACAGTGTTTGAGGGGAAAAAGCATAGATTTATTAATGTTCATTGTCAGCCCAGAAACCTCTGAAAACTCTCTGATACACTGCACCGCTTTGACAAGTTCATTTTGATTGGACAAAAAAATAGCTGTATCATCCGCTAACTGAGCTAGTTTGAATTCTCTACCTACGGCTGTCATACCCTGAAAGTTGCTTTTTTTAATATGTGTTGCCATAACCTGTGTAACCAGCAAAAACAAAAAAGGGCTTAGGGGACAACCTTGTCTGATTCCACGACCAATATTAAATCTGGGTGTTGTGCCATTTGTTATCTTAATTGAGCTGTTAATTCCTTTATAAAGTGTTTGAACTGCCCTCAAAAACCTATTTCCAAAACCAAAACATCGAATAACTTTAAACATAAACTGGTGACTGACTGTATCAAATGCTTTATAGAAGTCCACAAACAGAATAAAACTATCATCAGGTATAAATTCATTATAGTCTATCATATCCAGAATCAGACGAATATTATTTACAATATTTCTCCCTGGCATAAACCCAGATTGCTCCTCATCTATAATATCAACTAGTCCTATTTTCAATCTTTTAGCAAAGATGAGAGCAAACAGCTTTGCATCATTATTTAATAAACTAATTGGTCTCCAGTTTTCAATGTTTAATTCATCTTTTTTTGGTTTTGGAATTAGTTTTATCAGTCCCTGTCTTAAAGTGTGGGGGAGTTCTTCCTTGTCTAAAGCCTCTTCAAATAGCTCAGTTAAAAATGGAGCGATTGCTTGTTTAAAGTATTTATAAAATTCCCCAGTTATCCCGTCATTACCTGGGGCTTTGTTGTCCTTGAGGGAGTCGATGCATTTTTGTACCTCTGTTATCGTTATTTTTTGATCACACGTTACATGGAGGTCATCATCTATTCTACTAATATTTGGTTGTATGGTCTGAAGAAATAGTGACATTTTATCTTCATTTAACAGGTCAGTCATATACAGCTTTTCATAAAAGCGTGCAACATATTGCGAAATTTGTTTTTCATTTTCACACACAGCGTCATGAATTTTAAGTTTGCAGAGAGAAGACATTTCGTAATTCCTTTTTTCTAGACTAAAGAAATATTTGGTGCATTTTTCCCCTTGTTCAAGCCATTTCCTCCTGGATCTGATGAAGGCTCCTCTAGCTTTCCCCTCGTAAAGTTTGTCTAATTCAGTTTGTAGGTAAGCCAATTGTTCTACCTCAGCACTGGTTGGGTCTGTTTTCTCAGATAATGGAAAAATTTGGGTGACAAGTTGAAGTTCTTTTTCTTTATTATGTCTGCTGGTTTTTCTACTTAACCTTGTAGCTAACTTTCTTATTTCATATTTCATTAATTCCCAGTATAATCCAAAATTCTTTAGTAAATTTGCTTGTCTCCAACATTTGTCGATGATTATTTGGCTTTCCTTTACAAATTCCTTATTTTGTAGCAACGTTTTGTTTAATTTCCAATAATCTCTATTGACCCTCTGCCTGTCAGATCCAAGATGGAATTGAATTGATATAGCTTTGTGGTCTGTCAATATTGTGGGTTCTATTTTGATTGAGTCTACCTTATTTTCTAATTCAGGCGAAATTAACCAAAAATCTAAGCGAGATTGGCAGGATCTGTCCTTGTTGCTCCATGTGAATACTTTTTCCTGTGGGTGTCTGTGTCTCCATATATCAAACAGGTTCATTCTGTCGCAGATATTTTCCAATTCGGTTATCTGTTTGGCTTTTGGAGGCCATCTGTCCAGACTACCATCAAATACTGTGTTGAAGTCTCCACCCCATAAGATCTCTGCTGAGGGAAACAGTGTCAGCCAATAATTAATCTTATTTTCCAATGTTGAGAAAATTATGTTATTGAGAGATTTACTGTTTGACCCATATACATTAATCAGAATAACAGACGATTGGTTGATATCTGCCAAGAGAATGATCCACCTGCCATCCTTATCAGCGTCATACTTTATAATTTTCCCACCATATTTCCCCTGTAGGATGGCGACCCCTGCTGAGCGATTGCTGCCATGAGAGAGCCATACATTCCTTCCCCATTGATTCCTCCAATGTGAGACATCAGTTTCAGAAGAGTGGGTCTCTTGAATGAAATAAAAATCTGCCCCTTTATTCTGAAGAAATAAGAACAAGCTTTTCCTTTTCACTTCATTCTTAATACCTCTGACATTAACAGAAAAAATAGAAGTCGTCGCACACATATACACACACACACACACACACACACACACACACAACTTCCTGGTGGAGTCGCCAAATGTCCCCGCCCTCAGGCTCGCGTCACGACTGACTTAAAGGAAACCCGCGGAGCGCAGCATTTATTGTTTTAATTGTGCGACCTTGCACAGACACAAAATAGTAGATACATACAAGCACAATTCATCCAATGATTGTTTTGTAAGAAGGAGTATGAGGGCCATATTGAGATTTAAGACTTTAAGGACTTCGAGATTTAAGTCGTGAATTTACGAGAATAAAGTCATTAATTTATGAGAATGAAGTCATAACCTGTTATTTCAGAGAGACTTGTTAAAATTAGGGCCATGAAGCATTTGAAGGAACTGTGCTTCAGTATAGGTTTCACAAACAAGGAGATACTTCATCCTCTGGCACATCAGCATCACATTGTCATAAGTATAAAGACTTTAAAAAGAATATATGAGAAATACGTCTTTTCCACGGGGAAAAAAACTGGTGTACTTGAAGGAAATCGCTGCTTTTGTGGAGGCAGAAATGAATATGCTGAGGATATATCTGTCAATGCAGCCGTTAATATCCGTGAATGACATTGAGCTTTAATTTATGATATGAATCCATATGCCATAATAAGGTGTTGGTGTCTCTGCAGGTGTAGGCTACCGCCGGTGTCAGAGGCGTGGTGCTCGTCGGAGCTCGACTCCCTCTGGATCACAAATGTTGATTATCATCAGTTTGATTGTTTCTTCAGAAACCACAAAATCTCTCTGAATGACCCGCTGATTCATCCACAGATAACCCTGCAGATGACCAGCTTCAGTCATTTCCCCCTCCACAAAAGCAGCTTTATGACTTTATTTACTTTATGACTTTATTCTCCTAAATTTACAACTTTAATCCCTAAATCTTAAAAGAAAAAAAAACCTCAATGTTGTCCTGATCCTCTGCTGTAGTTTTGTCAGCTTTCTCATTTCTAATGTTTTTGATAGTTGTAACACAGCGGATCAGTTCGTCTCTAAATCTATAATGTTTGGTTTACAGATTTTAGTGAGTTCAGAGATCATGCTCTCATACAGCCTGAGTTGACTGTCTGCTGTTTTTGGATTGCTTGTATTTTCTTCGAAGACGCGCTGCGTCTCCAAGCGAGTCCAGCCTCTCACCTGAAATGCACAGCTGTGCAGCGGCACGCAAAGGATTCTGGGATACCGACGGCACGAAAGCGTGCATACATGCACGCTTGAAAACGAGGCGGGGGTAGTGTGGTTTTGAGACCGAATTTGAAGCGCACTTAGTATTTTGTGCCAAACGGGACACCGTTCGTGCCGCGTGGTGACCTCACGTACGCGTCAGATGCGCCGTTCGATGGCTGCTGTATCTGAAATGGGACACAGGAAGGGCACAGAACGGCGCAAAACGGCGTAAAACGGCTAAAAACGGCAGTGCACTCAGCTAAGCGCCGTTAAGCGCGCTTATCACGATGCGGTCTCTGAAATGAGACACAGCCTTAGTTTCAATGTAAGCTCACAGGCTCCTCCCATGGAGTCTGAAGAGATAGACTGGTTACACATCATCGCCACCTACTGGGCCGGCATGCTGATGTCACTTTTAACTGTTGCTGCACAGGAGTGGAGAAAAAAACACTTCTGGTGTGGACCAAATGACAACTCACAGCCTTGAAAATATGAAATCAAAAGTACATCTCTGCAGAGCCAGCAGATCCACACCCCTCTTTTTAACCGCTGTTCCACATCTGTTTGATAAACGAGTTAATAAATAAATAAGTGCCCACAGTCACAAATTTGGATATTAATCTAGATTTTGTTAATTTTACAATTTTCTACTTATTATCATCTTTTTATTGTATTTTATTGTCTTCCAATCTATATTATTGCCGTTTTAATCCACCAAAATATGAACTTATATTATCCCAGTATCAGAGAGGTTGTCCTCACTGTTATCCTCTTCATTCCTCGGCGATGATTTTGACCTCCTGAATGTAACAGTCTGTGTCTGCAGAGCCGATGAATCAGAGATTTTCTGTGTTTTTCTCGTATATTTTCACGTTCAATCTCATGCACATTATTAGTCTTCACACTTTTGTTTCATTCACTACAATACTAGTAACCTACCGGTCAAATCGTACATTTCCGACTTAAGACAAGCTAATGTTAGCATTAGCTTCACCGAGATTCGATGTGCATTTCAGACTGTCATGGAAAACGGAAAAAATGTCATAAACGAAGCCGATTATTGACATATTTCAAATTCAAGACAAAAGTTTTATTAACGACTAAAAATGATGTGATTCACGTGATCACGACGTCGCTCCATTCAAGCCGAGAACTTTAGAGAAAGAAGCAGCAAGAAGGGGCGGTCACGGGTTTCAGGTTGCGGCTCTGTCGTGCAATGACCTACTCCATCCAGCAGGGGGAGCAAAGAAGGTTGTGGATCTGTCACAGTTGTGGATCTGTTGGGCTCTTGACACTCCCTACTCTGTGAAATAGCCAAAAAACTGTAGTTCTCCAAGTGTCCACTAGAGGCTGGTTACGCTTGCACCAGACACCACATTCACGCCTACTCTAAAAAGACTCATCGAGCAAAAACAGACATGTTTACAGTCTAAAGGCCCACCTGAACTCCACCCCTTTACCTATAGTCAACCAAAAGTTGATGAGTCATCAGCCGCACCTTAGTAGCCCGTGAGTCACACCATCAGGACCGCCTCCATGTTTTATAGTCTGTGTATGAACAGGATCTTATTTCAATACAGAGACGGCTCATAAAAAGACATCAGCCCACATACAGGTGGGACCACACCTGAGACAACCACATCTGGACCAGGGGGTCTGGGAGACCAGCCAAGTCACATGAGAAATCTTCTGTTCTGTAGAATCAGCCCGAGGCCACGCCAGGTGACTCCACACCTGTCTCACCTGAAGATTGAGCTACAGGAATGTTCAGGAGACAATCTGAAAACCATTTCTGAACCTTGACCAACGTCTCTCTTCAGAGACAGAGACCCTAAACAGCCTGGAGCAGACTGACGTGGAGGTTGAGGTTTGTTTACGGCTCCTCAGACCTCTCTGTATTTCTATCCTGCGGTCGTTACTAAAGTTGGTATAACTAAAGAAGCAAACGGTCGACAACATTCATCTCTGGAGGGGGGGTCTAACTCGGTGTTACGGTGTGTACTACAGACAAGCTGGTTCCGCCTCCCGCCTGTATACGGATTTGAAGCCAAAAAGTTCTCGGTATTTCTGGGATTTTTCTCCATTTCCTGAAACCAGCGCTGCGCAGTAGTGTTGTTCGCATTCGGCCGCGCAGTCGCCGAGAGTCGCTGTGATGACGCTCGGCTCAAACAGCGTATCCCCTGGGAGAGCTACGCAATCCCTGTCCTCCCATTGGCTGTATCAGGTGCCAATCATAGAAAACATGAATCTATGTCTGTAATCATGTCATTACAGGAGGGACTGTTGTGTTTCAAAGTTATAACATCTCCACATTATTTAATTATTTTCTGTTTTTCCTCCGATCACATCCCTTCAGGTTAAGTTGGAGTTTTTTTTTAGTCCCTTACAAACAAAAACCCAAACTTCAGATCCTTTTTCTAAACTCTGAACAGACTCAGAATTTTCTTCTTTTAAAAAACACATTTTCTTAAATATTCACTAACTCTTATTTCAAAATAAAACATCTTTCTCTGCTCACACTAACTTTACAAAACTCTGTAAATCTGACTCTAAATGAAATTATCCTGTCAGAGAAAAACTCTTGTTTTCACTTCATCAGGTAAATACAGTTAATCAAAGTTCACCAGGTTCAAAATACTGATTATTACTGACATGATAAAAACTAGAGAGACTTTAATGTTTCAGTTTTACAGGAAAAACATGAAATTCACCGTTTTTACACCAAATGTCCTGGTTAGGAACTGTTTGTTCACATGAAATGTTCACATTTAAAAGTATTTCAGTAAAAAATAAATCAGTTTTTTTCCTTTATTGTTTACTTCAGGAGGTACAGAGGGCGTGTACCTTCTCTCCTTGACTGGTCTGATCTCAGCTCTTAGATATTTACAGTTTTAAATATTTAGGTCCCTTTATTGACAACAACCTTCATTTCAGCCTCAACACTGACCACATCTTTAAATCCTGTGATCAACGCCTCCATCTGTAAACTCCTTTGGAGTCAGTAAGAACCTCATGGAGACAGTCTGTGAGAACCTCACAGAGGGAAACTGAACCTTTAATAATGTGGTTTGGTAACTTAAAGACAAACAGAGAGATGTCAGCTGTAGAAAACAGTGAATCGAGCCTCTAAAATCAGAGTGAAGCAGAAACACTTCAGCTGAATCTACAAGGAAGTGATGAGGAAAGAAGCTGTTAAGATCGTAAACGATCCTTCTCACCTGCTGTACGGAGAGTTCGTTAGACTTTGTTCAGACCGACGTTATCAACTACTTAAGGTAAATCATTAGCTCTTCAACAACTCATTCGTTCCTCACGCCATCAGGGCTGAACGATCGTGGGCCTCTGTCCCGTTAGATCTGTCTGTACACGCCGCTGTTGTCCTCCCTCTTTTGTTGGTTTGTGTGTATTTGTGTGTATTTGTGTTGTGTTTGTTGCTGCTGTTGATCTGTTTTTGTACACGATGAGACTGAAGACAAATTTACACTTGTGGACAATAAACGAACAAACAAACTAATTAACGAACTAACTAACTAACTAACTACAGCAGAAATACTGTTTACAATATAATAGAACAGAAAAAGTTTGACAGTATTGCTGACAGTGAACAAAATATCCATAAAACACACAAAAGCATTCTGAACAAAAAACAAAAAATAACAGCAAAAAGCCCGGATAAAAAAGGGGGAGGGGCCTAAAAAAAGCACAAAATGACTGTATCTAACCTCTGCGATCTTCAGGGTTAGGCCACATGTTTTTATCAACATCACATCTGATGTTATCCACGGTGATCCACCTGGGATACAACCTCTTGGTGTGTCGGATCCACCTTTGACCCAATAACCGAACATAAACCATCTGTGTGTCGATTATTAACTGTTTATGATCAGCTGAGATTTATTGACTTTGAACTGAATGTCATTGCAGCAGCAGAGGTTTTTATTCTCTATCGAAGGTTTGGAATATTATTTTTGTTATTATGGGATGTTGTGTGTTAACATTCGTAAATAAAACAGAAATAATCATTTTGTTGGGAGGTGTCGCTCGTCTGTTAAGAAAACGTTAACTTTGTGTAAATGTGTTCGCTGACTGGATATTGTGTGAAAACGACATGAAGAGTGAACGGTAAAAAGACCGATGCTGTGATCGTTGTGTTTAGAGAAAAACTGTGATAAGGAGTTGAGTTTACCTCCTATCATCATCAGTGAGGTCTGGGTGTAGTGACCTGAAGAGGCCAGCAGGCGTCACTGTGACTCTAATGTTGACATCGTCAGCGAGCCGGTCTGAGTGATTTAAAGGGTTTTTCTGTTGGTCTAATAAAATCTCTGAATTAGTGGGTTTGTTTTTTTGTGAAACTGTCACTTTAAATCTGACACCAAACCAGTTTATTCACAAAAACACAAAAATTCAATCACAGGGACAGAAGAAGAGTTTGTTCGCTTCAACACTAACTCACTCATATTATCATCAGATCAGCGTCAAACTCAAACTCACAGCTGTCTGTTCGTTTATGAGGATGAAGCCCAAAGATATCAGTCCCCACGGACAACTCTGGACTCCTCTGTTCCTCCTTCCTCCAGTTTACAGATTTGAAGCCGAAAAGTTCTCTGTATTTCTGTGTTTTTTCTCCACTTCCTGAAACCAGCATTGCGCAGTAGCGTTGTACGCATTCAGCGGGAGAGTCGCTGAGAGTCGCTGTGATGACGCTCGGCTCAAACAGCGTATCCTCCAGGTGATCTACTCAATCTCTGTCCTCCCATAGGCTGTATCAGGTGTCAATCTTAGCAAACATGAACCCCCTAATAACTTTTAAAAATGGAGCTGCACAGAAAAAAGAGGACTTGAGCACAAACCAGTCTGACAGTAACTACATGTCAACATCACAACCAGGGGGGAGAAACATTTATATTCTGTGTCATTCATTTATAAAGTTTGTCCACAGCTCCATAAGGAGGCGGGGTTTATGACCTATACTGCAGCCCGTCACCAGAGGGCGCTGTTCTCTGAGCGAGGAGGCAGACGGCGTCTATTCTAGATACAGTCTATGGTGCGGAGCAGAGGACCCGACAGTGTCCCCCTAACATCTGTCAGAGCGGCTCTGATGACTTTAGAACTCGTTTTGAGAAGGTTTGATGATGTCACAGATGTTCTCGGACTGTTCCAGTATGTTTACAAAAAAACAAAATTTTCTCAAACGTTCCGGAATGTTATTGATCTTTTAGAATGTCTTTGATGTTATAGAATGTTATTGATCTTTTAGAATGTCTTTGATGTTACGGAATGTTATTGATCTTTTAGAATGTCTTTGATGTTCCGGAATGTTATTCTAGAATGTTCTATATCCTCCAGAGTGTCACCACCATAGACTGTATTTACTACTGACAACTTGGTTCCTCCTTCCGCCAGTTTACGGGTATTGAAGCTGGAAAGGACAACTGGACTTAGTTGAGCCGTTTCGCCTTCAACGTAGAATTAGAAATCATTCAGTCCGTTTACATGACACTCGAGAAAACCGAATTATCGCCTTATTCCGATTAAAACCGGACAACTGAAGGTCATGTAAACACCTTAGTCTGACTATAATCAGAGTTTGAGAACTCTGATTAAGACACCCAGATAATGAGATTGGAATTCGATTTTCTCTACCATGTAACCAGCGTAGTCGGAGTATGAAGCCACGCCCCCGTAACCCCGTAACAAACCCCCAGAGTAGAGGAGTAGCGTTGGTCTCCTCTTTAGAAAAAGTAGCGCGTCCATCATGTCGGACAAAAACAACGCTGTACGATGCTCCATCTTCTTGTTTCTCCAAAATGCCCAGCAGCAGTTGGAGACACTTCTGACGTCTGACACCGACCTGCTGTTGTTGTTGAAAAGACCCATATCGCCCCCTAGTGTTGGGGAGGAGGACACGTTCATGTCAATAATTTGATTTTCTCAGCTGGATGTAAACGAGGACGAGGAGAGAAGTCGGATTCAGAGAAAAAGACGAATTATGAGTTTAGTCGATTAAACTGAGACTGTAAACGACCTGAGGGTTCGAGGTTTGACTGTGAATAAAAATGTTTGAACATAAACTGCTGAGAGTTTCTCTGAGCGGAGCGGATCAGACGACCTTCAGACCTGTCCTCGCTCCTAATGGCCTCAGACGGAGATAACAGAGCTCTGATTGGTGGGATCTTCCAGACGCTCAGCTGTGGGATTTACCTGACCTGAGAGGATGAAGTGAAACTGGGTTGAAACAAAATCAACAAAGTTTGACTGGAAGCAGAAATTTTAAGTCTTCTTTTGTCTAACCTGAGGCGGGACTAACTGAGTGTCTGAGCTCTCTGATTGGCTGACAGGAGGCGTGCTGTCTTGGCGTTCCTCCAGGAATAACTGGCCTCTCACCAAACAGTTTTCTGGCAGCGGCCCATGAAACAGAGAAAACAGCAGCGGACCTCATAATGAGATAACAACCACAATATGGTCGGGCTGCGGCGAGGGCTGGAGAGCCGCCACCGCCCTCCTCTTCCTGCTCCTCTCCATCAGAGCGGTTTTCAGAGTCGGCCGTCAGCTGATCGATAAAGACGCAGAAAACTGAAACTTTGTGAATTTTTTTATTGGTGAATTTATCAAACACAGATTCATACACTTTATAACATCTCTCTGAAATCGTCTTCAAAGTTTATTCAGTAATTGTTTTTTTTTAATTTTCCCGCTCATGCAGCGCAGGAAAAATCTGTCCTGATGAGGCCGGGCGACCTCTGACCCCTCGTTAGCTCTTTAGCCAATCAGATAAATGCATTCTCTAACAGGACTTTATAAGCATCCGATAAGAAAATATACAAAAGAGGTTTTGATTCTTTCCGAGAATAGAGTAAGCAGACATTTGGATGTAGAAAAACGATGTCTTCTGGTTATGATTGAGCTCAGAGACGCTGTAAACCACAGAGAGCGGCGAGGTCTCACTCCCGCCCCAAAAAACAACCACGTTTTTTCTTTCCTCCGGGTAACACTTCCTACGCCACGAACAACAGACTCCATCCACACGAAAAATCAACCATGAGAATGATTATGACCCGAAAACCCACCGCACCTTTAGTTACCCACAAAACCAGGAAGCACAGGACTACAAGGACCAGAATGCATTGTGATTCAAGCAGGAACATAAAAGGAGAAAAACAACAACAACAGCAACAACAACAAACAGCTGACTGACTCCTTCATATTTCATATGAATCTCCTCTTTCTGCTCCACAAAAACACGAAATGAAAACAGTTTTTTTTTGTCCTGACGAGGTCAGTTCGTTTGTCCACAGGAGTCCGAGTGCTACGTCCACGTCTGTCCTCCATCACAGTGCCTTCGTTATTTATACTGCATTTCCCAGCATGCCCCTGCGCGTCCACACGCAAGGACACACCCCCCGTCCATCGGTGAAGATGGAGGGATGTGAAGAGATGAGAAAAAAAATCTGGACTGCACGGCTTACAGAGTCTGTCCGTCACAAAATTCAGCACCAGTGGGAGAAAGGCCATTTTTGATTGGTTCGTTTTAGTTTTGCACATGACATTCGATTTAAATTTCACCACAAAATAAAACAGTACTTTGAAAAAAACACAACCCTCCCCTTTAAATGACCCCGCCCCCTGTGGCAGAGGGGGGCGGGGCCATGAGTAACCCTGTAGCTGCTGTTTGACTCCCCCTCCCCGGTAGAAAAGGTTAACAAGTCTTTGGCAGATTTACAGAAACGAAGGAAGGCTGAGCGACCGCTGCTGGAGTGGGCGAGAGAGAGAGAGAGAGAGAGAGAGAGAGAGAGAGAGAGAAACAGCCTCTGGTTGATCTTCAGATTGACGATAACTGAAGATCACAGACACAGAAATCAGCCACAACATCCAAAAATCTCAAAGTTTCAGATTTTCCAAATTTGAGGTTCAACCGTCGAGTTCAGATTTGGATTAAAACCCATGAAAAAGAGTCGATCTTCAGTTAAACGTCTACGCTAACCTTTTCAACAGCCTCTCTGATTGGAGGCTGAAGCTCAGTTAGCTCGTCCTTTAGCTCGTCCTTTAGCTCGTTGAAGCTACAACAGCGAGAATCATGACCCTGCAAAGCTGTAGGAACCCAACCCAACAAAAACTCGACTTCGAGGTCTACGATACGGCCGAAGTCCCCCCTGACGGTCTGCTTGGATCTGTAAGGCTGGTTTCCATCGGGCTCGTCTGGTTTGTTATGGCGGTGTGTGACGCTGTGGTAGCTCCTCCCACAACTTCTCCTGATGGACCTCTGATGCTGATCTGAGCTTTGCTCCAAACATCAAATCTAACAACTCTTGGACAGGACGGGGGTAGATCCCCAGACTTCCTGTTACAAACCTGATGTCAGGATGTGCCGTCCAATCAGGGCCGCGCTAGTCTACGGAAAGTTAAGGGGGGCGCTGACAGCGAGTCTTACAGGGTTCGACTCTAACTTTGTTCTCCTGAGTTAAAGAAGTAAGGAGCACAACGAACTTTAGGGGATCAATGAAAACTGATCAATAATGTTTGTCTTATTGATCGACCTTAGTACTATTATTAGAAATCAATTTGAGGTCTTTTGGTCACATGACAGTGAAGCTGTTGAAGGAAAACAGCCTTTTCTGAGAACATCAACCGGTAATTTATTGACGGTCCCTTATTCAACACCGACGTTGACAGTGAGGGTGCCAACCTAAATATCTAACCTAAAACTAACTTCACCGCCGAATTTACAGGAAAAAAAACATTTGTTGATTTTTTTTATTCGCACATTTGACCCTAAATATATTTGATCTATTTCATCTATTTTTAGTCGCAGTGAAACGGTCGCGCTGTGGAGGACTGGGTGTTCTCTGTGAAGACATTACTGTGGGGCTGTGTAAAAAGTAACACAGCTGTGTTAGTGGAGGTCAATGGAAGCTAGCGTGGGTGCTAACGGTTAGCCTCAGGCTTATGTGACCCCACAGCTGTGAAAAAAACCAGAAGCTCTGTCCGACTTTGTCTGAGCGCAGAAACAGCAGAAACAAAGCGGATCAGGGTTCTCACAGGGACCAGAGTAAGGTAATGGGGAGACTTTGGCCGCTATAGGGGGTCCCAGACTGACAGAGAACGGGGGCGCTGAGTCTAACCCCGGAATTCCCCTGGAAATGGAATGGCTCCGGTTCGCTCCAGACCAGCAGGTGGATCAAATACAGAAGCACATAACGCCCACAGGTCCAGTCTCAGGATCGACAGACGGTCGTTAATATTACATCTTTATATCCGAACAGAGTAAGAGTGTTGCTGCTGTATTATGGGATGGATTCACGTCTCTCTTTTATTTCTGAGTTCCTCTGTGGAGGGATACGGACCTCCCTGAGGAGCGTGACAGAGTAGATCTGTTTGTTTGGTGTGTTGTTCACAGCTGAGCGTGTTTTCACTCGTCGGTTTTACTCAAACATTCAAAGACTCTCTGACTCCGTCACAGTTTCAGACAAACACTCGTCCTCGTCTGTTTTGGCGGACGGTCGCTGATTACTTCCTAAACCTACATTTATCCCTCCTGGAGGACGCGGGTCCTCCATCTGTGGCTGATTTCTGTGACCGTGATCATCTAAAGACCTCCTCACGGATCCACTTCCTGTTTCCTGTGATCGCTCAGTCCGGAGCTGTGATGAAGACGAGGGCTCATCATCCTCGCCCTGAAGGTCCGGTTCGTGTTCGTCTGATGAGACGGGGGCCGGACTCCACTGACCGCCATGTTTGCTCCTCTGAGGGGGACATTAGGTTCTGATCTTGACGGGTTCGTTTGTCAGATATATCTTGATTTATAGTAGAACCACATCAGTGTTTCTGAGTTTTACCCGCTCGGAATCAGAAATGGGCTGAGTGTACTGACGGAGCCGTGCCCGTGAGCTAGTTCAGGCAGGCAACTTCAGCTGTTTGGCGTTCTGGGCCCAGTTTCTGCCTCTGCTCTCTCATCGCCGCGGCGTCACTCAAACGTTCAGTCCAACCGTCATGTTCAGGTGTTTGGGGTCAAACAAAGGTCAGGTCTGCTTCACTCACAGAGGGGTATTATTGCGTGCAGACAGAAATATTTGGTGGTTCTGATTCGGTTCTGTTCCTGAGGCGGGGAGAGCGAACCTTCAAAAAACAGGAAGTTAAAATTAACTTTTGATTCAGACTTCCTTTATCAGTGTTCGGGTTTTTTTCTCTAACGAGGTTTTTTAATCCTAAAACCTGAGGCAGGGGTCAGGACATCTATGACGCTGATATGGGCGGATTTAAAGACCTGCTGATGTGCTGTGGGCGGAGCTTGGCTGTGATGTTCTACGCCCAATTTCCAACGCATCCAGAACGTCTACGAAAAGGTCGTATCCTCCGATCGTCGCTAAACAAACAGGTCAAAACTCTCTTTTGGAAAGGACAACTGGAGTCAAGTAAGTCCAGTTGTCCTTTCAACGAAGAACTAGAAATCATAGATGCTGCATCCTCAGTTTCAAACAACATCTCAAGGTTTACCCCCAATTTCCACCTTCATCCTGATCGTCTCCTAAAAGGTCGTATCCTCCGATCGTAGCTGATCGTAAACATTCAAGTTAACGTGTCAATTTACACCGACTTCTTTCTGTCGGACGCCGGAGCATGGCGGATAAATTCAGCACAGATTAACCCGTGCTGGAAAGGAAGTCGGGCACAGACTTCAAAATAAAACATCCGGCTTCTTTTCAAAATAAAACACAACCTTTCATTTGTTCGGACAGAGACGAACAAGTGAAAGGTTTTTAGACGTCATTTCACCCCGATGACACCATGGATGAGGAGATGCTGATTCTAGAAGTCTAGAAGTAGATTTCCTCCTCTGGAAGGACACAATCTACTGCTTATATGTCTATGTGTCTGTCTTTAGAGAGACAACTCGTTATCATGAGATTGAACGTGAATCCGCGGGTTCTTGTGAGTTCTCGTGATTCCTGCTGTCTGTAATCCGCCACGAAATTCACCTCACAAACGGATCCTGTAGGAATTGGCGTACGATGAAAATCGCCGCCGTTCCGGATGCGGTGAAAATTGGGGGTTATTCTCCTTTAAAGATGAAATTATCGTTAAAGTTCGTCTTTATTTCTAATCGAAGGACGGTTTTGTTTTCACCGTGTTCTCGCGCTCAGTATGAAAACGTTTCGGCGTGTTTTAAACTCAGGCGTCATGTGGTTAAATCCTGATCTGGCGCCGTGGAGGCAGACGTTAGACATCCGGACTGTTTAAGGGCTTTGAACCTAACATGGCGGTCAGTGGAGCCTCCGCCTTTCTCCATCACAGCACCGTGGAGACTCCGCACGCAGCACCAGGCTCCTCCCACCCGTCAGCCCTGCCTCCTCTGATTGGCTGAGCTGCTGAGTGTGTTCAGGTGGAGGTCAGGGGTCAGAGAGAGGAAGCTGGACATGTCTCCTGCCTGTTGATTGTTCCTCTTCAGAGTGAAGAGAGGAAGGAGGAAGGAGAAGAAGAAGGAGGTGCTATGAGGAAGCCAGGAGGAGGATGAGGAGGAGGGCGAGCATCATGGCGGACAGCAGGGGGAGGCGGGGCAGAGCGAGGGTGCAGCCACCGGTGGTGTCGTCTGTCAGGAAGGGTTCTGGGGACTCGTACACCGAGTCATCTGGGAGAGAGAGAGAGAGAGAGAGAGAGCTCATAAGCCCCGCCCCCTCCATAGTAACAGATAAGACATGTTTCTGACATGTAGTATAAAAAAACACCCTGATTGACAGCTCTGTAGACCAATCACATTCTTCTCTGAACATAACCATGAGTGTTCATTTTATAACTGCAGTTAACCTGAATGTCCATCATCCTTCAAAATAAAAGCAGAGGTCCCGTCACAATAAGGCTCATCTAAAGATCAGGTCTGTCTGATGTTTTATCGTCACGACGACCTCATGAGTATTTAAAAAAAAAAAAATTCAAAATAAATTATGAATGAATGAAATAATCAAGTTTTTAGTGTAATCAGAGTCAATTATGTCATAAAGTGAAATAAATGATGAAACTAATTTAAAATCAATAAACTGACTGATAAAGTATTTATGTCACTGACAAGAAAAGCTGTACTACGGTGGCCCTGAGGGTCAATGGCATGATTATTCTATTTTAGAGAGGCAATAAATGTATAATTCATAAAACAAAAAACATTTTAGTGAAAGAAAAAAATCATAAATACTTTTTTTTTTAACAAACCTTAAATTGTTTCACAGGAAAACAAAATAAATTCTCGAAACAAACAAAATATGATGGAAAACAAAAAAAAAGTGAGATATTTCAGGAAATTTAAATAAAAAAAATATTTTAGCAATACAAAAATTTCAGACGGTAACTTTTTTTTTGTTTCCGGAAAACATTTTTTTGTTTTTATAATTTATTTGTGTTTTCTGAAATAAATTTTGCGTTCATTTAAAACGTTTTTTTGTTTTGTTATATGTTTTTGTGTTTCTTTGTCACCTTACTGAAACACTTTTGCCTTTGACCTTTAGGGCCACCGTAGACGAACGTGGGAATTTAAAGTGTCAAACAGACTTTTTTTCTAATTTTCTGGTGGACTATAAATAAAACAGCTCATCTTAACATCCTCTTCTGGTACCTTTTTTTCCCCCTTATTAAAAATTTTCTCCCAAAAACAACAGAAAAATTTGAAAACACGATCAGAAATTTTAAAAATTTTTTCCTGACCTTTTAACTTCTTTATCAAAACTATGGGTCTATTTTACATTGATTTTTCCCACCACTCAAATGTCCTTTTTTTAAAACATCATACACCAGGAAAAAAGAGAAAAAGTTATGAACTCCACTGTGAATAATGTCAAAGATCATAATCGGAGTTAATTAACTCTAATTATGATCTCAGGTTTTATTCTGAAAGGACATAAACGTTCAGTGTCTGTCAGGATCTCTGGACTTCAGTAAAAGAGGAAAATCGGGTTAATGTCGCGTCTTTTTCAGTCACACTTTAAACTAGAAACTCTAAAAAATTAAAGAACTTTTTTATTTCAGTTTCTGAGTCGATGGACGGAAAGAGGAAGAAGAAAGAAAGGAGGAAGAGGAGGAAGAGGAGGAAGAGGAGGAAGAGGAGGAAGCTCACTGGTTGGCTTGACGTAGATTTTCAGTTTCAGACACGGTTTCCCGGCCAGGTTCGGATGAGGCGACGCTGCAGGAAAAAAAAACAGACAGAGTTAAAATTTGAGAAAAATAGAGAGAGAGTTAAAATATGAAATGAAGAAAAAAATAAAAACCCAAAATATAGAAACTCAAAATCTTGATGTCATCTGCAGATCTCATTTTTTTTTCTTCACTTTTTTTAGATCCACGAGTGTTTTTCCTTTTTTTTTCACTGTGACCACATCTTGAATTTGATGATATTGTTATTATTTTTCTCTGAACAGATCGCCCAGGTTTGTTTTTTTACGCTTTTATTATTATTTTTTTTAACTTGAAACTGGATTTACAAGATCTTAAATGTCCTGATTTAGTCTGTGAACACGAGTTTAACTCTGATGTTTCCTCCTGCAGCTGTTTGACCTGCAGATCACACACACACACACACACACACACACACACACACACACACACACACACACACACACACACACACACACACACACACAGTCATTATGTGTCATTTAAAACAAACTGCCTGCGTCTCTGTTGGAAACCTTTCACTCCAAATGAGCCACAATTTAGGAAATTTTTTCCAGGTTGGAGGACAAATTATGTCTAGACAAACACACACACACACACACACACACACACACACACACACACACACACACACACACACACACACACACACACACACACACACACCTAATGACAGCACACACACCCCTGTGTGTGTGTGTGTGTGTGTGTGTGTGTGTGTGTGTGTGTGCTCTGAACCTCCTCCGTCTGATCTGCTGATAAACCTCCGTCTGTCCTCCGCTCTGATCTCACCGTCTGATTGAACGAACACCTGAGTGTTCAGGTACCTGGTCTCCACCTGAGACCACATGTTTCTGATCCACCACTCGAGTATTTTCTATAAAATACTCCAGTCTGACCCACTTCATCAAAGAGGAGACAGACCTGGTGGTACGGCTCTGTTTTGGAGGTCCCTGTCTTCGTGTCTGAGGCACCAGCCCGTGTGGATTGATTTCATCTTGGGTCGCAAAGGGCGGAAAATTTCAGGAAAATTTCAGGAAAATTTCAGGTAAATTTCCAGAAACTTTCTATGGGAAGTTAAGCTGGGAAATTTTGGAAATACTCCAAACTGGAAACTTTTACTGAACTGTAACTTGGGGGTCATTTAAACAAACTATCATCTCCAAACATAAATGTAAATATTTCTCCTTCAGCAGGAGCTTCTCTGAACTTCTTCCACACATCAGATGGTGAACGTGACGTTTCTCTGTAGAATAAAATCTTGTAAAAACACTAAAACAAGATCTTGAACAGAAATATAGTCATTTAAACAGCTGGAATGATCTTTAAAATGTTTGATAATTGATGTATAAATGATTGTTTGGTCACAGAAAACCGTCTGTCAGGAGTCTGAAGAAACAGCGTCACCCCCACCATAAGAAGCCAGACCCTTAAATGGTCAGTGAAATGAAAAATAACTCACATGTAGCACAGATTTTTATTTAAATATTAATACTATTATAGATCAGATCTATTTACCCCATAATATTATCCAAACTTCCTTGACTCTATAAAGTCGATTGTCACCAACTCGATTTAAGTTCCTGTTGAGGGCCAACCTTCAGTTTTTTCAGATTTACCCACTAATTCCCGTAGAAAGTTTCCAACTTCAGCCCAACAAAGACCAGAGCAGAGGGACACCCTGAAGACCTGCTGCAGGAGTTAGTCTGATCCCGACTCTGCTCCTGAAAACCAAGTCCAGGATTTGTTCTCAAACCAAGAGAAATCTCCGTCCTCTGACCGTCAGTCTGTCTGATTCATGTGTTCATGTGTTGATGTGTTCATGTGTTCATGTGGTCGACGCTGATTGAACAGGTGGAGGGAGGGGAGGATGGGGGTGGAGGTGTAATTGCCTCTCTGAGTGTGTTCCTCTTTTCCTGCCCAGTGAGGAGGAGACCAACACAAAGCTGCTAATGATAGCTGTTAGCACCTCATGTGTAAATGACACAAACACACACACACACACACAAACACACACACACACACACACACACACACACACACACACACACAGTCTCTAACACACCCGTCCTCTCCAGCTCTTTTGTGTGTTGGCAGCAGACTGAGTGTTTCGGTTGTACGGTGGCCCTGTGGGGTCATATGGAGTTAGCTCAAAAACAGGTAATACAGGTGAGAATGAACACCTGAGAATCAAAACCACCTGAGATCAAATATGAACGAATCTGTGAATAAAACACCTGAACAACGGCAGGTACAACCGACCACACCTGAGCACACCTGAGGACACCTGAGGACACGGTTACACATCTATCTATCTATCTATCTATCTATCTATCTATGTAATCTGCATCTATACCTATAAAAATGTAGATGTATTACAGATGTACAGATGTATTTGTACTCTCTAACAGTACTCACAGATGTAGTAGTACTCTGTAGTAGTACTCACAGATGTAGTAGTACTCTCTAAAAGTACTCACAGATGTAGTAGTACTCTCTAACAGTACTCACAGATGTAGTAGTACTCTCAAAAGGTACATTCAGATGTATTAGTACTTTCTAAAAGTACTCAAAGATGTAGTAGTACTCTCTGATAGTACTCACAGATGTAGTAGTACTCTCTAATAGTACTCTCAGATGTAGTAGTACTCTCTAATAGTACTCTCAGATGTAGTAGTACTCTCTAAAAGTACTCACAGATGTAATAAAACTCTGCAGTTGTACTCACATATGTAGTAGTACTCTCTAAAAGTACTCACAGATGTAGTAGTACTCTGCAGTTGTACTCACAGATGTAGTAGTACTCTCTTAAAGTACTCACAGATGTAGTAGTACTCTCTAAAAGTACTCTCAGATGTAGTAGTACTTTATAGTAGTACTCATAGATGTAGTAGTACTCTCTTAAAGTACTCTCAGATGTAGTAGTACTTTATAGTAGTACTCACAGATGTAGTGGTACTCTCTAAAAGTACTCTCAGATGTAGTAGTACTCTATAGTAGTACTCATAGATGTAGTAGTACTCGCTAAAAGTACTCACAGATGTAGTAGTACTCTCTAAAAGTACTCTCAGATGTAGTAGTACTTTATAGTAGTACTCACAGATGTAGTAGTACTCTCTTAAAGTACTCTCAGATGTAGTAGTACTTTATAGTAGTACTCACAGATGTAGTGGTACTCTCTAAAAGTACTCTCAGATGTAGTAGTACTCTCTAAAAGTACTCACAGATGTAGTAGTACTCTCTAACAGTACTCACAGATGTAGTAGTACTCTCTTAAAGTACTCACAGATGTAATAGTACTCTGTAGTAGTACTCACAGATGTAGTAGTACTCTGTATTAGTACTCTCAGATGTAGTAGTGCTCTCTAAAAGTACTCACAGATGTAGTAGTACTCTCTGAAAGTACTCACAGATGTAGTAGTACTCTGTAGTAGTACTCTCAGATGTAGTAGTACTCTCTAAAAGTACTCACAGGTGTAGTAGTACTCTCTAAAAGTACTCACAGATGTAGTAGTACTCTCTTAAAGTACTCACAGATGTAATAGTACTCTGTAGTAGTACTCACAGATGTAGTAGTACTCTGTATTAGTACTCTCAGATGTAGTAGTACTCTCTAAAAGTACTCACAGATGTAGTAGTACTCTCTGAAAGTACTCACAGGTGTAGTAGTACTCTCTAAAAGTACTCACAGATGTAGTAGTACTCTGCAGTCGTACTCACAGATGTAGTAGTACTCTCTAAAAGTACTCACAGATGTAATAGTACTCTCTGAAAGTACTCACAGATGTAGTAGTACTCTATAGTAGTACTCACAGACGTAGTAGTACTCTCTAAAAGTACTCACAGATGTAGTAGTACTCTGTAGTAGTACTCACAGATGTAGTAGTACTCTCTAAAAGTACTCACAGATGTAGTAGTACTCTGCAGTCGTACTCACAGATGTAGTAGTACTCTCTAAAAGTACTCACAGATGTAGTAGTACTCTCTGAAAGTACTCACAGATGTAGTAGTACTCTGTAGTAGTACTCACAGATGTATTTGTACTCTCTAAAAGTACTCACAGATGTAGTAGTACTCTATAGTAGTACTCACAGACGTAGTGGTACTCTCTAAAAGTACTCACAGATGTAGTAGTACTCTCTAAAAGTACTCACAGATGTAGTAGTACTCTAATGTAGTACTCACAGATGTAGTAGTACTCTCTAAAAGTACTCACAGATGTAGTAGTACTCTGTATTAGTACTCACAGATGTAGTAGTACTCTCTAATAGTACTCACAGATGTAGTAGTACTCTTTAAAAGTACTCACAGATGTAGTAGTACTCTGTATTAGTACTCTCAGATGTAGTAGTACTCTCTGAAAGTACTCACAGATGTAGTAGTACTCTCTAAAAGTACTCTCAGGTGTAGTAGTACTCTCTAAAAGTACTCACAGATGTAGTATTACTCTCTGAAAGTACTCACAGATGTAGTAGTACTCGTGTCCCGGCCTGAACTCGAAGCCCAGGCTGAACGGCGTGAACAGCTGGAACTTCTCGGAGAACTTGAGCGGTCCGTTGGGGCTGAGTGGGCGGTTACACTCCCAGCGTTTGAAGCCCTTCCTGTGGTGGTCGCAGGTGGTGTACCCGTCGTAGTTCACCATGTACAGGATGTAGTGCTCCATGCGCTCCGACGACTCCGGCACCTCGTAGTGCGGGCAGTAGATGTCCAGGTAGTCGTTGATCGCAACCTCCACTGTGTACTCGCCACGAAAGAACCTGAGGAGGAGGAAGAGATGGAGAGATGTCATTTCCTGTAAATCTGACCACGGAGAAAAACGTCGTCATTAAAGTCTCTGTTTAATGAAACCCTTTAACGCCTGAAACCAAAAATTATGGCCAGAAAATTCTGATGTTTTTGGAGCTGAAATGTTTATTTATTTACGACTGAAAACCAAACAAATCAAAATGTTTCACAAATATATTTATTGATCTGGTTTGATACATTCGATGTTTTTGGAAACTGATCAACTACAAGAGGACATTTTTATCATTTATTGGACTGTATTCAGGTGTTTGTTTAGTAATTTGTTGATCATATTAATTTGATGAAAGTATATAAAAGTATTTATCAAATATGAAACAAAAGAGAGAAAGATGAAGCTAATGTGGAGGTCCTGGAGAGTCCACTAGAGCGGCGACTTTTCTTCCTGACTGTTAAATGAAGTCTAGAATAATGGACCCTGAGACCCTGAGACCCTGAGACTTCGGTTTGACCTCCTCGTCACATGATATCAATCCTGCACACTCCAGACTGAGACCGTCACCAAGCTCTCCATCGATATGTGCAAAAACACAACACACTTACTGTACACAACGACAGGGTATCTTTGTAAATACTGCAGACTTGTTGCGTCCATTATTCACACCGTATCAAATAAAACTATGAAAGAGTTAAATACAGATGAACAGCACCTCGCATGTTTCTGTAAAAACACAAACAGCTCTGCGTGGAAAATGTTGAATTTATTCAGATTATCCCTTCAGATGTTCTACATATTCACATTTTGCATACACTCAGATTTTCCCTCAGATTTTGCATTTGTTCAGATTTTTCCACATATTCAGATTTTGAGTTTCATACGGTTTTGATGATTGTGTTTCCTGAAGGTTGCAGTTCTGCAGTACAGTGTCTGTATATTTCTGTGTCTTTTTTTATATTTAAATTTCCTTCTTTTTTTTATTGTTCAACACAAACTCTTTCAGTGTGTAAACCTTTTTGGCAGGTCAGGTTTTTCATCATGCGGATGTTCTGAAGTTATTTTCAGATTCAGGATCATCCCCGAAAATCAGCAAAGAGAAAAAAAAACCTCCTCCTGTTTTTCTGTTTTTGAGATTGTCGTTTTCAAGTTAAATGAAAATTTATACAAGAGACTCATGTGAGACTTTGGTTTGAAAATCAGATTTTAGTCGTTAATCTGAACTTTAAAAGTGAATTTGATCTTTCTGACATTTGAATAAAAGTTTAAAGTCGACTCCCTAAAATAAAGTTTGAGAGAAACACGTCGAGTGTTTTTGTTTCTGTCCTCACAGCTGCTGCAGCGCCGTAATCTGTAATCTACATAATTTAATTTATCATAAACACATCATTTCAATTATCACACACACACACACACACACACACACACACACACACACACACACACACACACACACACACACACACACACAGTTTCCTGTTTCACTAACTGATCTCTGAATATTCATGTCAGTCACAGAAACACAAGAAACCAGTACACTGTGTGTGTGT
>OY660870.1:2592500-2602500 GCA_962446985.1 Xyrichtys novacula | reverse complement strand
AGACCAAGAACCAGACCAAGAACCAGAACCAGAACCAGACCAAGAACCAGAACCAGACCAAGAACCAGAACCAGACCAAGAAACAGAACCAGAACCAGACCAAGAACCAGACCAAGAACCAGAACCAGACCAAGAACCAGAACCAGACCAAGAACCAGACCAAGAACCAGAACCAGAACCAGACCAAGAACCAGAACCAGACCAAGAACCAGAACCAGAACCAGACCAAGAACCAGAACCAGACCAAGAACCAGAACCAGACCCAGAACCAGACCAAGAACCAGAACCAGACCAAGAACCAGAACCAGAACCAGACCAAGAACCAGAACCAGACCAAGAACCAGAACCAGAACCAGACCAAGAACCAGACCAAGAACCAGAACCAGAACCAGACCAAGAACCAGAACCAGACCAAGAACCAGAACCAGAACCAGAACCAGACCAAGAACCAGAACCAGACCAAGAACCAGAACCAGACCAAGAACCAGAACCAGAACCAGACCAAGAACCAGACCAAGAACCAGAACCAGACCAAGAACCAGAACCAGACCAAGAACCAGAACCAGAACCAGACCAAGAACCAGAACCAGAACCAGAACCAGACCAAGAACCAGAACCAGAACCAGACCAAGAACCAGAACCAGACCAAGAACCAGAACCAGAACCAGACCAAGAACCAGAACCAGAACCAGACCAAGAACCAGAACCAGACCAAGAACCAGAATAACAAACTCAAATTTCAGCGAGTGTTTGTGTCTGATTTTAGGTTCTACCTGCTAAAAAAAACTTTTAAGTTCCTTTAAAGTCCTGGTTGATGATTGGAGACACTGGTCATTATTATGAACCTCGTTTCTATGGCGATCATAGTCCTATAGTTCGATCTCCACAAAGTGAAGAGAAAAAAGATTGGAAAAAATCTGTTCACCCTATCAGGTGCAGGGCTGCAAAAACATTGACCAATGGGAGCCATCCATCCCAGACAGCTCCTTTTGGTCAAACTCCTGCTCCACTTTTTTCAAATCTGCCTCAACGGCTCCGTTTTTTTTTTAACTGAAGATCGTCAACCACGACTGTAAAGATTAAAAAACTTGGCGGGTAAATTCTCAGGATTATTTCGTCGGTCCGGGTCTCGTATCCTGTACGGAGACATTTCTCTGGACCTGAAGGACTCGCTGAGATTCCAGTTTTCACAGATGGATCTGGTTCAGAGAGACCCTGAACAGGTGTCCGTCCGACAGCCGCCCCTCTTTCTCTCCCGTTTTTCCGTCCAGCTGCTTCCCGTCTCTCACATTTATCTCACCGTCCACACCTGTGATGTCACAGCTCCCAGCATGCCTCGCTGTGATTTACGGTTTAATCTGAGCAGGTCTGTGAAGGTCAGGTGGATTAGATCCAGGTCCCGTGATGACGGGGACGGGTCGAGGTCGTTCGTCAGCCTTCCTGACAGAGCGGGCCGAAGGAGGCCGACCTGCTGACAGATTAAAGTTCAGATGAACACGGACGGAGAACCTTTATCCTGCTCAGGTGGTCTACAGCGAAGACAGGAGCCCAAAACAAACGCCATCAGTCTGCTTCACCTGAACCCGGTCCAGGTTTTAGTCCTTTATGGGGGAAAATTAAACACTCGCTCTGTTTCCCTCTGAAACCTCAGAGACCAAAATATAAAATGTATCTTTCATCAGAGAAAAGATGACCACATCAATGTCAACCACAACACTGGCGTTAGGAAAACGTCGGTGGTGTGGAGGTATTTTGGTTTTTGGAGGTCGGACATGAAGCAGAGTAATGTGGACTGTAAATTATGTCGAGTACAAAGTCGGGGAATACCTCAAATCTTTTTCACCACCTGAAGCAGCGCCACGCCGCAGAGCATGCGCAACGCAAAAGGTTACAAACCCCGAGAGGAGCGAGGAGCCCATGGCGCCTGAAACAGACGACCATTCAGTCAGCTTTCTCTAGAGCGACGCCTTACGACAAAACGCCAAAGAGACACAAAGACCTCACAGATGCAGGAGATTATTGTGTTGGAAAAGACATAATATTAATAAACTTTTTCACGTATCGCCCGGCCCTAGATCCAAACCAACACAGAATCCTGATCTGGGGTCAAAGACTGAATCCACATGAGCCCAAACCTGGACTTAAGTCTGAACTTAACTCAGACTTTAACTTTACTGAAAAAATCACCTTAAAATTCAGGTTAAAACCATGAAAACCAGGTTTAGATCTGCAACAAACAAGACTAAATCAGGGACTAAACCAGGGACTAAATCAGGACCAAACCAAAGACAAGACCAGCAGAGACTCCTGGACCCAAATTCAGCCTAAAAACCACCATCAGGCCGAACCTTGAACCTTTATTCTGGACCAAAACCTTTGATCCAAACAGAGTTACTACAGTCCTGAATATGGGACCAAACCAGGACTAAACCAGGACTAAACCAGGACCAAACCAGGGCTAAATCAGGACTAAACCAGGACAAAACCAGGACTAATTCAGGACTAAACCAGGAACAAACCAGGACCAAACCAGGACTAAATCAGGACTAAACCAGGACCAAACCAGGACTAAAACAGGACTAAACCAGGACCAAACCAGGACTAAATCAGGACTAGATCAGGACCAAACCAGGACTAAATCAGGACTAGATCAGGACTAAACCAGGACTAAACCAGGACCAAACCAGGACTAAACCAGGACTAAACCAGGACCAAACCAGGACCAAACCAGGACCAAACCAGGACTAAACCAGGACCAAACCAGGACTAAATCAGGACTAGATCAGGACTAAACCAGGATTAAACCAGGACTAAACCAGGTCTTAAATCCCACAGAGGTTTGGTCAAGACTTGGACCGACCCAGAACCACATGGATACCCGAATTCTGGGACAGAGATATGGACCAGATCCATCCATTCAGTACGTGCTGCCCCCTAGTGGTCAAACACATATTAACACAGCTTCACTCCTGATGCCTGTGACTCTTTAACGACCTCTCTGTTGAACCCGAGTTAGCGGGCGGCGCAGAATTAGCCACATTATCGAGTTATGTGGCGTCCATCACGGAGCGGGATTTTCCCACAGCAGCAGCAGAGAGCAGCTTTATTATTTCTGTGGTCACATGACCAATGTCCTCTGGAGATACGCCGCCGAGCTTTGTGTCGGTGTGTGTTAACGTAACCCGAGTCCGTCCTGACAGGCTCGGCAACAATACCCGCAGTGTTTCCCTCAGGTTCAGACAAGAAGCTACAAGCTAGCAGACAAAACTATCTGATCTGATGTCCAAAACCTGATCCTTCAACACACACACACACACACACACACACACACACACACACACACACACACACACACACACACACACACACACACACACAGGAGAAAGGCTCCATCCTCTCCCTCACCTCAAAGATTTACAGTTGGTGAATTTTTCCTGAAATATTCAGAAAATACTGAAAGACAAAAGCTGAAGAGACGGAGACACAGCAGAGACGGGACAAACGAGGACCTGAACACCGACAAATACCGAACCTAAAGAGCTCTCAGACAGCAGCGGTCCAAACGGACACAGAAACCAGCCAAACTGATGAGACACAGGCAGACAGAACCGGGCCAACAGAACAGGAAACTAAAGGTGTTCACCACGTCTGAGTCACTCTTCCAGAGGAACAAGGATCTGAGGAGAGGAAACAAGGAATAAGGAGGTCTAAAGACTCAGGGATCAGCTGATCACTGCTGGACTTCACGTTTGTGTCGTTCATGAACGACTCGTTCAAAAGAACCGAACTGCTGAGTGAACGACGTGAACCGAATCACTCTGAGACCTGATTCGTTCTTTTCTCAGTTCAGTTGAGCTCAGCCGCGAGCCTGGCGTGCCGGTCAGGAGTGGAACTGCCGCCTTTGACTCTTTGGCGAACGACACACAGCCAGCAAGCGAGTGAGCGTGCGGGTGGGCGGAGTCTCGTGATTCACTCACAGCGAATGAGCGACATGTATCAGTCAGACTGTGAAGAAATGAACGACTTCTGAACGACATGAGACAGGCAGAGGAGGGAGGGGTGTAGCGCCATTCACTTCCTGCAGACGATTTAAAGAAATACGATATTTGATTTCTCTTTAAAGTATCTGAATCCTCGCTACAGCTGACATCTTTATTTATTTTTAATCTCGCCACTTTTCTACAATATAAAAGAACGACGACTCATGCTCGTTTAGTGGCGTGCTGCTCGGCGACACACAGAGAGGTGAGTTTTTCAGGTCGGGGGAGTGATTCTTCCTTCAGGACTTGGCGAATGAACGACATGAGTCACCCAGAGAACGACGCTGTGACTCCAGCAGCAGGGGAGGGGAGGGGCTAATGAACGAACTCGCCGCTGTGTCACTCACTCGGGGCTCCGAAGCACTGAGTGATTCAGAGAACAAATCTTTTGAACGAATCGTTTTAATGAGTGGGTTGTAATGATTCAGTCAAAAGGACTGATCGTCCATCACTCTCTGGACAGTTGGAACAGCTGTCTGTCCACTCACCTCTGTCCTGAGGTTAAAACTGCACCGTGGTCTGTTGATTGACGGCGTGGAGATTCACTTGTTTTCACGCTGCCCGATTTAAACACATTAAAAATACACAGTAAACTTCCTGAACTACAAAACTTTTCAAAATAAAAGTATCAGTTAGAGTAGTACTGCAGTACTGACAGGAGGTATGAGGGTACAGATTCCTGAGGGTTGTAATATTCAAAGTATGAAGGATCATATTAACACACAGACACACACGCACACACACTCACACACACACAGAGCAGTAGCAGCCACATGTTCACAGTAACACGACTCCTGTCTCTTTGTCTCTGGTTACCACGGCGACCCATAATGAAATAAACACCAGGCATGTGTGTGTGTGTGTGTGTGAATCTCAGTAAAGGGAAACAAAACTCTGATTTTAAGGTTTGACTAAAACTTCAAACATGAAACTGAGAGGTGGTTCTGATTACCCAGAATGCCTCAGTGCACGACCTGAAGTTAGGGTTAAAGTTCAACATCGAAGAACAAGGAGAGAGAGTTTGGGGGGGGGGGGTGTCTTTTTTAGAGAGGACTCACCCCATAATCAGCCAACTGTCAATCAAAGCGGCCCCTCCTCCTTTATCTCCCTCACCCCGCCCTCGTCATTGACCCCGCCCCTCCTGATCTGCCTCCCGCCTCTGAGACAAACAATGAGAGGCTGCGTCTGCTTTGTGTTTCCTGATGTGAGAGGTGACGCCTGTCAGATACACACACATCTATACACACACACACACACATGAACACACACGGTGACCCCCTCATGTGGGTCATGTGACCCCTGACGGCCCCCAGGACCCCACATGGCCCCCCTGTTATCTTTAGTCCTGTCACTCATGGAGGAGGAGGAGGAGGTTTGGAAAGTGATGAAGCTCACATCTGAACTCCTGGAAAACCTGGAAACTATCATGAGACTTTTCAAGGCTGTCTGTAAGGCCTTGAGAATCCTCCATGAAAAGAACAATGAGAATATCCAAACATCAAAGGGTGAGAAGATTCTAGAATGGAACTCTTCCTCGCCAACCGCTCCCGTCAGGAGGCTACGGTGGCCTTCAAGGACCAAACAGATTTTTATTTCTGCTGCTTTTTTCTACGGACTGTTCCTTTAATAACAGAGCATGGTAACGGAAGGGTCCTGGAAATGGAAAACCATATTTCCAGGTCAAACAGCAGTCCTGGAAGTCCTGGAGGAATTAATCCTGAATAGTCATGTTCTTGAAATCCTGGAAAACTGAGTTTCTGTCAAACTCTTTCCAGGTTTAAAGGAATGAGAATCATGGACAAAAAGAACAAATTAAAGAAATTCCTGGAAAATCCTTGAACTCCCCCCCCCTTCCTTGGAGGATTTAGGAGTATCAGCGCTCTCAGAGGAGGACAGCTGGCGGCCTCTTTATCGCCTCTATTAGCCCCGAGTCCGGCCCGACGCTTCACACTTCACACTCCTGCTGCAGAAAATCCTACACACACACACACACACACACACACACACACACACACACACACACACACACTCCTCCTCTGAATCAGCTTACACTCACTTTAGTCTCATTTCACAGAGTTTATTCTGAGAAACATGAGGAGCAAGAAATATGACCATCATCCCTCCATCCTCCTCCTCCTCCTCTCCTCAGAGCAGCGCTGTAAACCTGTCACAGCTGTGATCACTCTGAATTTATGTTTGTTGGTTTAAATGTCAAAGTTCAGATTTACTCGCCATCGTTCCAATTAAATGCAGATAAATCCTTCAGATCATTACAAATGGGGCCCAGTCAAGGTGAAAGTCAAAAGCATTGGTGCTACTGTAGATGTCAACAGACTACCAGCAAACACAATGTTTGCAGGACTTCTACAACGAGGATAAAGTGACATAGTCCAGGACCCGAGGGAGGACAGTTTAGCGATGGCGCTACAACACGCTACAGCAGGTCCGTTTGACAAGAAACACTTCTGTTACAGACACTTGTCTTACTTTGTTAAAGCGGTTTACCTGTCCAGCAGAAAGGTTACAGGGTCACCAAGATCCCCAAGCGTCCCCCATCGTTTATGTTGACCCGTCTTTTTAGCTCTTGTCCGGTCTACCTCCGTTTTAAGCGCCCGTTATTCCTCCAGAGTCTCCGGTATTTACTTTGTTTTCTTGCTTGTGTCGGCAGTCGTGGCCAAAGGAGGATTCAGACAATTTTCCGAACTTTCTGGTTGGTTTCTACTGTCCGATATTGTAGCACGCTAACTTTGTTTGGGCTCCTGAACGACACGGGGGAGCAGCATTTTCTTGCTGACTGTTTTCTTGTTGACTGTTTTCTTGTTGACTGTTTTCTTTTTGACCGGTTTGGTGTTGACTGTTTTCTTGCTGACTGTTTTTTTGCTGACTGTTTTTTTGCTGACTGTTTTGGTGTTGACTGTTCATGGTTGACTGTTTTCTTGTTGACTGATTATAGTTGACGTTTTCTTGCTGACTGTTTTCTTGTTGACTGTTTTCTTGCTGACTGTTTTCTTGTTGACTGTTTATGGTTGACTGTTTTCTTGTTGACTGTTTTCTTTTTGACCGGTTTGGTGTTGACTGTTTTCTTGCTGACTGTTTTCCTGTTGACTGTTTTCTTTTTGACTAGTTTCTTGTTGACTGTTATCTTGCTGACTGTTTTCTTGTTGACTGTTTTTTGTTGACTGTTTATGGTTGACTGTTTTCTTGTTGAATGTTTTGGTGTTGACTGTTTTTTGCTGACTGTTTTCTTGCTTGTGTAGGCAGTCGTGGCCAAAGGAGGATTCAGACAATTTTCCGAACTTTCTGGTTGGTTTCTACTGTCCGATATTGTAGCACGCTAACTTTGTTTGGGCTCCTGAACGACACGGGGGAGCAGCATTTTCTTGCTGACTGTTTTCTTGTTGACTGTTTTCTTGTTGACTGTTTTCTTGTTGACTGTTTTCTTTTTGACCGGTTTGGTGTTGACTGTTTTCTTGCTGACTGTTTTTTTGCTGACTGTTTTTTTGCTGACTGTTTTGGTGTTGACTGTTCATGGTTGACTGTTTTCTTGTTGACTGATTATAGTTGACGTTTTCTTGCTGACTGTTTTCTTGTTGACTGTTTTCTTGCTGACTGTTTTCTTGTTGACTGTTTATGGTTGACTGTTTTCTTGTTGACTGTTTTCTTTTTGACCGGTTTGGTGTTGACTGTTTTCTTGCTGACTGTTTTCCTGTTGACTGTTTTCTTTTTGACTAGTTTCTTGTTGACTGTTATCTTGCTGACTGTTTTCTTGTTGACTGTTTTTTGTTGACTGTTTATGGTTGACTGTTTTCTTGTTGAATGTTTTGGTGTTGACTGTTTTTTGCTGACTGTTTTCTTGCTTGTGTAGGCAGTCGTGGCCAAAGGAGGATTCAGACAATTTTCCGAACTTTCTGGTTGGTTTCTACTGTCCGATATTGTAGCACGCTAACTTTGTTTGGGCTCCTGAACGACACGGGGGAGCAGCGTCTGCCTCACAACCAATCAGGTTAGAGGAGGTGGAGAACGGCTTTGTTTACAGTCAGAAAGAGCGGACCGCTCAAAAATGTTCAAATGTTGACGACACAGACATAAGAGAACACAGAGATATCGATATATTACCAAATGTCATCAATAACTAATAACTATTGACTGATATTAGAAGATTTTTTGTAAATACACCACAGGACAGGAACTCCGACTGTAACTGAACCAAAATAAAAACAGTTTTTTCTAAACGAGTCATTTAAATGTTATAAAGCACTTTCTGTCCCATTAACTCTCCAGTCAGTCTCTTCACTTCTTTCTTTTTCTTCCCGGCTCTGTGTGACCTCTGCTCTCCTCCTGCTCGGTTCACTTCCTGCGGAGCTCCAGGATTAAAGCTGATTGGCTGCTGTAATCTCTCTGTAATATGATGTGAACCGGGGATCACACAGACGACAGGATTTCTCTCGGAGTTATTACTCGTTCAGGATGTCACACTGATCAGTTTTTATTTCTCTGAGCGGGAGAAGGAGCGACTGTTATCACTCCCTCTCCTCACCCTCCTCCTCCTCCTCCTCCTCGGTTGTCGGTTGTTTACTTGCCTGCAGATATTCAGCTTATTAAACTCCATGAACTCCATGTTCACATTCATCGGTGCAGAGGAACAGAGTCCATTTACAGTCAGTTCATGATAACAGGGGTGAACTCAGAGGTGGGGCTGGGGTGGGCGAGCCCTCCCTCTGGGGCCCTTTTGTCTGATTTAACCCCCAAAAGTGCCCTCTGGATGCTCCTCCCATCTGGTGCCCTTCTGTGAAAATGTAACTGCTCCTCTAAAATAAGAAACCCAATAGAAAGCCCTCTGGATGTCCTATCATAAAATAAAGATGGGAAACACCCTCTGGACGCCCTTCCTGTATATAAATCATAAAATCAATTTCGATGTCCTCCAGGCACGCTAAATCTAAGAGTATTGGCTGGATTCGCTTTCGGTATCAAAAATGTAAAAAAAATGCCCTCTGGATGCCCTCCCATTATAAACTGGTAAAAGGTGCCCTCTGGATGCCCTCCCAGTATAAACTGGTTAAGGTGCCCTCTGGATGCCCTCCCAGTATAAACTGATAAAAGGTGCCCTCTGGATGCCCTCCCATCATAAACTGGTAAAGGTGCCCTCTGGATGCCCTCCCAGTATAAACTGGTAAAAGGTGCCCTCTGGATGCCCTCCCATCATAAACTGGTAAAGGTGCCCTCTGGATGCCCTCCCAGTATAAACTGGTAGAACGTGCCCTCTGGATGCCCTCCCAGTATAAACTGGTAAAAGGTGCCCTCTGGATGCCCTCCCAGTATAAACTGGTAAAAGGTGCCCTCTGGATACCCTCCCAGTATAAACTGGTAAAAGGTGCCCTCTGGATACCCTCCCATTATAAACTGGTAAAAGGTGCCCTCTGGATGCCCTCTTAGTGTGTTAAACATTATGAAAGGACCTTGTGGATGACTAAGGGGAAATGGCTCTCTGGTTGTTCCACCTTAAAATGATGTGGATGTCCTGTCATATTAAACCTGGGTAAAAATGTCCATTTAGTCCAATTTTATGATAGAGTTTTTAAAAAGTACCCCAGTCAGTGAAATCTAGGAGTGTGATGTGGACGTCTGGATGCACTTCTACATAAAAACTATGAAGAGGAACCTTCCTGATGCCTCTCAGATACACAAAAAGTCCTCTCTGGATGCTCTTCCGGCATGCTGATGGATTAAAAAGTCAAATGTAAAAAAAAAAAAGTTCTTTCTGGGAACTTTTTGATTATAAACATGTTTTAAAAAGTTCCCCCGGATACCCTTTAATATACCTCATGTGAAAAAGTGCTCTGTAGGCGTCGGTCTAGTCGATCAAATGTTAAAAAGTTCCTCTCTATAACTCTTCTCATGGATAAACGGGGGGCCATTTTTAGCCTCCATATCCGGTTTGTTTGGTCATTACTGAGAAA
>OY660870.1:2420000-2585000 GCA_962446985.1 Xyrichtys novacula | reverse complement strand
GGTTCGTAGTTTTGTCGATTCCTATATTATCGTGTTTAGAGAGAGACTGGGGGCGGGCGTTCGAGTACTGAGAGTATCTGACATGAAAAAACTGTAAATCAGCAGTTTTTCTTCTTCAGGTGTTTTCTGACACATCTGATGAAAGGAGGTCCTACATAAGAACCAGGAGGACCAAAAGACTGAGCAAAACCTGGACCAGCTGGGAGTCCTGGTCTGGGTCTCTGCAGACCGGGTTGGAGGATCAGCTGCTGCAGAAACATGAAGACCATCGGAGTTTGAAACCAGCTGTGAGCGGAGAGGAGATCCACGTTTCAGGTTTCAGCGGTCCCGACTGAGGGGGGACATCACAACTGCTCCCGTTTGATTCTCACCCAACTGCCCCAGAAAGCGGGGGTGTAAGGGGGTGTCAGCGGCATGACCGTGACCAATCAATGAGCTCGAGGGGGTGTCTCAGCCCCGCCCACCTCCACAGAGGGAGGAGGGTTACGGAGAGGACACCCTGTTCCCACTGAAACCGGCTCAATCCGAACTCTACAAACTGACCTGCTCCGACGCAGAAACGCCGTCCATCATCAGGAGGCGTCCAACCCTCAGAGACCCTCAACGCCAAATTCTTTCATGGTCAAGGTCAAAAGAAACGCCATTCAGTGAGATCACAAGGCCACCATTTTTCTCTGCCATCAGGCCGTGCTGCTGCGGTCCTGGTTCACCAATCAGGTCAAAGTTGGGGGTCTAAAAAAAATCACCCCCGTCTTTTTTGATTATTAAATTTCAGATTTATTTAAATCTTTCCGATCAGAATCGTGTTTACGCCGGAGAGTAAACACGCCGCCTCCGCAAACACCTCAGAGACCAAAGTCTGTTTATTTCATTAACACCATAAATCAGAACCGAAGAGGGACCAGACCCGAAGAACTCCGAGGGTTCTGTGGGAAAAAGTCAGAATTAGACAAAAAAAACTCAGAATAAAAAAAAAAAAAAAGAGAATTTTTACTTTAATCTCAGAATCTTAAAAAAAAAAGATCAGAAATCCGTTTTTCTCCAGGGGTGAGAATTGATAAGATTTTATCAGGATCAATCCCGTTATTGATTCTGTTTATCGATTCAATTCTGTAACGACTCCCTTATCGACGCCTTTCTTTCATTTCAAAAAAGTAGATAAGTGGATCTTTTTTCACCGTTAATTTAAAATTTAATCGAGTCTCTGAAAACAGAAACAGATGTCTGCCACCGTCAGTGAGAGTCTCAAAATAATCAAACCACAAACTGTTTTCACAGCGTTTACTTCAGTATTACGTCAAATTAGAGTGACCATATTCCGGATTCCCAAAAAGACGACACGTGCAAAATTTTGAGTGTTTTTCTGGTCGGGTCGCTCTAACTTAGTTAGTCCACGCTACACAAAACTCAGCGTCGTCTTTCTTGAAGACTCCAAAATCAGCCAACCGTAGAGTTTGAGACGACGTTTCTCCTCTGATCCCAGAAGCTTCTTCGGTTCTAAATACTGCTGGTGTGAGGAGCAGATATTGATCTCACTGGAGAAGAGGACAGACCCCAGTTTCTGGAGTCTTCAAGAAAACCATGACCTGGATGGATGAGAATCTACATGGACAAAACTCGTCTTTCGAAGTAAAATGACGCCACGCTTTAGAACGTCTTTTTCCTCAAAGTCTCTGTTCGCGTTCACGTAGACTAGCTCTCACGAGACGGTTTTCCAAAGCACCCGGAAAAAAGGAAACGTTCAGGGATTCATTAAAATGAAGTGTAAAGGATGTCGATGGATTGAACCATTTGGAACCGGTTCTCCTTTCCCATCCCTAGTTTTCTCACTGAGAGAGAAATCTGGGCTCAGAAATCCGACTGTTTCACAAAATTCCAACAAACAAAAAAGTGAAATTCTAAAGAAAAGGACAAAAATCCAAGAAAAAAGTCCGTTTTCCCAGAAATACGTCAGAATTTTAGAGTCAAATTTTGCAGCAGATTTATCTTTGTTTGTTTCGAGCAGAAAAATGAACGTGTACAGATGTTTTTTTTTACTGTGAAATCTTGACAAAGACTGGAGCTTCTTGTCCTTAAAGGCCACCATAGCCACACTAACAGGGAGGCTGTCGAGTCCAGCTGCTCGCTTTCCCCTGAATATTCCGGTTTGGTCACTCCGCAGCTTTAAACCCGGAAAAACTCAAACAGGTTCATGACCGTAAAGATGTTTGAATTTTCAGAGAGTTTTAAATAAAGTTCAGATTTAAAAAAACTCCTCTAGAGTTCGGACTGAAGGCGCTCTGCCGTCTGAGAACAGCCGAGGTGTTGGAGGGGCTGGTTTTCTGTGTGTTTGGGGGGTTGTTGAAGGTCAGAGGTCAACCGCGTTTGATTTGTTGCTCTCTGGAGTGTGAAACGTGAAACCTCACAGCTCTGCAGAGACGGACTGAGCGCGTGCAAACAGACGCCTTATTTTTGGCGAATCCTGGAGTGTGAGCGTGCTCCCTCAACGTTGGCGTTCACACCGAACCGCAGCAGAGAGGAGGTTCAGGCTGATCCGAGGTCAGAGGTCACAGCTTTACCCTCAGCTCAGGTATTTAACAGCTTTGACGTCGACCTGATTCAGAGCTGAAATAAAAGTTAAAAAAGTGATTTCTTTATTTCTGTCAGCTGCAGAGAACGACTGATTAAAAACATTATTAATATTGTTTTATTTGATTTATTTACACCAGATCAGCTCAGATCAGGCAGCAGGACACATTCAAACGAGACGTCATCAAATTATTCATCAAGTATTTACAAGTTTTGGATTTAAAAGAATCTATAATCCGTGTTTTCTCTCTCTCTCTCTCTCTCTCTGGATGTTAAACGTGGTCGACGCTCGTCTGTGTGCTGAAGCAGCTTCAGGTTCTTCTGAATAAAAATGACATTTTTAGGTTTTTTAGTGTTCAGGGGTGACGTGATGCTGAGATTTCTGCCTCTAATACAGTAAATTACATTCATCTGTGTTTCACACTGATATTGTTTCTGCACATATTTTCCTTTTTCCTGCAGGTTTGGTAAGTGCATTAAAAACACACTTTATTTCATTTTTTTTCCTCATATCTTGAATATATTTTGTTTAAAATAAACATCTTAGTTTCAGTTTTTACTGATGACGTTCAACACAGGAGATCACAGTTAGTCTGAATGGTTTTAATGAAGTTCAATCTAATCTACGGTTTCATCACAGTTTCATTATAATGAAGACCTAAATGGAGGGAAATATCGCTAATAAGATTATTCTGAATTCAGCTGCATTAACTGTGTTTTTTTTGATCATAACAAAGGAGAAAAAAAACTGCAAACAGGCAAAGAGACGACAGAGAAAGAGAAATTCAGACGACTGCAAACATGAGGATAAATTCACAGAATCCTCTCAGACAGCGACGAGACTCCGAACAAACCAGATCTCTGTGCTCACGTCAGACCAGTCAACCGTCACTCCCATCGCTCTGTTACTCTGAGTTTCATACATAAACATCTGTCTATAGGATAACCCCGTTCACTCGCTCACCTCATGCTAATGTTGTGCAACAGACAAGAACACGTTAAATTCACCCCGAGCAAATGTGCAGGTTACACACACGTGTTCATTTACAGCCATGAGCAACAGACCTGCACCTGAACGCCTTAACACTTTTATACTTTCAACACTTTTATACTTTTAACACTTTATACTTTTTTTACACGTTTTATACTTTTTTACACTTTTATACTTTTAACACTTTATACTTTTAACACTTTATACTTTTTTTACACTTTTATACTTTAAACACTTTATACTTTTTCACACTTTTATACTTTTAACACTTTTATACTTTTTTACACTTTTATACTTTTAACACTTTTATACTTTTAACACTTTATACTTTTTTACACTTTTACACTTTTATACTTTCAACACTTTATACTTTTTTACACTTTTATACTTTTAACACTATACTTTTTTTTTACACTTTTACAGATTTATACTGTTATACTTTTAACACTTTTACATTTTTTATACTTTTTTACTTTTATACTCTTGTACACTTTTACAGTTTTTACACTTTTGACACTCTAGTGTGTATTTTTATTTATTTATGTTGTACATCATCATGTGTGGCACAAACCTGTAAATGGAAATAACCGCCTGACTGCAGCACATTTCCGTGCACACCTTCATTAATGTGCACTGTCCTTGATTTATTTTCTCAATTATTTATTGATTATTTGAATAAACCAAAAATTTAGAAGTTTGTTAGTTAGTTAGTTTGAACATATTTAAGGAAAATTACAAACTTAAATTAAAAGAATAACAACATCTGAAATATAAGTAGTCTCAGACAAACTAACAGTTTCTCTGATTGTCGCTGATTTCTTCCTCAGAAATTTATCATTTGTTCAATATTTGTGAAACAGAAGATTAACAGATTTGAGAGTAAAACACACACACACACACACACACACACACTTTGAACTATGTTGAATAAGTTTCTTACTTCAGTGTCTGAAAATATAAAAACTCTTTGGAAAGAAAAACTATTTTCTTATAAACGATAAAAAAAAAAAAAACATATTTAGAAGAATCAAAATAAAAATTAAAACAAAAACTTCATTTTCTAACTGCAGCGATAAAAACGCTCTCATGGTTTTATAATAACCTCATTATGTTAGAATCTATATCTGCTCTTGTAGTTCTGATCACATGTATTTTGTTTTTTCTCAATTTTGTCTTTTTATCTTTGTAACATATTTCATATTCTGACCTCTTTTACTTTGAAAATAAACTTTCTCATAATCCAGAGAATCAGATTTACTTTGACTAAAAAGTTCAAATTCACATTTCACTAAAAAAATATCTTTTACACTTTGAATTCTTAAATATTCCACTAACTTATAAAAACACATAAACTGTAATACTATCTAATACTGTTATTTGAAATTTAAAAGGTTTGATATTCAGACGTTAAAAAGTTTCATTTAAAAATCAATTTGAGGTCAAAATCATTCAGAGAAATCTGAGTTTGCAAACTTTAAATATTTGACTAAAAAAAAACCAAAAATGATAAAAATAAAATGATTTTAAAAATCTGTCAAAGTTTTTCTGAGGACTCTAAACTTCAGACCCTCTCCTCACATTTTTACCGAAAAAAACTTGAAAATCTTTTCGGTTGAAACGTCTGAAACCGTCTCAGCGCTCAGATGAAATCTGGTTTCGGTTCTTGGTGACCCCGCTGGCCTGATTCACCACAGGGGGGTCAGAGGGGGGGTCTGGAGGGCCCGGGGGGGTCAGAAAGGGAGCTGGATTAGTTCTACTTGGTCGAGCGTCCCCCCACCCTCTTTGTCCCGCCTGTCAGCGGTCGACACGCTCCACCAATCACACGCCGCGGTCAACAATAGCTGCCATCATTCCCAGAATTCCCTGAGAGGACGAGGAGGCTCCGCCCACAGATCCTGGAGCAGGACGCCGCCGCACTCTGATCCCATTTGAGAGGAAATCACCTCTGACCGCCTGTCACTCAACCCGACTCCTCAACCACCTCCAAACCGGTCCGAACCGCTCTGAGGGCTGGACTCTGCTGGTCTGGACTCTGCTGGTCTGGATTCTGCTGGTCTGGACATGTTCTAGTTCTGGTTTCATGGACCCCACCGGGTCTGAAATGTGTCCTTCAGAGGAGAGACGGAAACGTCCAGACAGACGGACGTTCACGGTTCAAACACGACAACTAAAGTCTGAAAAAAGACCTCCTGATCAGTTATTGATCAGTTGTCGATCGGGTATCAATAACCTTGCAGGGCAGAGGAAATGTGCCCTTCAAAATAAAAGTCTGAGTGTTTGTTGTGATGCATTCAGGGACACTTGGAAACAACACTAACTTTGATACAGCCAAACCTCTCATATTCAGCCCGAGGTCAAAGGTCACTGTATCCCACAGACTGACCATCATCACGTCTCCACAACCACCACAGTCGACCAATCAGCAGCCTTGAATTTTCAGTGAGGGAGGGGTCAGTCGCCCCTCAGCGACAGGCGAACCCCTCGCCGGTCTTATCAGCGCCCCGACACGGCCTGGATTACACGACCCCAGTGGCTGCTGGGAGTTCTGCTAATCTGACCGCTCCTGCCAGCAGTCTGAAGGGTCTCCGTCTCAGCGCCGCTTCCTGGTTGGACAGGAGCCACTGTTGTTGTTGTCTGGCGCTCTGAGCAGCCAATCAGCTGCAGAGTTTCCTCCCTCTAATGGGCCTGTTAGCAACAGAACTGGGCCAAACCCAAACGGACCGTGTTCCTGACCTCAGAGTGACCCCGCTGTGTAAACACTTTTGACTGAACAGTTTTACAGTATCTTAGAGGCTTTTACTTTGAAATCCTGCTGCTGCAACCTTGTTTTTCAGAGAGGAAGTGACCTCAGCTAAAACTCAAAGCCCTTGAATGATGTCTCCTCAGTCCTCATAGGAACCAGAAACACTTACAAACCTGACAAGCTTCACAGAATCCTGAGAGCAGCTCAGAGGAGAGAGGATCGAGGAGAGAGGAGAGAGGAGAGAGGAGAGAGGAGGGAAATCAGAGGAAGGAGACGTGAGGGGAGCCTGATCCTCACCGACTGGACGCTGCAACAGCTCGGACTACGCTTGAACTTCAGAACCAGAGTTTGATAACAGAGGACAGACGGGTCCACCACGTCAGGGAAGCTTGGACTGATGTGGATTTTCTGAAGAGTCAGATGAGCTCGGGTTAAAGGGATATTCCGGCGTAGAATCAATTTAGGGTCTCCAGAGATCTCCAGATCTCCAGAGATGAATGTTGTCGACCGCTTGCTTCTCTAGTTATACCAACTTTAGTAACGACCGCAGGATAGAAATACAGAGAGCCACGCCCCCAACCAAAACGCCACTCTATAGACACAAGTAATGCTCAGAAGCGAGTAGTGAGACCTCGACCAGTCCATTACGGACTACAGCGAGGTGCCGCAGCTCAAGGAAGAACATTTATGATCATTTCTTCATCATTTCCTTGAAGTAATAATCACCATATTAATCATTTTACAGACGTGGTAGTTCTTCTGTCTTAGCGTCTCGGTCTGATTGTATTTCCATGAAGTAATGATCATAAATGTTCTTCCTTGAGCTGCGTCACCCCGCTGTAGTCCGTAATGGACTGGCCTGAGGTCTCTCTACAAACAAGCGTCTGCTGGAAGAGAGTAGGTGAGTTGTGTTTAGTCTCTTTGCTAAAGAAATGAGTCAAAGTTAAAAAGATGTTTGGTGTCTAGTACTATGTCTGTGACCCTATATGTCCTGTTGATGAAGTTAGGTGCTGTTCTGAGCATTATTTGTGGCTATAGAGTGGCGTTTTGGTTGGGGGCGTGGCTCTCTGTATTTCTATCCTGCGGTCGTTACTAAAGTTGGTATAACTAGAGAAGCAAGCGGTCGCCAATATCCGCCGGAATATCCCTTTAAATGCATCGGGGAAACGTGTTCTCATAGATTTCTACACAGACCAGTTAACCAGTCAGCCGCCCCCTCCTGGACGTTAAAGAGAATGCAGGTTTGGGTTAAGAACTGGTTCGTATATATTTGCATTATTTAATGGTTTATTTCCAGCTGCAGTATCCTGATTGGCTGACTGTCTTAAACAGTAAACTACAGTCAGAGTTTGTTGTTGTTTCTGTGACCTTTGACCCCTGCATCCCGGCGGTTCAGTCAGATCAGGAGCTGCTGCGTGCTGATTGGTTGTGACTGCTCGGTGTTTGGGATCAGGTCACGCTGCTGAACATCCCGACTCGACTCTGTTTGATAAACTCTCAGTCGGCTGACGGCCTTCACAGGATTTAACGCTCCGATACGTGTGACGCTCCGCGGCCTCGTTAATCCAACACGAAGTGGATTTCCATCCTGATTGGGCGGAGGAGGTGGGGTGTGACAGGCAGCAGGAGGAGGAGGAGGAGGAGGAGGAGGAGGTTTAAATTCAGACTGCTTTAGATTCCTGAAGAGCTGCTCCTCTCTCTGCTGGAAAATCTGATTTATGAGGCAGCCAGGCGCCAAATCCTCCCCGCCATTTTACTTCACATACCGAGACTGAAGAAAGAGGAGGAGGAGCTGAGGATGAACAAAAGCTTCACCTTGATCGACTCAGACTCCACCTCCTCCACCTGTACCTGACTCTGTGGAGGCCCAGAGGGGACACAGGAGACACACCATCTCACACAGAGAGAGTCAAACTTCCGTTTTTCATTCCTGACGCCCAAAAGTTTCTCGACTATGGCGAAGAATTAGGGTCACGTAAAGAAAAAGAAATACAGTGTTGGAAAAAAGTTTGGAATATTTGTCAATTCAACCCCAGCCTTGTGTTTAACGCGGTCTGCTGCTTTCTGGAGAATTATTCAAAGACTTTTTAATGTTCCCTGGTCTCTGTGACATGTTTTTGAAATTCACATCAAACTATTTTGTTTCTCAAAAAATTGTAGGGCGGACACCTCATGATTCACAAAAAGCCATAGAAATAACGCATAAAATCATGAGTCGGTATTTAATAAATAAACGGCTGTAATTTTAAATTGCCACAAAATACGTGGACCATCTTTGAAAGCAACATCAAACATAACAAGACGATAACAACAATACAGTCAGTACTTTGTGTGACCGCCTCTAGCATTGTACAATGCACGTACACGTCTGGGCATGCTGGTCACTGGGTTGGTAAGAGTTTCAACCGGGATTTCTCGCCAGCATTGGATCACAGCCTGAGTCAGTTCAGCCACGTTTGTTGGAGGATCATTCACGTTACACGAAACACTGAAGAAAATATTCCAAACTTTTTTCCAACACTGTACGAATTCGAGAAAATTAAGACCTCGACATTGTAGTCATTCATTTATGAGAAAAAGTCATAATAAAATAAAGTCGGAATAAAATCATTTTTTATGAGAATGAAGTCGTAGTAAATTTAGTCGTTATAAAATCCTTACTTATTAGAATAAAGTCGTAATAAAATAATTACTTGCTAGAATAAAGTTGTAATATAATCTTTTTCTACGAGAATAAAGTCGTAATAATAATAATAATAATAATAATAATACATTTTATTTGTATAGCTCTTTTTACAGGAGCTCAAAGACACTTTACAGAAGGTTAAAAAACAACAAAAATACAATGAGATAAAGATTAATAATAACAAGCTAAAAATAAAATCGAATAAAATCATTTACTTTCGAGAATTAAGTCGTAGTAAATTTAGTTGTAATAAAATCTTTACCTATGAGAATTACGTCGTAATAAAGTTAGTCGTAAAAACGTCATTAATTATTAGAATAAAGTTGTAAAAAACTGATTAAGATACTTATGATAACGATGATGTGCCAAAAGATGAAGTATCTCCTGTTTAAGAAACTTATATTAAAGTTCATTTTCACTAAACTGTCATCGTAAAGGGCAGGTTAGAATAGACGGACTTTATTCTGACTTTACCCTCATAAGTGATGACTTCATTATGACTTTGTTCTCGTTAGTTCATGACTCTTCATTTCTTTATTCTTGCTGTGGCCCTAACACTCCGTCGAACAGGACAGTCTCCTTTTGGGGGTTTATAAAAGTTGATATTCACGCTGGTGCATTAAAGATATTTGGATATAATTTTAAAAACATCATTTCTACTTTTCATTTCCAGGTGACGCTGAAAGTGTCCGTATGATTTTTGTCGCCTAACTGAACGTATTCACAGAAAAGAGGATGAAGCCGCTTCATTAGGAACACAAAGGTCACATGACACAAACATCATCTCTCCCTCACAGAATCTACTCTAGAGTCCGATGATCGGAGAAATCAGAAACAGCCTCTGAGGAGAAGGAGAGTAAAGATTCAGACACATCAGAGTGATGGAGTCGGACCGTCAGCCCAGTCCATCAATACAGCGTTCCCGTCAGTCAGCTGTCAATCAGACGTGTCAGTCTGACCCGCTCTCTGCACGCCGACCTGTCTGCTGTCAGCCGGCGCTCACATCTCCTCTCCGTGCTGCGATTAGTCCGGACTCGTCATCAGCAGGATGAGAAAATTAATGTTACCATCAGTGAGCCCGGAGCGTTCAAAGAAGTCATGTGATCTTGAACTAAAGCGCCTCTGCAGTCACATGACCAGCCGGCCTCGTTTCCAAAATAAAGACAGTTGAACTAAAATCAGACGGAAACTTCAGCTCGTCTGAATCTGTGAATCACTCTGAATAAAAATCGAATACGCTCACTTCACCAGGAGCGGCGCCGTTCTTCTTCTGTGGTTTTTTTAGTTCCTGAGTGTTTGTCTTTCCACACCTGCTCCTACACCTGACCTTCTCCACACACACACACAGACTTTGTCATCGTTTACACCTAAAACCACAGCGTTTACAACTTCTGTATCTAACTCAACCTTTAAGGCCAAAGTGTTTCAGAATAAAACACAAATCACTCGGAGCGCCGTAAATCTCCTGCAGATAAAACAGTAAAAACACCGTCACCGACTGAACGAGGATGTTTAAAAATCTGTCAAGTTGAAATAAAATCAGAAATAAATAAAAGGTTCAGCGGAGAAGTGAGTGGATCTGGACAGAGACCCTTAAAAACACACAAACACTCTCCCAGTCTGAGGAGCTCAGTGACATCTGGCTCATAGTTCAAAGGTCGAACACAGATTTGGTCAGCAGACAGTTTTTATAAGGTCGTCTGCTGTCAGAGAAAAGTACTTTAAAAATCTGTCGCTCAAAGTCCTCAAAGTTTCGATTGTGTTCAGCTCAGATACAAAGTGAAATACTGACAACTGGAGTCAATTCATTTCCTCATTAAAAGTGTTTTTTGTGTTGTCTGTGTCAGAGCAGTAGATTAAAACAGAGTGGCGACACTCCCATAGACAGACGCTGTACAGCCCGGCGGACCCCACTTCCGGGTTATGGAACGCTTGTTAGTTCCAACATGACCGCCTGTCACGTCGGACGCCGTTCGCTTCTGTGGCCACAAGGCAAGCGCTCACCGAGGTTAAATGATAATATATCAACAAGTTTAATGCCAATACATGTGTTATTGATATCGAGGGGACCCCTTTATATGTAAAAATGTATATCCCAAATGTAATTACGTTGTTTTAGTCAGGAATTGGGATCGATTTTTTAGCCACGGTTTGCTCCCACACTCCCCGAGGTAAAATATTGTATCAACGAATGTAATGCCAATACGTGTGTAAATGGTATCGAGGGACCCCTTTACATGTAAAATGATTTTAATTTTAGTATGCTCAAATTGTAATTACAGATGTAATTCCCTTTTCTTAGTAAGGAATTTGGATCGATTTTTTAGCCACGGCCTGCTAGCTGGACGTCGTCAGCTGTAGAGGCCTGCCAAAATGTATTGTGTGACTGAGTTATGAATCACAGATGAATCATCATCATCAATCATATGTTGAGATGGTTACTTATGGGCTTTATTTTAGATTTCAGCCTTTATCAGTTCCCGATGTTATATGCAATTTATTCTTTTTAGACTAACATAAATGCTATGTAATTTGATTTCTGCTTATGGGATGATAGAGTTAAGGGGCCGCTACTTTTTAAATCCTGTCAGCATTTAAGGCGTATGTTTAACATGGAAAAATGTTATGCAGGCCATGCTGCAAGACCAAAACATTGTACAATTGTTTAAACAGCTTGTAACACCTGTTACCTACCACTTTATTGTATTATTTTCTCTTATTAAAAAGTAACACGTGTTACAAAACTTGTCTTATTTCACTTTTATTTGTCATCCAGCCGCTAAATATACGTACGTGACTTTGACGTGTACACAGTAATCCAATAAGAGTTGCAAATGTTGACTTCTTACGGTTAATTTGAATATTTACCTCTTAAATGCGCGCTCACTGCAGTCTGCCCCGTTGAAGAGCATGGACAGTGCAGGCTGCGTTTGGAACTATGGAGGGGTGGATGAACCACGTGACCGCTCCGGCGGCGAGATCTGAAGTTGTCGCCACTCTGTTTAATCCATTGCTCTGGTCTGTGTGAGCCGCTGTCCCCGCCCCCTTTCTCAGTGCGACAGGTTCATGACAGGGTAGAGAGTGAGCAAGCCGAGATTCACCTGTGGGACGACGTTGGCGACAGCGTGATTCCAGGTGGACTGAACACGGCGGGAATTTCCGGAAAATCCAAAATTAGAAAGGCCTCAGTGAGTTTCAGATGAAGATAAACTCAGAAATCAGAGATTTAAACTGAGGAGAGTACAGGGAGGAAAGTTCAGGAGACGCTGCGACATTAGATAACGACGGAAAAACAACGAACATCAGCAGAGCTGCCAAGTGTCACGCTGAGTGTGACGGTCACGCAATTTGACCCGTTCTCACGCCACACTTGACATTTCTCACGCTTATATCTCCCCGTTCAATACTCTGTATTGATTTTTTCACGATAATAAACTTGGTTTGCGGTAGGCCTGCACGATATATCGTTTGACTATCGTCATCGCGATGTACGTGTGTGCGATAGTCACATCGCAGAGCCTGCAATATTGGAGGTGAATGAACTCAGTTAATTTCAAGGGTAACTGACTGAGATACACTGCATGTGACTCTGCATGTGCTGTGCAGCGATCCACCAATCACCTTCGTCCTTAACTCAGTTGCCAATCAGACTCAGTTCTCAGTTGCCAATCAGACTACCCTGCCAGCTGTCAATCAAAATCAGGGAGGAGAAAACCCACCCCTGCAAGTGTTCTGCACATGGAGGGAGACGTGTGTCTGCTGAGAATTACTTTCGGAACTTTACTCATGACTATAAAGCCCAACAAATAAGAACTGTATGGGTTTTAAATTGTACATTTCCGTGGATCACTCTACTATAAGCAGTGCGCGTTTTGCGAGGTGCATGCAATTCTCGGAGGACATGCGTTTCTCGGCACAACACCGCTAACAACAACAACAACGATCGCAAAATGAACAACGAACAAGCGAAAACCACCGAAAATGAAGATTTGTTGCCAAAAAGAAAAGGAAAGTCAGTTATCTGGAATTATTTCGGTTAAAAGAAGGATGATGTCGACCAAAACACGTCTTCTGTGTTCATCTGTTGCCACAATAACGTCCCAGCACAATAAAAGCTAAAAATATCTCTGAGACAGACAGAAGCCATTCTAACATTCACAAAGAGAGGTAAGATCAGAGCAGATTAACTGTCCTCAAGATTTCAGCAGTGCAGCATAACATTAAGTGCTATTCAGGTCATCTGGTGAAAATACTGTATTTTTAATATCGCAATATATATCGCAGGGTTGAAAAAAATCGCAATATTATTTTTTTCCAATATCGTGCAGCCTTAGTCTGAGGTAGTTTGAGTAACTCTGATTGACCAATCCATCAGTCCTTTAAGCATAAATCTAACCAACCACAGAAGGCGACACGCAACATTAACCAATCAGAAGCAACGTAAGGCGGGTCTTGGCGTCTCTAACTATCTTTCACACACAACAGCGCCGACATTTAAATCCCGATTTCTAATTCCTGGTTAATTAAGACGAGCGTTAAAAGGTCACAGTGCAGAGAGAGCAGCTGACATGGAGGTGAGGACATCAGTCTAAAGGTAGAAATCAACGTTAAAAAAGGCCGAACACATCGTAACGCTAAAGTCTCGCTCTTGTCATTTTCTGAAAGTTGGCGGCCCTGCACTAGGGTCCGGAGGAGATCCTGGATTTTATTTTTCAGGGGTTCGAGAGCAAAAAGAAAATACGTCCCACTTTAACAGTTCACACTCAGAGTTTTTTATTCCGTAGATCAAAGCGTGACATCTGTCTTTGTCTCAGAGTTCCGTAAAAAAGAAAAAGTATCGAGATCAAAGAGCGGACTCCGTCTTTGATCTTGGAATTCTGGTCTCAGAATTCCAAACTTAAAAAAAAAATCTCGTCCTCCGTCTGAAAACTCTCTGAGTTTTAGGAGCGAAACGTGGAAGACGGCTCAGATTTTTGATTTTGATTTCTGATTTTCGTTTGTACTTCATGGTGAGATGTTCGTTCTTCTTCTGAGTGTTTTTGTTGACTAACTAAAAAAACCCGAGATTATTAAATAAACACATTTAAGGGAAGTAAAGGGTTCACATTCCTGCAAGAACCTGAGCTACAAAAGCTGAAGTACTCATGAAGACGCTTTATTTAATACGTAGAATATTAAAAAACAGAGCGGTGTCTAAAACCTCAGAAGGTTCCTGATGTGACGAATGTTCGTTCTCGACGCTCGTTTTTGTGATGATTTCGGTGTGAAATAATTGTCATGTTAAGAAAATGAGGTGAAAATAATCACAGCTTCTTATTTAAATGTGTAAAAAGGATCTCAAACAGAGCTTTGTGTCCCTCCCAGTTCCCTGTACTTTGTTACCAGTCATAAACTGGTCCGGCTCTGGTTCCAGTTTCACGGAGGATGGAGGGATTTTCTCCTCTCTGATATCTTACAGGAGCTCCTCCTCAGTAAAACCTGATCTCACCCAGATGAACACTTCAGCTCCATTTCCTCCGTCTGACTGTAAATCTGTGAAGTCTGAGGGACGACACCAAACCACGGCGAGCACAAACACGCCGCCACCGCCGCCGAAACATGACACCAGATTTTATCAGAGCTGTCGGCTCAAACGTCAGAGGACAAATAAATCTGATCACCTACCTTCAGAGGAGCAGCAGGAGGACAGGAGGTGGCAGGAGGCAGCAGGAGGACACCCAGACCAGCAGCAGAGAAGAAGAAGAAGAAGAAGAAGAAGAAAGAGTTAATACACGAAGAAATACAAAACTCACTTCAGAGCGATTCAAAAAAACAGAGCGATCGACAAATCCACCGAGTTTGATTTGAATAAAGATTTGATTTTTGTACTTTTACTGTCAGAGAAAATTAAAGTCAGTTTATCAGCAGAGCTCGTGTTTTATTGATCTGAAGCTGCATTTTCTTACAACGTGGAGGAATTCCTTCATAACAGAGAAAAGGGAGAAAGAAGAATAAAGAGGAGGAGCAGGAGGAGGAGGAGGAGGAGGAGTTGGCTTCAGCTGTATAAAACTCTTAACTCTTCGGGACGTCTCCAACCAAACAAAAAAGAGGGACGAACCGTCCAGACGGAGACTCTCCACTCTTTGTGAACACAAACAAAACAACACAGCAGTTTGTTTTACCCTCACTCACTCACTCACTCACTCACTCACTCACTCACTCACTCACTCACTCACTCACTCACTCACTCACTCACTCACTCACTCACTCACTCATTAGCCACGTTTACATGCAGACTTTTCTCTCATTCGGATTATAATCATTCCGATTGAAGCTCCCAGGCGAACTGTTTACATGGAAGTGATCTATTCTGATCTGGTGTTTACATGTGCCACGGCATTCAATCGGAACAGCTATTTACAGACACGTGATACCTTCAAACATCACGTGATGTTGTCACATGATGTCCCACCATGTGAGTCATACGTCACTGCTTGTTTACATCAGGACAGAGCATGCGCAGACAGAACCCAGGCTGACAAATTTCCGATTCACCGTTTACATGACAGGATTTTTCTTTTAATCGGAATGGGAAAAGGAATATTCTACCCCTGTGAATCGGAATGAAATTCCATTCGGAATGGGCCTGTTTATTCCGAATGAGGTGTTTATATGGAGCATTTTCATTCCGATTGTATTCGGAATATTTGGCTCCATGTAAACTAACTAACTAACTAACTAACTAACTAACTAACTAACTAACTAACTAACTAACTAACTAACTAACTAACTCACTCACTCACTCACTCACTCACTCACTCACTCACTCACTCACTCACTCACTCACTCACTCACTCACTCACTCACTCACTCACTCACTCACTCACTCACTCACTCACTCACTCACTCACTCACTCACTCACTCACTCACTCACTCACTCACTCACTCGTGCTCCATCCCTGAGGTCTGAACCAGTAGAACATTAACCCTGAGGAGCAGCAGCAGTGAGTCCGTCTTCATCACCTGAGGAGGTTCAGACTCCAGCAGCTGAACCTCACCTGGATGTTTCACCTGTACAGGTGACTCACAGTCCAACCCCCTGAAGTCCAACTGTGGTCTGTTAGTGTTCGATTAGACTCAGGAGTAAATCAATCAAACTCATCAGTGTGTCTGCAGACAGGTGTGTCATCAGGAGACATGAAGTCATTGATATATTTATCAGCTGATGTAGAAGTCTTCATACACAGCATCTATATCCTCCACCTTTATCTATGATGGAGATTAGAAACCGTCGTAAACAGACATTTGATTGAATAAAAACGTCCAGAAGGGTCAGATGTTGTTTCTCTTGAGTCGCTGAAAAAACTGGGTGATCAATAAAGCAGCGATCTCTGATCGATCTGCTGAATCTGATTTATTAAAATCTTTGGTGGAGGACGACGTCTGCATCTGTTCACTCAGAAAGCTGGTCGATCAGTTTTTCTACACAGTCAGATAAAAATATTAGTCAAATCTGAAATCCTTTAAATTCCTCTTTTCTCTGCAGCCGTCGGTTCAGAAAACCATCATCTCCAGTTTTTCTCCTGTTTCATCGTATTTGTCTGGACTGATCTCACACAGGCGGGATCTTCCGTTTGGTGGATCTACTGATTCTCATTTGAGTCAGACAGGAGACAGAATCAGAGCATTAACCTGCAGCTTTTGTTTCCGACAATGATCCTGAAAAAACAGCGGACAGATGTGTGTCTGATTGGACGAAAACTTCAGGGTCGTATCCAAACAGCTCCGACCTGGAGAATGAAGCTGACGCAGACGTGTGATTAAACGGAAAATAACAGGAATATAAAAAAGACGAACGTCTGTTTTAAACACGGAGAACAACCAACAAACTCACAGTCTGGATCTGAAAGTCACTTCAAATCCCTCCTGGATTTCTCTGAACATCTAAAACATCTGCATGGAGACGATGAGGAGCAACACGCTCCTTCAAAAACACGATTTTTCAGACTTTATCAGCTGAGATCAGAGATCATTCAGCTCTGGGGGGTCTCTCAGACTGGTCTGGTCTGGAGTTTGTGGAGCTGAGATCTTCACTCCTGGTTTGTTTGTTTGTATATTAGTGTTGAAGGTCCAGCAGCAGGTCTGGGATCAGAACCTCAGACAGACTCACTCTGTGTGAAACAGCAGGAGAGAATCAGCAGTCAGTAAAACTCGAATAAACCACACCGTCAGGACCCTCTGAGCAGATCCAGATGTGAGCAGCCGGCCTCCAAAAACCCCCTCCCCCTCTGAGAGCTGATTGGACGGCTCCTCTCTCCTCCTGTGCTCTGATTGGACGCCGTCCTCCCCCTCTGCCCGCCTCCCTGTGAGTTTTGACAGTGTTATTAAGTGAAATGAGAAGCTGCTGAAACTCTCACAGAAAACAGGCCGGTCCTACAAGAGTCAGGATCTGCAGAACCTTTAACAGGAGCACAGACCCACCAGGAACCAGGTCCACCAAAGTCCATCACAGAACAGAGACTCTTTACACTGAAGTTACACAACATAAGACAACATTATTGTGACTGTGTCACCATGACAACCAGGACCATGTGACCCCACAGCATTAACTCCACACTGAGGGTCAGAGAGTTACTGAGGACCTGAGAGGTTCATGTCCCCACATCGTACCATAAACCTGTTCTTACAACACACACACACACACACACACACACACACACACACACACACACACACACACACACGTCAGGATGCTTTATCAATAAGATCAGAGTTTAGAGTATCAGTGATTTCTAAATAGAGTGTAGTTTACACACCTGTGACCCCAAACCCCCTCATCCAAATATGGTCATTTCCTGTCAAAAAGAACTGAAAGACGCTGAAACTGCCCAATCATTCCTTCAACACTGTCAACAAACTTAACCCCCGTTTCCATCGTCTCCTAAAAGGTCGTATCCTCCGATCGTAGCTGATCGTAACCATTCAAGTTAACGTGTCAATTTACACCGACTTCTTTCCGTTCCTCTGCGGATCGCCGGACTCCTCAGCTGATCACAAGAGTTCTATTTTTTCTGGACGCCGGAGCATGGCGGATAAATTCAGCACAGATTAACCCGTGCTGGAAAGGAAGTCGGGCACAGACTTCAAAATAAAACATCCGGCTTCTTTTCAAAATAAAACAAAACCTTTCATTTGTTCGGACGGAGACGAACAAGTGAAAGGTTTTTAGACGTCATTTCACCCCGATGACACCATGGATGAGGAGATGCTGATTCTAGAAGTCTAGAAGTAGATTTCCTCCTCTGGAAGGACACAATCTACTGCTTATATGTCTATGTGTCTGTCTTTAGAGAGACAACTCGTTATCGTGGGATATCGGGGTCCATCTCTGACCCCGTCTATGAGGAAACAACCAGAGACAGAGGAAGGAGAAACTGTCGGCTACATGCAGACGGTACCGGGTCCAAACTCTGTTTTTGTGAGGGAAACATCTTTAGTTTGTTTGTTTGTTTGTTTGTTTGTTTGTTGATCTCCACGGGGAGCTCCGACTTTCATCATCAGTCAGTTGAGTTTCCTCTGCAGAGACTGAAACAGAGACTGAGCTGCAGAGAGCCGCCGAGCTTCATCATCACAAAGACTTTAAACTCTGAATTTAAATGTGTTTTAACTGAAGAACCACGAGACGAACACGCCGCCGTCTATGAACGTATGTTCACATGAAACAGGAGAGAGAGAGAGAGAGAGAGAGAGAGGGGGAAGTACTTCACTTTATTAGAACCTAGTTTGATGGACTTGGAGAAAACTCCTGAAACCTGATCGAGTCAGACGTACGATTTTAAAACTGGTCGTTGAGTTTTAACTCCGTCATCCTCAAATGTGTCTGAAGACGAGAATCCACCGAACAAAGAGCAGCTGAGTTCAAACACCTCTGACTCTGAAGAGGGTTTCAGGTTCGAATATGACCCTAAACATGGCTGATGTTCCACTCAGTGGGTCAGACTGACCTGCAGCTCTACAAATAACCGTGTTCGTAACGTCGTGGTCGTAAAACACGATCCGGAGTCCTGGTTCTGGTTCTGGTTCTGTCTCTCTTTGGTAGTTTTTATATACAGTCCGTGTGTGTTTGTTTGTTTATTTGCACAGGTGGGACTCATGCAGGTGTTCAGGTTGATTGGCAGGTCAGTCGTCCAATCACAACCACAGATGTCTCTCGAACCTTTGACGTCCTTCACTTTTAAACCCGCACAGCTGCTGAGAGAGTCTCGTTCAGTTCAGGAACTTGTCTCTGGTTGCCGTGGTTACCTCGACCCTCACGCTGATTGACGGCTGGTTGTTTATACTGACCCCGGCCACAGCAGGAGCTGCAGTGCATTCTGGGTGAAAAGGGGGCCTACAGCAGAGGTTTGGGTGATTTACTGTCCGACCTGCATCGTCTTTTTTTAGGATCTTTGTTTGTGTTTCTCTTCTTCTTCTTCATCTGTTTTTTCTCTCTCTCTCTCTCTCTCTCTCTCTCTCTCTCTCTCTCTCTCTCTCTCTCTCTCTCTCTCTCTCTGGGTCGGCTGTAACTCATCAGGTGGAGGCAGGTGGGACGGCTGGTTTCCTGCTGGAGGTGAAAGGTTTAATCTCAGGGTTCAAACTCATCCTTCAACCGGAGCCCAGGGCCTCTCTGACCCATAATGCACTGCTGCAGGTTAGCTCTGGCAGAGTCTCTCCATGGTTTCGGAGTGTGTGCTTCAGTATTACTTTCTCTGTTGAACGGTGTGTAGATAAAACCGAAGAACACAGTCTGTCTTTATTCTTCTGAGAAATAAACTTAAAGTCATGGCTGACGATTGTAGAGATTGTTAATTATTATTATGACCCTCGTTTCCATGGCGATCACGGTCCTGTAGTGCGATCTCCACAAAGTGAAGAGAAAAAAGAACGGGAAAAGTCTGTTCAACCTATCAGGAGCAGTGCTGCAAAAACATCGACCAATGGGAGCCATCTGCCCCGGACAGCTCCTATTGGTCAATCTCCTGCTCCGCCTCTCCATCCAATCACCTCGCTGTATTCGACACACCCCTCTCCTGTAGTTCCAACTCTTCCGAAAACGCAAGACGACAGAAGAAAGGGCGGAGTCAAAGAGGACATGTGACCAAGCGAGGAATCTAACGTGAATAACCATCGGGTCATCCTTGGAGACGCAGAGACAGCAGAGTTTTAGTTGAACAGGTCATTTTTATCTCCTTTTATCTCATGTTACATAAATAACTCTGATTAGTCTCTGACATGTCAACACGGTAAGTAAATTAATAAATAAATAAGAATAAATATAAATTAAAATAAGTTAATAAAAATAATTAATAAATAAATTGATAAAAATAAAAAACATAAAAATAAGTTTGTAACTAAATAAACTGAAATAAATTAAAATAATGAAGTAGAGATAAAAATAAAAATAAATAAAAATAAGTTAGTAAGTAAATATATAACAATAAATAAAAAGTAAGTAAATAAAAAGAAATAAAATTATTTAAGTAAATATATAAATAAAAATACTAAAGTAAATAAAGATAATAATAATCAAGTTACTAAATAAATAAATTAATAAAACTAATTAATTAGGTAAATAAATAAAATTAATAAAGAGAAAAAAGAACGGGAAAAGTCTGTTCACCCTATCAGGAGCAGGGCTGCAAAAACATCGACCAATGGGAGCCATCTGCCCCGGACAGCTCCTATTGGTCAATCTCCTGCTCCGCCTCTCCATCCAATCACCTCGCTGTATTCGACACACCCCTCTCCTGTAGTTCCAACTCTTCCGAATACGCAAGCCGACAGAAGAAAGGGCGGAGTCACAGAGGACATGTGACCAAGCGAGGACTCTAACGTGAATAACCATCGGGTCATCCTTGGAGACGCAGAGACAGCAGAGTTTTAGTTGAACAGGTCATTTTTATCTCCTTTTATCGTGGCTCATGTTACATAAATAACTCTGATTAGTCTCTGACATGTCAACACGGTAGCTGTCCAGGCAGCTGCAGACGGCGCTCGCTAGCAGAGCTGGCGTTTACTGCCGTTAGTCACTAACAATCCGACATGGTGGATCCTGTTTGAAGCTAGCGTAGGATCTTCTGACAGAGGGGGCGTGTCCTGGGGAGGGCGGTACAGGTTCAGGGGGGGTGGGACGCTTTTTTTTAAAATCTGCCTCAACGGATCAGTTTTTTTTACGTCTTCTCAGATCGTCAACCACGAATTTAAAGAATCCTATTTTCTCCGGCGTTTCCCAAACTCTGTTGTCTCTAAGAAACCTCGTCTCTGCTCTAATGTCGGCTGAAAAACTCAAAATCTAAACCTGAGAACTTTCAGTTATCTGGATGTGTGAATGACGATTTTCTTTATCCGAAGGCCTCCATCCATATCTCTGAGGTGTTTCTGATAATCATCATCAAAATTCACTCCAGAATAAAAAAAGAAATACGCTGAAAGTTTCTTAAAAACACGTCAAATATTCGACCATCTCCTTTTTTTACGAGTGACGGGTTTGAAATCCTCTTTTTAGTCTCTCAGATTTATTCTTCATGAATCAGGAGATTAAATCAGGAAAAAGGTTTTTTCATGTTTCTGAAAATTATTTTTTCAGTTTTAATTTTCTGCCGCTCATGTTGGCGCCATCACTACGACTCAAAGCAGAGGTGACCTTTGACCTCCCACAGAAGGCTGCCGCAGCTCAGACTAAGGAAGAAGAAGAAGAAAACCATCAGAGAGACGAGGAACAAAAACCAGACGGCTGCAGGGATTAAAGAGAGAGACAGAGAGAGAGAGGGAGAGAGAGAGAGAGAGAGAAAAGAAACATGAGCGTCTCGTGTAAAATCAGGGATTCCTCGTATTTCTTACGACTGACAGATAATTTGTTGGATTTTTTCTCCAGAATAAAAACCGTCTCTACATGAGAACCAACAGAACCACAGAGATCCTGAAACCAGCAGAAAAAACGAAGAACCGGGAAAAAACCTGCAAAACACACAGAACCTGCAGAACCTCTATTGAAACCTACGACGTTCCACAGACCCAGCAGAACATCTCGAAGAACCTGCACATACGCAGAAACGTCCAGAACCTACAGAGCATCACACAGAACCTACAGTCATTCAAACCCTGCAGACGGAGATCACAGAACCTGCAAACATCAGAATACTCCATCAAATATTAGGAATATTAGAGAGACGCTCTTTTTCTGCAGACGAATAAATAAATAAAAATAAATAAATAAAAATAAATATGTAAATAAAGATAAGTAAGTAAACAAATAAAAATAAAGAAAAGTATTAAGTAAGTAAATAGATAAAAAAAAATAAGTAAAAAATAAAAATAAATATAAATTATTTAAGTAAATTAATAAATAAATAAGAATAAAACTAAATAAAAATAAGTAAATAAAAATAATTAATAAAGTAAATAAATTGATAAAAATAAAAAACATAAAAATAAGTTTGTAACTAAATAACTGAAATAAATTAAAATAATGAAGTAGAGATAAAAATAAAAATAAATAAAAATAAGTTAGTAAGTAAATATATAACAATAAATAAAAAGTAAGTAAATAAAAAGAAATAAAAATTATTTAAGTAAATAAATAAATAAAAATACTAAAGTAAATAAAGATAATAATAATCAAGTTAGTAAATAAATAAATTAATAAAACTAATTAATTAGGTAAATAAATAAAATTAATAAAGTAAATAAATAGATAAAGTCCTCAGAGCAGGAGATCTGTCTTATTTCTTTTTCTGTCTTTGTGATAAAAAAATCTAAATTATACAGACATCAAACTTCTGCAGCTTCCACAGAAAATGAAGAGAAAAGTTTAAAACAAAAATAATAAAACTCTTTACATTTACACATGTGCACCCCCCCTCCTCCTCCTGGTGCATTATGGGAGCTGTGTTGGTCCTGCTTCAGACCCTGTAATCTCCTCTGATTCATTAGCGTCCCCGCTGCTGCCTGTTTGTCAGAAACCGTCCCGTATAAATGTGGGGTCTTACCACAGCGGGCCCCCGACAGCCAATCAGGAGCCAGGGAGGGGGGGGGCATGGGACAGAATTAATGAAGAGGAGGATCATCTTCGGGGGGGGGGGGGCGAAGGGCGGCGAATCACCAAGGTCACGGCGAGGGCTCGCACAGAGAGTACACACACAGAGTACACAAAAACAACCTGAGGGAGTACACTACAGGGTACAGTACACACAGAGAGTGAAGGAAGTACTGCACAGAGTACACACCACAGTACACACACACACACACACACAGAGTACAGAGGATACAGAACAGTCGTCCTGTTTTTAATCCTCCTCGCAGTATTTTGTGACGCTCTCAGTCGTGTCGTGATGTTTCTTATATGAGGCTTCGTTATGTCCCTGTCCTGCTAATTAATTAAGTGTGTGTGTGTGTGTGTGTGCGTGTGTGTGTGTGTGTGTCAGACACTAATAGAAACACTAATTGTTCACTCTGATGGTCATCAGTCCTGCTGAGATTACTCTCTGGAGCAGAAGTGTGTGTGTGTGTGTGTGTGTGTGTGTGGGGGGGGTGTTAATATGAGACTAATTAAGATGACCTCACAGTGGGGGGGTGTCCCTGATGACAGATAATTACAACAGCAGGTCTGCAGATTCACCTGTGGACCAGAGCGTGTGTGTGTGTGTGTGTGTGTGTGTGTTAGGGGAGGGGCCACTGAGGGGCCTCTTTAACGGTAAATTAGCGTCGCTGTGGCGTCTCCATGGACACACGCTGACCGAAGCATATGGACCAACAAACACGCACACGCTTATTTTACTGTACAAGTGAGGACCCTTCGCCACAGGACACCCCCTGACCACCTGACCCTGGCCACCTGACCCTGACCACCTGACCCTGAACACCTGACCCCTCTCAGCCTGATCTGCGAGGAAACAGGTCACAGTTCATTCTGGTCACATTTCACATTCACATTTTTTTATCTGAATCTGATCAATCGAAGACCAAACACACACAGTCCTCGTTTTGTACCATAAACAGGTGGAGTGAGGGTCCAGCAGCTGAATCAGATCTCCGTCGGTCCTCTGCGGCTCATCTGAACACACAAAGACCAAACTTCATCCTGAACACGTGAACTCTGAGTGACATCCGCTCGAATCGTCTGCGAGCATCTTGAGCGCGATAAGGTCTGATTGGACGAGACGTCCTCTCAGTACAAGCTGATCTCTGTCAGCCTAACAACATTAACTCTGACATTTCCTGAATTCCTCTCGTTTCTGAGTGACCCGGAGTCGACGTCTCACATGGATCAGATTCATGACTGGCAGAGACAGGACAGGGTTAGCGTTAGCGTTAGCATCAAGAGGTTGAGGAAACAGGAAGCTGCAGCCTGAGTGGAGGTCAGACTGTGGTCATGGATGCTGTTCTTTTACAACATGTCAGCGCAGGCTCAAACACCGAACGTAAACACGCCTCTTTGAGTTGAGGAGTTTCTGCAGCCGGCCTCTAGTGGACGCCTGAGGTACTGCGGTTTTTAAAACAGGTTTAACTTTTCACAAACAAATGTTTCAGTTTGGTTCAAGATGATTTTATCCATTATCCACAGAGTTACTGTGACTTTATGTAAATAAAATATGTAATATGTAAAAATATGTAAATAAAGATAAGTAAGTAAACAAATAAAAATAAAGAAAAGTATTAAGTAAATAAATAAATAAAAAAATAAGTAAAAAATAAAAATAAATATAAATTATTTAAGTAAATTAATAAATAAATAAGAATAAAAATAAATTAAAATAATGAAGTAGAGATAAAAATAAAAATAAATAAAAATAAGTTAGTAAGTAAATATATAACAATAAATAAAAAGTAAGTATCCACAGAGTTATGGTGACGGTGCTTCGGTCTCAGCAGGTCAGATCATCTTCAGACGAAGATCCAGGAGATAAGACAGTCATTAAAAACTGAGGCGAGTTTCTGCTGAGTGTTAATGAAACTAAATTAATCTGTTTTCACTCTCATGTAGGTCACACTCAGACTCGGATTTTTTCTCCAGAATAAAAACCGTCTCTACATGAGAACCAACAGAACCACAGAGATCCTGAAACCAGCAGAGAAACAAAGAACCGGGAAAGAACCTGCAAAACACACAGAACCTGCAGAACCTCTAACGAAACCTACCAGCAAAACCGTCCAGAACCTACAGAGCATCACACAGAACCTACAGTCATTCAAACCCTGCAGAGGGAGATCACAGAACCTGCAAACATCAGAATACTCCATCAAATATTAGGAATATTAGAGAGACGCTCTTTTTCTGCAGACGAATAAATAAATAAAAATAAACAAATAAAAATAAAGAAAAGTATTAAGTAAGTAAATAAAAAAATAAGTAAAAAATAAAAATAAATCTAAATTATTTAAGTAAATTAATAAATAAATAAGATTAAAATAAATTAAATGAGTTAATAAAAATAATTAATAAAGTAAATAAATTGATAAAAATGAAAAACATAAAAATAAGTTTGTAACTAAATAAACTGAAATAAATTAAATTAATGAAGTAGAGATAAAAATAAAAAAAAATAAAAATAAGTTAGTAAGTAAATATATAACAATAAATAAAAAGTAAGTAAATAAAAAGAAATAAAAATTATTTAAGTAAATAAATAAATAAAAATACTAAAGTAAATAAAGGTCACACTCAGACGGGGTAATGAGCTCTTTTCTTTTTGTTCCCCCTGACTCACAGAGCAGAAATAACAGGTCTCACTACCTGCTCCTCCTCTTCTTCTTCTTCTGTGGTGTTTCTACATGAAGTGACTGTCTCCTAAATGCTTCCTCTGATGCTCATTTTCATATTCAGATGCAGTTTGAAGCTCCATGATGGACTTTCTTGTCTTTGTGACTTTACCGTCATCATTTTCCATCCAAACTATGATTCAGGCGCAGACGTGTGGTGGATTACAGGCGTCTCAAACGCTTCACCGGACGTGTCAGATCTTTGAAATGTCCGTGTTGTGATGAAGTTTCACAGGATACAGAGATACTGATCAGCCTCTGATCTGCAGCTTTTGAACGTTAAAGGTGAAAATGGAAAAATGGGCGGACGTGATGGAAAACGACAGTTAGTGTTGATCAGCGTCCGGCCCAGACTTCTTTTTCTGTGCGCTGCTCTGTTAAAGCAAATTAAAAAGTAACAACACTAGGGGGCGATATGGGTCTTTTCAACAACAACAGCAGGTCGGTGTCAGACGTCAGAAGTGTCTACAACTGCTGCTGGGCATTTTGGAGAAACAAGAAGATGGAGCATCGTACAGCGTTGTTTTTGTCCGACATGATGGACGCGCTACTTTTTCTAAAGAGGAGACCAACGCTACTCCTCTACTCTGGGGGTTTGTTACGGGGTTATGGGGGCGTGGCCTGTATCCGATCATACTCCGACTACGCTGGTTACATGGTAGAGAAAATCGGATTCCAATCTCATTATCTGGGTGTCTTGATCAGAGTTTAAGAACTCTGATTAAAGTCGGACTAAGGTGTTTACATGACCTTCAGTTGTCCGGTCTTAATCGGAAAAAGGCGATAATTCGGTTTTCTTTAGTGTCATGGAAACGGACTGAAAGATTTCTAATTCTATGTTGAAAGGACAGCTGGACTTAGTTGAGACGTTTCGCCTTTTCCATGCGTAGATTCCCACTCCAGAGTCATGTGACTAACCTGTTGGACAAAGTTGGTTTGAAATCATCTGAAAACCATAAAAGTCTGTTTTATTTCCGATCATTTTAACCCTTAAATGTCTTTTAAACTTCGTCCCTCAGAGTTCGGAGTTCTCCGACTCCATTAATAGTCGGACTCAGGTGTTTACATGACCTTCAGTTGTCCGGTCTTAATCGGACTAACGCGATAATTCGGTTTTCTCGAGTGTCATGGAAACATACTAACCGACTCAGCATCAGTCGGTTCGGCGTCTCGGTGTAAACGTTTGACGGTCAGCTGACCTGCAGAGACTCTCTCAGATCAGCTGATTGGAGGTCAGGAGGTCACTGCTGTAGATCCACCTGACCATGTGACATCATATTTCTGTGTCGCTGTTTTCTCGGCGTTCTCTGGAGTCTGCTGAGTCAGCACATCTCAGAGTAGAAGGTTTGATTCTCGCCGAGTCGACCGCTCGCTGCTTCCTGTCTGACTTTCCTCCACGAGAACAGGACGGAGCTGTGACTCACCGCGGGACAGGAAGGAGGAGGAGGAGGAGGAGGAGGAGGAAGGTTTCTCCTTGTGGAGCGGACGAGGACGGCTGATGAATGACAAGATGAAGGTGTGTTCCCAGCATGCAGCAGGGCGGGAGGGGGGCGGCACCGTCTGGGGTCGGTTTTGGAGGGAAAATGGGCTCTGCAGGCGCCGCTTCTCTTTAAACTGAACGAACACGGCACTGCAAGGCATCATGGGAGGACGGAGTGAGCGAGGGCAAACGGGGGGCCTGTTTATGTATTCATTGAAGACTGAAGCGATTTTCCCTGACTCCGCCCACTCTGTCCTGAGGTGAGGCGTGATGGGAGCTGCAGAGGAGCAGGTCAGAACCTCGACTTTTACTGGAACAGAGAAAATTAAAAAACCTGAAACTGAAAAATGATGACGCCGGCGGGATGAAGCTGTTAGCGTTTTTTTCTGTTTTCGTTTTCTCACATGGAGAAGAAACTGCAGAAGAAGAAGAAGAACATCCTGAGTCAGGATTTCAAAATAAAAGAGAGATGAAGATTTCCACAGGTCTCTACTTCTGTCACCCCCAATTTTCACCGCATCCGGAATGTTCCGATCTGGAATGGCAGCGATTTTCGCCATACGCCAATTCCTACCGGATCCCTTTGTAATGCAAATTCCGTGGTGGATTACAGACAGCGGTAATCGCGAGAACTCACAAGAACCTGCAGATTCACGTTCAATCACACGATAACGAGTTGTCTCTCTAAAGACAGACACATAGACATATAAGCAGTAGATTGTGTCCTTCCAGAGGAGGAAATCTACTTCTAGACTTCTAGAATCAGCATCTCCTCATCCATGGTGTCATCGGGGTGAAATGACGTCTAAAAACCTTTCACTTGTTCGTCTCCGCCCGAACAAGCAAAAGGTTGTGTTTTATTTTGAAAAGAAGCCGGATGTTTTATTTTGTGTCTGTGCCCGACTTCCTTTCCAGCACGGGTTAATCTGTGCTGAATTTATCCGCCATGCTCCGGCGTCCAGAAAAAATAGAACTCTTGTGATCAGCTGAGGAGTCCGGCGATCCGCAGAGGAACGGAAAGAAGTCGGTGTAAATTGACACGTTAACTTGAATGGTTACGATCAGCTACGATCGGAGGATACGACCTTTTAGGAGACGATCAGGATGGAGGTGGAGGTTGGGGGTCAGAGGTGCAAACAGACTGAAAGATCTTTGATTTAGAGTGTTTCTACCGGTTCAGTCATGTGACGATGAAGTTCCTGAGAAACCGCCAACGTCCCAGAGTTCAGGGTTATGGATTTGTGAATCAGTTAGCGTATGTGTTATGATTGTTATAATGTTTAATCTATGAAGTCGTCAGACTCCGCCCCGCTCCTGTCAGTCAGTGTTTATTTCTCTGAACCTGACGGAGATCAGCTGATCCTGGCGCGTTGATTCACCCTTTCACTCTCGTCCCTCCCAGAAGGTTTCTGTTGAGCTGACGCTCAGAGTAACTGGACTTTAGGGGTCATTAGAGGTCAAACGTGTTAGTAGGATATTATACTCGATTATTCTCTTGTATCCTAACATTTGTCACATTGTTTTGTCGTGTATTTCTACGTATAATTACCTTTAATTTAATAACACAATGGTTGTATCTGTTCACCAACCGCCTCTGATAGTTAACCAAGTAAATCTATAATCTATATATCTACATCCTCAGTGTGAGATCTGACGGTTAACCGCCAACGCCTCCGCAGCTTCAGAAACACAGACGTATGTGTGTGTGTGTGAGGAAATATGGAGATACAACAGAGGGATATATTTATGAGTCTTCTTCATGCGGCTGTAAAACCTTCAGGGATTAAAAAGGCTTTTATTTTGTAGGATGTGTGTAGCAGGACTGCTGAGTTTGCTCGTGAGGGGAATTCTTTACTCACCATCACACGGAGACAAACATTTACAGAGAGACGCGCTGTGAATAATCGGTTTCTTTCCTGCTGAAGTCACTGAAGGTCCAGATCCTGAACGCTGATCTCGGTTCCTCCTCGGTCCGCTTTGAGGACATTTGTCTTTTCATTTCATCTTTTTTTTAAGACTGGAAAATCTCATTTTCTGAGAGTTCTTATTTTTCTTCATATTAAAAAAAAAAAACTCAGTGTCACCTGTAGTTCTTCGTCGCCACATTCTAGCTCCGCCCACCCTCCTTTGACTTCCATTAAAAACAGTTTTTTTTTGAGCGTGTGTTTACGTCTCCGTAGCAACATATTACAACCTTTTTTTGCAGTCAGTCGATCAGCAGGGCTCTAAATCTGACTTTATCAAAAAAAAATTCATCAACATCATTTTAAAAGGGAAATATGGCAATTTTGTGTTTTTTTACCATATAAAATAGCAGCGACACGGAGCACGAAAACTGGCATAAAAAGGGTGTAACAGTGAATTTTTTATTCGTGACTTTTTTAATGGTCAGGGCTGAAGTTGTTTCAGAGAATTGAGTTGAAAAAAGTTTTAAAAAATGTTTAAAAATGATTATTTTTTCAACATTTGTTTTGGGGACAAAGTCGACTTCAAATGAACAGGAACCGAGGTCCAGGTGAAGAACCTGAGCGTCCGCTGTCACAGTCCTGTCAGAAAACCTCTTTGTTAAAGGTTAAAGGTTAAAGTGGAGAGAGTATCAACGCTGAGTCATGGAGTTTAGGGTCATGGACAAAGTTAACTCCCACCCTGTCAGGAGGACGTACTTTAATTTGGACCGACCAGGAACCGTGATGAGCTGCTGGAGGACCACTGTGACAGTAAACGTCTCTCCAGGTGCATCATGGGTAGAGGATCGGCCCCGGACGGCCTCCTGCTGCAGTAATGAGCCGAGAGAGGAAGAGGAGCGCGATGAAGCTGTTTGTTTGATATTCATGTGATCACAGGAGCTCCATTGGTATTCATGAGAAATGATAAAACATGCAGCAGAGAGACGGAGGAGCTGAGAGATCCAGAGACTGAGGAAGAGGAGGGTGATGTCATCTTCATCACCAGGAATCAGCTGGTGAATAAACATCACTTCCTGCTTGTCAGTAATGAGTCCTGATCAACCTGGGCGTGTTCGTCTTTATGTCCCCGTGAGTGAAAGACAAAAACACACACGAGGTCGAAACATCAAACAGATACTGTCGTTTCTGTGATTGGCTGATCGGATGTGATGTCATCTATCTGAACTTAAATGTAATTGGTTTAAAATGACGGTGGGCAGGACAGAGATGAGAGACGTGTTGGCGGTTTGATCGCCTCAGGTATCGGGTCTCCAGTCACAGATGATATTTCCGTCTCTGTACTGTGAGTGGATTCAGAGCTGTCAGGATTAGAGCGCACAGAGCAGCTCTGAGCAGCAGAGACACCCACGGTTTTTAATAATCGGAGTCACAGTTAAAGTCCTGGGTGACGATCCAAGGAAAACAGTTGAAACCTGTATCGAACCTGTACCGCCCTCCCCCTGACACGCCCCCTCTGGCAGAAGATCCTACGCTAGCTTCAAACAGGATCCACCATGTCGGATTGTTAGTGACTAGCAGCAGTAAACGCCAGCTCTGCTAGCGAGCGCCGTCTGCAGCTACCGTGTTGACATGTCAGAGACTAATCAGAGTTATTTATGTAACATGAGATAAAAGGAGATAAAAATGACCTGTTCAACTAAAACTCTGCTGTCTCCGCGTCTGTATGTTAGATTCCTCCCTTGGTCACATGTCCTCTGTGACTCCGCCCTTTCTTCTGTCGACTTGCGCTTTCTTCCCTCTTTTGGCGGTGTGGCGAGCAAAAGTGTTTTTTTTTTGGCGTCCTTCTCCATCACAGCTCCTGTAGCTAAGCTGCTACGCTACAAGAGTGGGAGGGGACGAGTCGGAACTACGGGAGAGGGGTGTGTGGAATACAGCGAGGTGATTGGATGGAGAGGCGGAGCAGGAGATTGACCAATAGGAGCTGTCCGGGACGGATGGCTCCTATTGGTCAATGTTTTTTGCAGCCCTGCTCCTGATAGGGTGAACGGTTTTTTTTTGTTCTTTTTTCTCTTCACTTTGTGGAGATCGCACTATAGGACCATGATCGCCATGGAAACGAGGTTCATAATAATTACCGATCCCTCCGATCGTCAACCATGACTTTAATAAAAAACTGGAGCAGAGACAGACTGTGACGTAGTTCACGACCAAACACCAATACGTTTATTACTTTGTATCATATTATACTTTATATTTAAAATGTGAAACTATATCAGCCAATCGCTGGACGGCAGCCTTCAGCGGTCACTGTGAGGGGCCACAAGCCACAGATTGGACATCGTCTCTATTTGAGGGTTTATGGTAATCACTCTGGCAGGTCTGTGATAGAACGATGAGACCCAGTCCATCATGTGTTGTAGCTCTGTGCTCACACACACACGCACACACACACACATGTTGAGGTTGTTAATGATGCTAACTGGTACGTCATGTTGGACGCGCTTCCTCCCTCTGCGTTGTGAAGTTTCGCCAAACTTTTGATGACCGGGTTCAGACCGCCGTGGTCGTTTCTCCAGACCGGGTTTGTGTACACGAGTCAAAGAGGAGTGATGACATGATGCACCAACACGGCAGGTCCTGGCAGATAAAACTTAAACTCTCCCAGGACGGGAAATTCTTGCTGAGTCATCATCATCCTGGTCCAGAAACTAAAGTCACATGTCCGATCAGATCTTAGAAACCCGCTTCAGAGTCAGAACCGGTCCTCCATACGCAGGTCTACTGAGCATGTGATGGCCCAGAGTCCTTTGCAGATGGATTAAGTATACAGGCAGTAACCATAGAGACAGAACTACAGCTCCCAGCATGCCTCAGGCTCACAGCAGGTAGACCGTCCTGCAGGGCCCCTGAACTGTCCTCGCCTTGTTACCTCAGCGACTTACAGCTCATCACCTCGGCAACATGGGAGGGCGTCACCATCCTCCTCCAGAGAGTCGGCAGAGGTGAGGGTTAAAGACAGGAGGGGGGGGGGGTACAGCTGCTTTCCTCATGAACACCTGTGTGTCCAGGAAGTAGACACGTCCCACAGGGCAGCAAAGGCTGCTGGGAGCCAAACAGGAGAGACTCTTTATGAAAACAAGAATCTGTCAGACCTGAACGGATCCTCGACCCCGGGTCAGTCAGGGTCTGAGGAGAGATCTTGAATGTAAACTCGACCCCTCCAACCAGTTTTCCCCTCAGCTCCTCCCCTCCCTCTCTTAAGCCCCGCCCACAAACAGACGCTCCTGCTTGCTCGTATCGTTCCAATTAAATTCAGATATAATGCAGATAAATCCTTCAGATCATTACAAATGGGGCCCAGTCAAGGTGAAAGTCAAAAGCATTGGTGCTACTGTAGATGCCAACAGACTACCAGCAAACACAATGTTTGCAGGACTTCTACAACGAGGATAAAGTGACATAGTCCAGGACCCGAGGGAGGACAGTTTAGCGATGGCGCTACAACACGCTACAGCAGGTCCGTTTGACAAGAAACACTTCTGTTACAGACACTTGTCTTACTTTGTTAAAGCGGTTTACCTGTCCAGCAGAAAGGTTACAGGGTCACCAAGATCCCCAAGCGTCCCCCATGGTTTATGTTGACCCGGCTTTTTAGCTCTTGTCCGGTCTACCTCCGTTTTAAGCGCCCGTTATTCCTCCAAAGACTGTTTTCTTTTTGACCGGTTTGGTGTTGACTGTTTTCTTGCTGACTGTTTTCTTGCTGACTGTTTTTTGTTGACTGTTTTGGTGTTGACGTTTTCTTGCTGACTGTTTTCTTGTTGACTGTTTTTTTTGCTGACTGTTTTCTTGTTGACTGTTTATGGTTGACTGTTTTCTTGTTGACTGTTTCTTGTTGACTGTTTTCTTATTGACTGATTATAGTTGACGTTTTCTTGCTGACTGTTTTCTTGTTGACTGTTTTTTTTGCTGACTGTTTTCTTGTTGACTGTTTTGGTGTTGACTGTTTTCTTGCTGACTGTTTTTTGTTGACTGTTTTGGTGTTGACTGTTTATGGTTGACTGTTTTCTTGTTGACTGATTATAGTTGACGTTTTCTTGCTGACTGTTTTCTTGTTGACTGTTTTGGTGTTGACTGTTTTCTTGTTGACTGATTATAGTTGACGTTTTCTTGCTGACTGTTTTCTTGTTGACTGTTTTTTGTTGACTGTTTATGGTTGACTGTTTTCTTGTTGACTGTTTTTTGTTGACTGTTTATGGTTGACTGTTTTCTTGTTGACTGTTTTTTTGCTGACTGTTTTCTTGTTGACTGTTTTGGTGTTGACTGTTTTTTTTTGCTGACTGTTTTCTTGTTGACTGTTTTGGTGTTGACCGTTTTCCTGTTGACCGGTTTGGTGTTGACTGTTTTCTTGCTGACTGTTTTCTTGTTGACTGATTATGGTTGACGTTTTCTTGTTGACTGTTTTCTTGTTGACTGATTATGGTTGACTGTTTTCTTGCTGACTGTTTTCTTGTTGACTGATTATAGTTGACATTTTCTTGCTGACTGTTTTCTTGTTGACTGTTATCTTGCGGACTGATTATGGTTGACTGTTTTCTTGTTGACTGTTTTTTTGTTGACTGTTTTCTTGTTGACTGTTTTCTTGCGGACTGTTTATGTTTGAGTGTTTTCTTGCTTGTGTCGGCAGTCGTGGCCAAAGGAGGATTCAGACAATTTTCCGAACTTTCTGGTTGGTTTCTACTGTCCGATATTGTAGCACGCTAACTTTGTTTGGGCTCCTGAACGACACGAGGGAGCAGCGTCTGCCTCACAACCAATCAGGTTAGAGGAGGTGGAGAACGGCTTTGTTTACAGTCAGAAAGAGCGGACCGCTCAAAAATGTTCAAATGTTGACGACACAGACATAAGAGAACACAGAGATATCGATATATTACCAAATGTCATCAATAACTAATAACTATTGACTGATATTTAAAGATTTTTTGTAAATACACAAAATAAAAAGATGCTTCGTTAACAGATTCCTGACTACAACACCTTTAATGACAGAAACCAGAACAAAAACCTGAAACAGAAACACGTCTGACGGCTCTTTATCTGCTGCTATCTTTATATTTTCTCATTTTTAAAATTTCACTTTCATATTTGAATCCATTCGACCTCTTTGTCTTTGTTAACCCTTTAAATCCTGAGACAGAAACTCAGAGAAAGAAAAGAAATGAAGGATAAGACAAAGAAAAGGACAGAAGAAGCAGGAAGAAAGGAAGAAAAAAAAAGAAGAGAAACAAAAATGCTGCAGAACATCATGTCTTTAGGGAACACACACACACACACACACACACACACACACACACACACACACACATACACACACACACACCATCAATTATTACTGGCTGCTGTTGGACGGTCTGCAAACCATCAGCCAATTATACTGAGCCCTGAACCATCAACCAATCCCAGAGCTCCAACCCTGCCAGCCAATCAGAGAGCAGAGATCACAGTTACTGAGGGCCAAACACCTTTCCTTCTCTTCTCCTTCTCCACTTCACCTTGTCTCCTCTCTCCTTGTCTCCTCTGACATGTAGTCTTGGTGTGTTTCCTATCATAACCCCCTTTCCTCAGACCGCCCCATAACTCCCTGAAGAGTCTTCAGGTGGTCCAAAGTCCTGACAGAACCAGGACAAGAGGGAACGTCTTCTCTGGATTAGATTTTCTACGCTGGCATCCTGTGAAATCTAGGCTAGAATTTAAGATCCTTCAAAGTTCTTCATGGTCAGGAACCATCACAGCTGAAGGAGCTTTAGGTCCCTGTAACCCCACCAGAGCAAAACAGTCCCAGTCTGGACCTGCACATCACATCTGGAGTCTCCAAAAGTAGACCTGGATCAGTTATCAGGACCCGCTCTTCAGGAATCAGGAATTACCCGGGATTTCCACCGTTGGTGAGGCAACTTACGGACAGCGGTAATCACGTGACCTCACAAGAACCCGCAGATTCACGTTCAATCCCACGATAACGAGTCATCTCTCTAAAGACAGACACATAGACATATAAGCAGTAGATTGTGTCCTTCCAGAGGAGGAAATCTACTTCTAGACTTCTAGAATCAGCATCTCCTCATCCATGGTGTCATCGGGGTGAAATGACGTCTAAAAACCTTTCACTTGTTCGTCTCCGTCCGAACAAGCAAAAGGTTGTGTTTTATTTTGAAAAGAAGCCGGATGTTTTATTTTGTGTCTGTGCCCGACTTCCTGTCCAGCACGGGAAAGAAGTCGGTGTAAATTGACACGTTAACTTGAATGGTTACGATCAGCTACGATCGGAGGATACGACCTTTTAGGAGACGATCAGGATGAAGGTGGAGGTCAGGGGTCAGACTGTTCCAGGCCTCTGAAAATTACTGTTATTCTCTGTAAGAGGAACCATGACCTTAAAATTTCGACAACTTCAGATTAGAAAAAAGTGAACTATCCCTTTAATTGAACTCTCATGAATCATTTCTACAGAAATTTTCCTCAAAAACACCAAAAAAGAAGAAGAAGAAGAAATGAGGGTGAAGAAAGCAGCGATGAGAGATTTGAAACCGATCTGCTGGAGAGAGAGAGAGAGAGAGAGAGAGAGAGAGAGAGTGTGTGTGTGTGTGTGGTGTGTGTGTGTGTGTGTGTTTGCGCTGGGTGGTGACCTGCGTCATGTAAACCTCGTTAGGACGTCGCAGTAATCAGAGCGTGAAACTCTGACGGCGTTCCTCTTTTCTTCAGTCGCCATGTTTACCCTCACAGCCCGTCTCGGCCGACGGCGGGAGAATTCATTTTTATTAATAACACGCCGCATTTTTTATCAATGAGTAACTGTGGGAGGAACGTGTGTGCGTGTGTGTGTGCACGTGTGTGTGTGTGTGTGTGTGTGTGTGTGTGTGTGCGGGGGGTGCCGTCACTTCAGATCAGGTTTATGAGCGGAGGACAAACAGATCCAGACTGACTCTACCGTTAAAGAACAGGAGAAGAAGAAGAAGAAGGACTCTGCTGGTTCTGGTTCTGACTGAGTCTAGAGGACTGTCCAAGAGAGTCCAGCAGAACCGACTCTGGAGCAGAACCCCTGATCCGGATCACACCATGAAGTTAAAGAAAAGATCAATTTGATCAGGAGAAAATGGTAAACGACCCGAGCATCTGAGGGAACGGTTTCAAGAACACCACCCAGGTCTGGTCCAAATGGTGACATCCAGCCAATCATCAGCGAGCAAAGGACCCCGAGCTCAACTGACCAGCTGAGCTCATCTGGTACCTACAGCGAGTTTCCACTGATTGGCTAAAACTGAGTGACGATTAGTGACATCAGTGGTTTAAAAACAGACTTTGACTTTTCCTTAAATTGGGCGAGAAGAAGAAGAAGAAGAAGAAGAAGAAGAAGAAGAAGAAGAAGAAGCTAGCGTTACATGAAACGACGATAAAGCAGCTGAACGACGTTCGCCGTGCCGCTGCAGTCCGCCTCGCTGCGTTGCTAAATGGAAGGAAAACCTGCAGCTCAACTCGACATTTCAAGGAGCTTCTCCATCAGTCGGTCCGTTTCCATGACACTCGAGAAAACCGAATTATCGTCTTTTTCCGATTAAGACCGGACAACTGAAGGTCATGTAAACACTTTAGTCCGACTATAATCAGAGTTTAAGAACTCTCAGATAATGTGACTGGAATTTGATTTTCTCTACCATGTAACCAGCGTAGTCGGAGTATGAGGCCACGCCCCCATAACCCCGTAACAAAAACCCCAGAGTAGAGGAGTAGCGTTGGTCTCCTCTTTAGAAAAAGTAGCGCGTCCATCATGTCGGACAAAAACAACGCTGTACGATGCTCCATCTTCTTGTTTCTCCAAAATGCCCAGCAGCAGTTGTAGACACTTCTGACGTCTGACACCGACCTGCTGTTGTTGTTGACGGTTGGATGGGGTCGGAAACAGAGACGCTGAAAAGACCCATATCGCCCCCTAGTGTTGGGGAGGAGGACACGTTCACGTCAATAATTCGATTTTCTCAGCTGCATGTAAACGAGGACGAGGAGAAGAACGTACCGAGTGTGTGTTTCAGTAGCTGCGTTTCCATTACATTTTTCGCAAAATAAAAGCGATGTTTATCAAATTTCGACAAAGTACAATTGCGATTTGCGGGTGTTTCCATTGAATGGTGTTCAGTGCATAACCGAGCCGTCTGCCTCTCGCGAGCCGTGTTTAAATGGCCGTTGCCTAGCAACAAGGTAAACTTCCTGCCCGTGCGACCTCGTATTCCTTAAGCCTTTTTGCACACCGACATGGACGAGACACAAAACATTTTTCGTTTTGGAGCAGCTGTTTCTGTGACCATTACTGCTGTTGCCGCTGCTGTCATCAGAAGACAAAGGCAGCGGGTGATAATTCAAAGGCAAAGCTCGTATGTATGGGAGCGAACATGGAGGAGGGATTTCTGGGAGAGGATCGTTAATGAGGAATTCACAGACGAACTGTGGATTCAAAACTTCAGAAAAATATAAATACAATTCAAAACTTCAGAAATAAGTCCGTCTCCTCCCCCGTCCACATATACCGTGCCATCTACGCTTGAAATGAACTGGTCACATGACCCGCTACGTCACGTCCGGTGACAGAGAATTGCGAGAAAAGTGTTTCCATTACACTTTTGCGATAAACTTCTATATCGACACTTCTGAAAAACCACCTCATGAGAGCGTCAAAACTTTTTAGCGATATTTGGGAGGTTTTTCGAAATGTAGGTGTTTCCATTACCAGTTTTCTATTGCGATATTTACGTTTTGCGCAAATCTATGGGTAATGGAAACGCAGCTAGTGAGAGTGTGTGGATCAAAGTTTAACGTTAGAAAAACCGTTTTTCTGTGAGAACTTTCTGACTCTGAAGTTACTGTTGACGTTAAACCTTCATGAGTCTGATGACTTTATAAAGACACAGAGTTTAATGTGAAACCTGTGACTCATACATCCACACACACACACACACACTGAGTGGGTTTTATCAGTTTATTGTTTTATCCTGATTCTGTTTGATCCACTTATTGAGTTTTAAGTCGAGTCTGCAGATCACATCCAGACGTCCCGTAAACATCACATGAGCTGCATCAGCCTGTAATGATGTTTACCTGAGAAATAAACCAGTTCAAGCTGCGGACTGAAGACCCGGTTTCCTCTGAGGTCTGAGGTCCGAGGTCACTCCCACAGAGTCATTGATTTACAGCCCAGATGAGGGGAAAAAAAACTGTGTACTGCTCCTTTAAACCTGCAGTTTCTCTAATATAAGGAAAAAAGTTGATGCTGAGAGTTTGACTCCGCCTCCCTCCGCCCTGCCTCAGCGCCTCAGAGCCAGGCATCAAGCCGTCAGTCACGCAGCGACCTTTCACCCTGACGTGCCGGTCCGGTCCGGTCCGGCCCGGCAGCTGCTCCTTTCTTCTCTTTGTGTCGTCTGAGCCGCTCCTCCATTAACATAATCTCCATTAAACACTTCACATGTCGCTTTAAGAGCGCCGCCATCTGCATAATCCCATTAACTCTGCCGCCGCGGCCACGACGCAGCCGCAGCCGGCAGGAGCTCCGGCTCAGGTGGAGGAGGAGAAAAGGAGGATTTACAGGGAGTGTCAGTTTGTGAATGAAGGAGAAGGAGACGCCGACGGTTTGGAGACGCAGACGGAGAAAAGAAAAACGTCTCTTCGCTCTAAAAGCTTCTTCCGGGTGTAAATCTGTCCGTGCTTCCCCTCCGTCTGGGGAAAAGTCCGCTTACAGAGTTTCCTGTCTCCCCCTAACCCCCCCGTCCTCCCCCCTCCTCAGACCCAGAAGAAGAAAAACAGATTCACGCTTTCGGATGACAAGAAAAGTAGGTCAGATTTAAATTCAGACCAAATCCGGCTGTTTGAGCGCCGCGCTGACGCTCATAAAACTCCAGCTGGCTGCTGTGCACAGAAACCTGAACCTGGTCTTTATCCAGGTCCACAGAGTCCACATTAACCTGGATCTGTGAGTTGGAGTCAGTATGTGGACCCCAAACCTGATCCAGGCCCTGGTTTTGGTCCACTGGCCTCTCAGCGTGACTGCGGCGAGTAAACCTGGCGGCCGGAAATGAGCCATCGATCACAGAGGAAGAAACAGGAAACAGGAAAGTGATTAATTATCATCATCGGGTCGGTCCTGAGGGAGGAACTAATGAAGCAGAGAGAGGCGCTGATTCTGAAGACGGATGGACCGGGACCAGGAAAGAAAGGGTCCAAGAAAAAACCTGCGTTTGATTAGATGAAGTGAGCCGCTGTCCGCATCAACGATTAATGATCAATAACTGAAGATTGATCACTAACAGAGGAGTCAAACCTGCCCAGACAAATAAAGGAACTTTGATTCAAACCATCAGAACTCAGGGTCCAAATGAGTGTCAGGAGAAAGTTCTGGAATCCCGAGATTATGGCTGTGACACCTCAGGTCCAGGGAGATGTTAGAGAACCGACCAAACAGGTCCAAACAAACACTCTTCTGGAAAGGACACACTGGTCTGAAATGGTTTGATCCAGTTCAGTTTGGCTCTAACTGGTTATAACTGGTTGTGTTGTGTTTGTCGTGACTCTGATTGGCTGGTTCTTTCTTTTTCTTCGATGGTGTTCTGACTGGTTCTTTTTGGGTTTATCCAGCACAGTCTGGTTGTAAACTGGTTTTATCCGGTTCAAGTAATTCCAAACGCTCTTTTGGAAAGGCAAACTGGACCTACTTGTAGCGTACCCTCCGACAGATTGGTGGACTCGACTGATGATTTCGTGAAACTGTCTTTATTTTCATAAACCTTTCCATAAATCAGCTCCATGAAATTCACCGTGAGAACTAACAAAACACAAAAAATGAAATTACATTTCTGTTTATACAATGCACCATTACCTAATAGCTTCACCGAAGGTGAGAGAAAATTGGCTTAGCTTTAGCACAGTAACGTAATGTAAACCATAACATACACACTCTCTAACTAACCTTGTGCCTCCTCGGGGGGTAGCTATACCTTCTTCGTTGCTTCACTCTTTATTTAACGTAGATTTATTACTTTATTTTCCTTTACCTTAAACTCTTTAACTTTCACCGTTACCTTAGCTCATTCATACCGTGACCGTCCTTTTGTTTCCTTTTACCCGCACAAAACAGCAAGGAGGAAGTGACACATTGGTTAGCAATCTCTTCAAAATAAAAGCTCACAATAACATAAGCTCCAAAATGAGCAATATACATATAAAACACATAAATTACATTTTCTTACAACAAACTCAAATCATGAACTATAATTTTATACTCTCGAATCATACAAAAATGCATTGAGAGTAGCTTAACTGTTTGTTTTTAAGATTTTAACTTATTTAACCATTTTAACAGTATAAGGCTGCCCTCTTGTGGCCAAAATGATAAACAGCAATACATAAAACCAAAAAGGGGTTTGCTACACTACTTGAGAGGCGAAACGTCTCAAGTAAGTCCAGTTGTCCTTTCAACGAAGAACAGGAAATCATAGATGCTGCATCCTCCGCTTTAAACAAGATCTCCAGGTTTAGGAGGAACATCTGCGTCCATCCAGACAAAGACTTTTTGAGGGAAGACCTTCAGATGATCCTAAACCACATTTAACAGCATGGCTCTGTAGGAGAAGAGTCCTCGACTGATGCGGTCCTGACTTGTTTTCAGAGTCTGGCTCTTAAACTTAAAATGATTCCTACAAAATAAAAGCCTAATAGTCGATAAATAAAAGTAGTAGCAGCTGTTAAATCTCTCTGCACAGACACACCAGACAGGGCAGCAGAGTTCCTGGTCTTCTTCTGCTGCTTCTGTTGGTCTGTATATTTCTGTTGCTCCGCACTAACTGTTTGAAAAACCTCAGTCATGCAAAAACACAAACAAAGAGGCGTCAGGGCGAAGGTGGAGGCCCTCAGAATCATCCCCATCCCTCAGTTCAATGGATAAATAATGACCTAAGAACGGAGTTTGGTCCAGTCCTGGTTTAGGTCCGACTCTGATGACATGTATGATAAAAAAACGGCGTTGTGGTTTTGGCCGGTCGTCTCTCAATGATTCATGAGTCGTCTCGGAGCAGGAATTCCAGGTCATTCATAATGAATAACAGCGAACATTAAAGGGTTTCTGCTCTGACGTGAACTCACTGAGGTCTGCTCCGAACAAAAAAAAAAAAAAAAACACACAAAAACACCGAAAAAACGACAACACACAAGAAGGAGAACCAGCTGTTTGTCTGGCTGCAGATAAAACTGTCAGAACCAATAAAAACCGGCTCAAACCAGTTACAGCAAGACACAAAACAATAGAGCTGAACTGGACTGAACTGAACCAGCAAAGACCACGCGTAATATCACAACAACCCTGAAGAACCAGTTTAAGGTCAAACAAAACGGAACCAGAAAAAAACAGTTTACAACCAGACCAAGCTGGATAGAACCAAAAAGAACCAGTCAGAACACCATCGAAGAAAAAGAAAGAACCAGCCAATCAGAGTCACTACAAACTGTCGGAAGAGGTTAGAACACAACAGAACCAGTTATGATCGGTAAGCACATGCCTCAACTGCCAGACTCCACAGGGCCAATAAAAACCAGTAAGAACCAAAGCAAACCGGATAAAACCAGTTAGAACCAAACTTAACTGGATAAAACCAGTTCAGTCCAGTGTGTGCAGGGCTCACCTTAAACCTGTTTGCACCAGTAAGAACTAACGAGAGTAGACTGAAGCCTTTACAACCGGACTGAGCAAGACCAAACCAGTTAGAACCATTTAGAACCAGTTAGGCTCGTGTAAAGACTGTCTATGACTTTGTTATCACAGTTATTTATTTTAAACCAAATTAATCAAAAATTATTAACAGACTTTAAAATAAAAACGTTTTTAAAGCTGCGTTCAGGAACAGCTGTTAGTGAGGAAACCACCAACACCTTTTATTTTTAATGACCGTCACCTTTGACCCCCAGTCTGTGCAACAAGCAGCAAGTTTGTTATTTAAGCAGACGTGTGTGTGTGTGTGTGTGTGTGTGTGTGTGTGTGTGTGTGTGTCTGACTTTAGAGCAGATTTAAATTTAGTCATTTCACATTATTTTTTACAGCGCGGTCTGAGCAGCTCGTCAGAAACACAGCTGAGTCTGAAGCTCTGTGTGTGTGTGTGTGTGTGTGTGTGTGTGTGTGTGTGCGCACGCTCTCAGCTGTTTCTCTCTTCAGTTTTTATGTCTCAGATGTTTCTGATTCAGACTCCAACTGTTTTCAACGTTCATGTTTCAGCCTGAATAAAAACGTTTCACTCCTTATGTTTGAAATCTGAGTTTATTTTTCTTCTTCTTTGGTGAAAATCAGGTAGGTCACGGCATCAGATCACAAAAGGACGCTTTTAAGAGGACGACGAACTCTGGCGCCGCCAGCCTTGTGGTCTAAGCGTTAGCCCTAAATATATATCTCCTCATTTCCTGCTCCATCCACTGTCCTGTCCTTTTAAATAATGTCTCAAAAACCCCAAAATTTCATTTAAAAAAAGGAGAATAAGCAGCTTTGAGCTGAAAAGAGGAGAAAGTGACGTCCACATCATCTCTTCTTTAAAAACAGAAACTACGTTCGCTCCTTCATTTATAATCAGTGGACATGTGAGGGATTACGGAGTCCTAACTGGGTCCAGTCTAGGGTTTTACAGACTACAAGAAGACGACGTTGACAGACAACTTAAACTGAATTGACGACGAGTAAAGTCGCCCCCTGGTGGACATTGATTTAGACATTTTCAGTTTTTATGAGCAGGTTAAAGAAGCAGGAGTCAAACCAACAACCTCAACACAATCTAACAACCCACAAAAAAAAAACAACATCAGACAACTTTCTACGAAAAACAGAAAACTTACAGGTAACAGCTGATGACGAACAACCAACAAGTAACCATGACAACCTGCGACCAGCCAACAACCAACTGATTAACTTAAGCTAAAGTAACAACCAACAACTAATAAACTTACCCCCAATTTCCACCACATCCTGATCGTCTACTAAAAGGTCGTATCCACTGATCGTAGCTGATCGTAACCATCCAAGTTAACGTGTCAATTTACACTGACTTCTTTTCAAAATAAAACATCCGGCTTCTTTTCAAAATAAAACACTCCGTGTTTCAGGAGGATCATATTTCACACCATGCAAACGGGCGGAGACGAACAAGTGAAGAGTTTTAGACGTCATTTCACCCCGATGACACCATGGATGAGGAGATGCTGATTCTAGAAGTCTAGAAGTAGATTTCCTCCTCTGGAAGGACACAATCTACTGCTTATATGTCTACGTGTCTGTCTTTAGAGAGACAACTCGTTATTGCAAGATTAAACGCGATTACGCAAATCTACGGGTTCTTGTGAGTTCTCGTGATTCCTGCTGTCTGTAATCCGCCATGAAATTCGCCCCAGAAACAGATCTAGTAGGAACTGGCGAACGGCGAAAATCACCACAGTTTTGGATCGGAGCCGTTCCAGATGCGGTGAAAATCCTGGATTAAACTGAAGCAACAACCACTAACTGAAGACAAACACCCTCTGACCTGCAACAGGCAACGACCAACAACCAAAGACCAACAACCAAAGACCAACAACCAACGACCAACAACCAAAGACCAACAACCAAAGACCAACAACCAAAGACCAACGACCAACAACCAAAGACCAACAACCAAAGACCAACAACCAAAGACCAACAACCAAAGACCAAAGACCAAAGACCAACAACCAACGACCAACAACCAACGACCAACAACCAAAGACCAACAACCAAAGACCAACAACCAAAGACCAAAGACCAACAACCAACGACCAACAACCAAAGACCAACAACCAAAGACCAACAACCAACGACCAACAACCAAAGACCAACAACCAAAGACCAACAACCAACAACCAAAGACCAACGACCAACAACCAAAGACCAACAACCAAAGACCAACAACCACGTCCCGCTGACAACCAACGATTAAAATTTAACAGTTTTTACCTGTTTACCATACTCCAAACTCCAAACTCCAAACTCTAAACTACTAACCAGCTGCCAACCTCAACCAGTAAAGACAGGTAACTAACAAACACCTGAGCTGATGAAGAGGAGGAGGAGGAGGAGCTTAGATCCAGACTGACCTGAGATCAGAGAGAGAGAGAGAGGCTTCAAAAAGAGCCAGACACACACACACACACACACACACAGACACACACACACTGACTCCACCCGCCCCGCTGCGCTGCGCTGTCACCAGGCAGAACTCGAGCGCTCCTCATTAAAATCCACCCTCACATCAATGTGTGTGTGTATGTGTGTGTGTGTGTGTGTGTGCGCGTCAGCGGGAAGATTTTCAGGAAACACTGAAGAAAAAACAAAAACAGGATTTTATTTGAAGAGCATGAAAAATATTTGGATTAAAGCGTCTGTCTTTATTTTCCTGGATTTGGTTTCGATTCCTCCTGAAGCTCGGCCGATGTGTCGCCCTGACGTCTCTGAGTCAGAACAGCTGTTCATGAATTCATTCGTTCATTCTCTCTGTGCGATCCAAATAAACTAGTTTAAAATGAATTTTAATTCCTGTAGAAATCAGAGAATAAGTTTAAAATTTGATGAAAAAACCCTTTTTGTTGTTTAAACCCTTCAGGGACTGTTGTTCATCTGATTTGCTGTCAGCATTATTGATTAAAATCTCAGAGCTGCTGATCAATAAGTACTCTGTGATGAAAGGGGGCAGAGGATCCTAAGAGACCTCCAGACACACGAGGGGGTTTAACCCTAAAGACCCCTGAAGACCGGTCGACATCAGGATCAGGTTTAAGGTCTGAGATCCTGCAGAGACCAGGCAGCATGTATATATATATATATATATATATATATATATATATATATAGAGAGAGAGAGAGAGAGAGAGAGAGGAGACTAATTTTTTGTCCTGCTCTATTATGAAGATGACAGTTCTGTTTACACTCAGTCTGTTGGTTTGCAGGGATGAACAACATCCTGAAATATCTGCAGATACACGAGTTAGAGACTAAACTAGGACTGACTTGATGGACTGATCAGAAATATGAAAAATGGCTCGTCTTACCCCACTCTCCCCTGTCTTTCTCTTTACAGCTCGCCGTGATCGTATAGTGGTTAGTACTCTGTGTTGTGGCCGCAGCAACCCCGGTTCAAATCCGGGTCACGGCAGTTTAAGAGAATTTCCCAGTTTGGGATCAATAAAGTATATCTGTCTAATGGTGGAGTTCTTTGTTATTTTCATTTTCACAAAAGTAAACATGAAGTAATTACATATTAAAACTAAGAAGTTCAGCCAAACTTTGCAGATGACAGATGCCTAAAGGGCTTATACAGAAGCCTCCCCATCAGTACAAGTCAATTCAAACATGCTGAATCTTCAACGGTACAACATAGGCCTGGACGATATAGAAAAAAAGCATATCGATAAAAAATAAATCATATTGATCGATATCGATAATTATCAATATCATTATTATAATTATTTAACATATATTTAAATTGCAGCCCTGGATGTTTTATGCTATTGCTTAATGACCTACTTTTAATAAAGAACACACAAGCACTGAATTCAAATTTAAACCTTTATTCAACCACCTTTTTTATTTTACCACAACTGAAAGTTTTTTTAAAAGAACTAAAAAAAAAAAGAAATCAACTTAAGCGGTGTGAGTGACGTCAGTAAATACTGACAAACATAAAGACTAAAGTGACCAGAAAATCTGATAAATAAATATTTAAATAGTCTTTTGATGAAAACAAACAAATATATAAATAAACAGAATAGCTTTAGGTGGGAATAACATACTACCAGTTTTAACTGTGTGAGAAACTGCCCACAGCCTGGTGTCTGAACACTGAAATATTTCTCCCGGGGTCGGGAGATTTATTTTTTTTTAATTATCATGTGATTGACTTAATACACAAACTGAGCACGAGAAGCAGGACTTATCCACGCCGGTGTTGTGTCGTAGAATGCACCCCTGCCGAATGCACCCCCTGCTAGTAGCCATGATCCAAATACTCGCGTCTTTGTAAAATATGAGCTCATTTTCTTCCACTTTAAGAAGCTAATGAGTGGACGGGAGCGTATTTCCTCCGCACCCTTCTCACCTTTTCAACCCCTGACCCATTTTCATGCCTGAAGCGCTGTGTTTGAGAAATACTTGCGGCCGGGCACTTCATATCGCGGGTCGAGAGAGGCTAGAAGCTGGTCGAAGCCAGGCTTTTCAACGGTAGTTATTGGCAGTATGTCCCTCGCTATGCAGCATGTTACTGCATGGGTGATGTCCTTATGCCGCTCGGACGCTTTGTCGTATTTTGGCAAGAAACGAAGTCCAGTTTGGTCTGCTTCACATGCTTTGTGCTGGTGCTGGCAGCGGTTCCAGAGGATTCCTCCTCCGACGATGACGTGGAGCCGCGGCGCGGCCGACACAGCTCGTACTCCTGCGGGTGCGATCGGTTTAGATGGTAGAACAAGTTGGTTGTGTTACCAGACTTCGTTTTTACTAATTCTCTGCAAATTTTGCAAACGACCGCTGGTCGCTTTTTGTCAGACTTCTAAAAACCAAAACATTGCCATGCTGGTGAACTACTGAAACCTTTTTTCGGGACAATGTCCTCCGCTTCTCCTTGCTGTATCATTTTTTCTAATACACGTGCTGTCTGTTGTGGTTTGATAGGGGCTGGGCTTGGTGCCGTAGCGTACCTGGGTCTGCGTTTGTGATTGGTTGGGAGGAAGTAATGACTGTAGTAAAAGCTACATGATAGGCTATGATGAAAAAGAAAGGGAAACTGTGTTTTTCTATCGAACTTTTTATCGACCCGTTTTTTTTCTATCGCACCACATGTCTATCGATCGATATATATTGTTATCGAATTATCGTCCAGCACTAGTACAACATCAAATAAACGAAATGTCAAGAAAATAAAGAAACATGTAAAACAACAACAACAAAAGGGAAATAATAAAACAAAACTGAAAACCCTTTGAATGTGGATCAGGTGCAAGCGTACTGGTAACACAGAAATCACCGTGCTAATTTACACATTTTTAATAGATAATGAGACGCATACACAAACTTCTCTTAAACATCAATATGATGTTTATCTTCTTTCGTTTACATGTATTTTTATGTTGATAAACATCTTATCAAGTTTACAAGGTCAAATAAGTGGCTTAATGACAATTGGAAGGACTTCAATGGAAATGTTATCAAAACTAGTGTCAATAATAATTACAGCAAGAATGAACTGTCTGAGGTTGTCGGAGGACTGTCATTCTGTTCAGTTTCTTCATGTCAATAAAGATTAGTGAATCGATCTGGCATAAAAAAAATCTGAAGCTGATGAAAGGTGATGATGTCATCAAAGAATGTGATGTCATCAAAGAACGTGATGTCATAACAGACATTAAAGACTGTGATGATGTCATAACAGACAGACAGACTTCCGAGCCAACAGAAGATTGTAGGTGAAAGAGAATTCCGCTGTTTGAACCAGTGTAAGAGTTTGCAGAGAGAAGAGGTTTACGTTTCTACAAACAACCAGAAACACAGAAGAAACGATGCAGAGCACAAGGACTACGATGAACATGGTCGGGACCATTCCTGTGATCCAGCCCACCATCCTTCGTCCCATAGTGGTCACATTCGTTCAGCAACTGTCTGAGACTCAATGGACCACAATAAAGCATGGGTCTCTGGACCAGGAGACCAAAGACATGATCACAGACATGTGTGTGGACATTGTAGCCACTGTAGCCAAATACATCTCCATTGCTTTAGAGATGAGGGAGAGCAAAGAATGTCCTCCCAAATCACCAAAGGGGAGTATCACAGAGAAAGATGTCCACGCAATCCTGGGAGACAGCATTAACTCCACCATTGCAGATGTACTGGGCGTCAAAGAGGACATCCATAGCAGGACCACAGAGGAGGTGAACGATCTCGTGGTCCAAGAAGTTACAGAGCGGATCAACTCCAACGGAGTCAGCAAGGGCTCAGGGCAGCAGGCCACCAAGTCTTTCTGCTACAGACTGAGAAAGATGGTTACATGGATCGGAAAGATCATACTCATGTGCTGTGGTAATTATTGTGATTATCCTGACAGCCGCAGCATCTGGAGTCTGACTCCTACCAAAACAGAGGTACAGGAAGAAGACGTAAAGGAAGAAGAGCCGGTTGGGGACCGTTTTCAGACCCCTGTGACCCCCTTCATGGAGGACGAACCTGAAATGTTCCACAGTGAAAGCCCCAAACATGAAACATTTCAGGCGGTCAAGTCCATCCTGTCAGAGCACAGAGATGACCTGGATGATTCTGACAGTGAAGATGACCTTTCAGAGGAGGAATTATCCCAATATCTGTCCAGAGCTGCCAGGGACACAAACCAAACCGCTTCTGAAATTGTCAAAATTGTCTGTGGCGACAGAGTTTCACAGGAGCCAGAAGCTTCATCTGTTAGAGAGGCCACAGCACCCACCAACACAAAGAAAACCAGAGAGAGAAAAATCATCAGAAGGATCAAGATGTTTTTCACAAAAGGGTTTGCAAAAAACTTAATCATGAAACTTTTCCGCAAACTCACTGTAAAGACCTCTGTAGAAGAAAGAGATTCTGTTGTGGGTCCACTCATGGCGGGGGTTTCAAATATTGTGGACGACATGATCGAGACAACGGAGAGACGGTGCACAAATGTGATGTGCTTCTACAGGAGGATGGCCAGAAACATCACTGATGACCAGTTTGAAAATGACAAAACAATGCTGGTGAGATTCATCTTATCTCAGCTGAATTATCAGAAGAAACAGAAGCTCTATTCTGCAGGTGTTATCCGCGCTGAGGTGGACCGGTTCATGCTGATGATGTGGTACTGGTTGGTTGCGCAGGCGGAGAAGCACAAAAGAGGGACAGATCGAGCCACCGCTGCTGTGAGGCAGATCGAGGCAGTTGTGGAAGAAAACCAAGCTTTCCCAAAACTGACCGAGATCTCCCAGTCTGCAGCTACACCAGCTCCTGTCACTGAGGAGACAAACATCCGTGAGGAAGCTGGGCTAAGCGGTCTAGCTTCACTGGATTATTGGGATAGACTAACCTGTCAAGTTCTGGCGAGTAAGCTGGTGAAAACGATCACTGGCACCTGGTCAATAGATGTCCAAGGAGACCAGGCTATCTCAGTTTTGACAGAGGCGCTGTGGGCAGAAATGGAGGGCTCTAAAGTCAAGGTTGGTCTGTCCATGGTCAACGTAAGGAAGATGGTAAAGAAGGTGCACAAGAAACTGTCCAAGAAGTTAGAGATCGAGCTGATCAAGTTCACAATTGTACAGGATCCTAAGGTCCTCACCCACATCATTGAGGCCTTTAAAGAAGAACTGATCCCCAAACAAAAGAGTGGAGTCAAAGGCTTCTTCAAGTCTGTGTTCAAACCCTTCACCCGCATCTTCAAACGTGACTAAAAAGTCTGTACGTTTGAAGAGGGTGGGTGGGTGGGAGGGACTCCACTTTCCCTGAGGCCTGAGGTCCCGCCTCAGTGTCCAGTTTACTCTCTGAGTTACAGCCTCACTTTGGCTAGAGAAGGGGTTTTCTCCGAGTGCTTCGGTTTACCCAAATTTAATACAATTGTATTAAAAAAAACCTCAGTAACTCCGCCAAATTGTCTCAATTGAGTCATTTTTGCCGGTCCCAAGCCCGGATAAAGGAGGAGGGTTGGTATTGTGATAAAAAAAATAAATAAATAACAAGACTCGACAGAAGAAAGTTCATTTGTAGTTCTAAACATATTTGGGGTGTTTTTCACTGACTTTTTGTCTCTCTCACTACGTCCTTTCTCTCACTTACAGCGTCCATTACAATTCTCTCAATTCATTTTTTTTTATTGTATTTGAATTTTTCGCATCATAAGTTGCAATAAAATGATGGTAAAATTTTGCATTGAAGTCAATGGAAAAAGTCAAAGAAAAAAAAGAGCCATAGAAGTTTTCCAGACACCTACCGGCTCTGCATACTTTCACCTAGAGACTCCACTTCAACTTTAAAATGTAGACACAGGTCTTGTCTATTGGTGTATTAATCAGCTCCAAGTAATCCTGACTCAGTTTGTAGGTAAGAAGATACCTGCACACCTTTACCTTTAGAAGAGAGTGGGGTAAGTTGAGTCACCCCCTGTTGCTTTCTCTTTACAGCTCGCCGTGATCGTATAGTGGTTAGTACTCTGCGTTGTGGCCGCAGCAACCCCGGTTCGAATCCGGGTCACGGCAGTTTAAGAGAATTTCCCAGTTTGGGATCAATAAAGTCTATCTATCTAATGGTGGAGTTATTTGTTATTTTCATTTTCACAAAAGTAAACATGAAGTAATTACATATTAAAACTAAGAAGTTCAGCCAAACTTTGCAGATGACAGATGCCTAAAGGGCTTATACAGAAGCCTCCCCATCAGTACAAGTCAATTCAAACATGCTGAATCTTCAACGGTACAACATCAAATAAAGGAAATGTCAAGAAAATAAAGAAACACGTAAAACAACAACAACAAAAGGAAAATAATAAAACAAAACTGAAAACCCTCTGAATGTGGATCAGGTGCAAGCGTACTGGTAACACAGAAATCACCGTGCTAATTAACACATTTTTAATAGATAATGAGACGCATACACAAACTTCTCTTAAACATCAATATGATGTTAATCTTCTTTGGTTTACATGTATTTTTATGTTGATAAACATCTTATCAAGTATATGAGGTCAAATAAGTGGCTTAATGACAATTGGAAGGACTTCAATGGAAATGTTATCAAAACTAGTGTCAATAATAATTACAGCAAGAATGAACTGTCTGAGGTTGTCGGAGGACTGTCATTCTGTTCAGTTTCTTCATGTCAATAAAGATTATTGAATCGATCTGGTATAAAAAAAATCTGAAGCTGATGAAAGGTGATGACGTCATCAAAGAATGTGATGTCATCAAAGAACGTGATGTCATAACAGACATTAAAGACTGTGATGATGTCATAACAGACAGACAGACTTCCGAGCCAACAGAAGATTGTAGGTGAAAGAGAGTTCCGCTGTTTGAACCAGTGCAAGAGTTTGCAGAGAGAAGAGGTTTACGTTTCTACAAAAAACAGAAACACAGAAGAAACGATGCAGAGCACAAGGACTACGATGAACATGGTCGGGACCATTCCTGTGATCCAGCCCACCATCCTTCGTCCCATTGTGGTCACATTCGTTCAGCAACTGTCTGAGACTCAATGGACCACAATAAAGCATGGGTCTCTGGACCAGGAGACCAAAGACATGATCACAGACATGTGTGTGGACATTGTCGGCACTGTAGCCAAATACATCTCCATTGCTTTAGAGATGAGGGAGAGCAAAGAATGTCCTCCCAAATCACCAAAGGGGAGTATCACAGAGAGAGATGTCCACGCAATCCTGGGAGACAGCATTAACTCCACCATTGCAGATGTACTGGGCGTCAAAGAGGACATCCGTAGCAGGACCACAGAGGAGGTGAACGATCTCGTGGTCCAAGAAGTTACAGAGCGGATCAACTCCAACGGAGTCAGCAAGGGCCCAGGGCAGCAGGCCACCAAGTCTTTCTGCTACAGACTGAGAAAGATGGTTACATGGATCGGAAAGATCATGCTCATGTGCTGTGGTAATTATTGTGATTATCCTGACAGCCGCAGCATCTGGAGTCTGACTCCTACCAAAACAGAGGTACAGGAAGAAGACGTTAAGGAAGAAGAGCCGGTTGGGGACCGTTTTCAGACCCCTGTGACCCCCTTCATGGAGGACGAACCTGAAATGTTCCACAGTGAAAGCCCCAAACATGAAACATTTCAGGCGGTCAAGTCCATCCTGTCAGAGCACAGAGATGACCTGGATAATTCTGACAGTGAAGATTACTTTTCAGAGGAGGAATTATCCCAACATCTGTCCAGAGCTGACAGGGACACAAACCAAACCGCTTCTGACATTGTCAAAATTGTCTGGGGCGACAGAGTTTCACAGGAGCCAGAAGCTTCATCTGTTAGAGAGGCCACAGCACCCACCAACACAAAGAAAACCAGAGAGAGAAAAATCATCAGAAGGATCAAGATGTTTTTCACAAAAAGGTTTGCAAAAAACTGTATCATGAAACTTTTCCGCAAACTCACTGTAAAGACCTCTGTAGAAGAAAGAGATTATGTTGTGGGTCCACTCATGGCGGGGGTTTCAAATATTGTGGACGACATGATCGAGACAACGGAGAGACGGTGCACAAATGTGATGTGCTTCTACAGGAGGATGGCCAGAAACATCACTGATGACCAGTTTGAAAATGACAAAACAATGCTGGTGAGATTCATCTTGTCTCAGCTGAATTATCAGAAGAAACAGAAGCTCTATTCTGCAGGTGTTATCCGAGCTGAGGTGGACCGGTTCATGAAGATGATGTGGAACTGGTTGGTTGCGCAGGCGGAGAAGCACAAAAGAGGGACAGATCGAGCCACCGCTGCTGTGAGGCAGATCGAGGCAGTTGTGGAAGAAAACCAAGCTTTTCCAAAACTGACCGAGATCTCCCAGTCTGCAGCTACACCAGCTCCTGTCACTGAGGAGACAAACATCCGTGAGGAAGCTGGGCTAAGCGGTCTAGCTTCACTGGATTATTGGGATAGACTAACCTGTCAAGTTCTGGCGAGTAAGCTGGTGAAAACGATCACTGGCACCTGGTCAATAGATGTCCAAGGAGACCAGGCTATCTCAGTTTTGACAGAGGCGCTGTGGGCAGAAATGGAGGGCTCTAAAGTCAAGGTTGGTCTGTCCATGGTCAACGTAAGGAAGATGGTAAAGAAGGTGCACAAGAAACTGTCCAAGAAGTTAGAGATCGAGCTGATCAAGTTCACAATTGTACAGGATCCTAAGGTCCTCACCCACATCATTGAGGCCTTTAAAGAAGAACTGATCCCCAAACAAAAGAGTGGAGTCAAAGGCTTCTTCAAGTCTGTGTTCAAACCCTTCACCCGCATCTTCAAACGTGACTAAAAAGCCTGTACGTTTGAAGAGGGTGGGTGGGTGGAAGGGACTCCACTTTCCCTGAGGCCTGAGGTCCTGCCTCAGTGTCCAGTTTACTCTCTGAGTTACAGCCTCACTTTGGCTAGAGAAGGGGTTTTCTCCGAGTGCTTCGGTTTACCCAAATTTAATACAATTGTATTAAAAAAAAAAACCTCAGTAACTCCGCCAAATTGTCTCAATTGAGTCATTTTTGCCGGTCCCAAGCCCGGATAAAGGAGGAGGGTTGGTATTGTGATAAAAAAAAAACCAAAATAACAAGACTCGACAGAAGAAAGTTCATTTGTAGTTCTAAACATATTTGGGGTGTTTTTCACTCACTTTTTGTCTCTCTCACTACGTCGTTTCTCTCACTTACAATTCTCTCAATTCATTTTTTTTTATTGTATTTGAATTTTTCGCATCATAAGTTGCAATAAAATGATGGTAAAATTTTGCATTGAAGTCAATGGAAAAAGTCAAAGAAAAAAAAGAGCCATAGAAGTTTTCCAGACACCTACCGGCTCTGCATACTTTCACCTAGAGACTCCACTTCAACTTTAAAATGTAGACACAGGTCTTGTCTATTGGTGTATTAATCAGCTCCAAGTAATCCTGACTCAGTTTGTAGGTAAGAAGATACCTGCACACCTTTTCCTTTAGAAGAGAGTGGGGAAAGTTGAGTCACCCCCTGTTGCTTTCTCTTTACAGCTCGCCGTGATCGTATAGTGGTTAGTACTCTGCGTTGTGGCCGCAGCAACCCCGGTTCGAATCCGGGTCACGGCAGTTTAAGAGAATTTCCCAGTTTGGGATCAATAAAGTCTATCTATCTAATGGTGGAGTTATTTGTTATTTTCATTTTCACAAAAGTAAACATGAAGTAATTACATATTAAAACTAAGAAGTTCAGCCAAACTTTGCAGATGACAGATGCCTAAAGGGCTTATACAGAAGCCTCCCCATCAGTACAAGTCAATTCAAACATGCTGAATCTTCAACGGTACAACATCAAATAAACGAAATGTCAAGAAAATAAAGAAACATGTAAAACAACAACAACAAAAGGAAAATAATAAAACAAAACTGAAAACCCTTTGAATGTGGATCAGGTGCAAGCGTACTGGTAACACAGAAATCACCGTGCTAATTTACACATTTTTAATAGATAATGAGACGCATACACAAACTTCTCTTAAACGTCAATATGATGTTAATCTTCTTTGGTTTACATGTATTTTTATGTTGATAAACATCTTATCAAGTATATGGGGTCAAATAAGTGGCTGAATAACAATTGGAAGGACTTCAATGGAAATGTTATCAAAACTAGTGTCAATAATAATTACAGCAAGAATGAACTGTCTGAGGTTGTCGGAGGACTGTCATTCTGTTCAGTTTCTTCATGTCAATAAAGATTATTGAATCGATCTGGCATAAAAAAAATCTGAAGCTGATGAAAGGTGATGACGTCATCAAAGAATGTGATGTCATCAAAGAACGTGATGTCATAACAGACATTAAAGACTGTGATGATGTCATAACAGACAGACAGACTTCCGAGCCAACAGAAGATTGTAGGTGAAAGAGAGTTCCGCTGTTTGAACCAGTGCAAGAGTTTGCAGAGAGAAGAGGTTTACGTTTCTACAAACAACCAGAAACACAGAAGAAACGATGCAGAGCACAAGGACTACGATGAACATGGTCGGGACCATTCCTGTGATCCAGCCCACCATCCTTCGTCCCATTGTGGTCACATTCGTTCAGCAACTGTCTGAGACTCAATGGACCACAATAAAGCATGGGTCTCTGGACAAGGAGACCAAAGACATGATCACAGACATGTGTGTGGACATTGTCGGCACTGTAGCCAAATACATCTCCATTGCTTTAGAGATGAGGGAGAGCAAAGAATGTCCTCCCAAATCACCAAAGGGGAGTATCACAGAGAGAGATGTCCACGCAATCCTGGGAGACAGCATTAACTCCACCATTGCAGATGTACTGGGCGTCAAAGAGGACATCCATAGCAGGACCACAGAGGAGGTGAACGATCTCGTGGTCCAAGAAGTTACAGAGCGGATCAACTCCAACGGAGTCAGCAAGGGCCCAGGGCAGCAGGCCACCAAGTCTTTCTGCTACAGACTGAGAAAGATGGTTACATGGATCGGAAAGATCATGCTCATGTGCTGTGGTAATTATTGTGATTATCCTGACAGCCGCAGCATCTGGAGTCTGACTCCTACCAAAACAGAGGTACAGGAAGAAGACGTAAAGGAAGAAGAGCAGGTTGGGGACCATTTTCAGACCCCTGTGACCCCCTTCATGGAGGACGAACCTGAAATGTTCCACAGTGAAAGCCCCAAACATGAAACATTTCAGGCGGTCAAGTCCATCCTGTCAGAGCACAGAGATGACCTGGATGATTCTGACAGTGAAGATTACTTTTCAGAGGAGGAATTATCCCAACATCTGTCCAGAGCTGACAGGGACACAAACCAAACCGCTTCTGAAATTGTCAAAATTGTCTGGGGCGACAGAGTTTCACAGGAGCCAGAAGCTTCATCTGTTAGAGAGGCCACAGCACCCACCAACACAAAGAAAACCAGAGAGAGAAAAATCATCAGAAGGATCAAGATGTTTTTCACAAAAGGGTTTGCAAAAAACTTAATCATGAAACTTTTCCGCAAACTCACTGTAAAGACCTCTGTAGAAGAAAGAGATTATGTTGTGGGTCCACTCATGGCGGGGGTTTCAAATATTGTGGACGACATGATCGAGACAACGGAGAGACGGTGCACAAATGTGATGTGCTTCTACAGGAGGATGGCCAGAAACATCACTGATGACCAGTTTGAAAATGACAAAACAATGCTGGTGAGATTCATCTTGTCTCAGCTGAATTATCAGAAGAAACAGAAGCTCTATTCTGCAGGTGTTATCCGCGCTGAGGTGGACCGGTTCATGCTGATGATGTGGTACTGGTTGGTTGCGCAGGCGGAGAAGCACAAAAGAGGGACAGATCGAGCCACCGCTGCTGTGAGGCAGATCGAGGCAGTTGTGGAAGAAAACCAAGCTTTCCCAAAACTGACCGAGATCTCCCAGTCTGCAGCTACACCAGCTCCTGTCACTGAGGAGACAAACATCCGTGAGGAAGCTGGGCTAAGCGGTCTAGCTTCACTGGATTATTGGGATAGACTAACCTGTCAAGTTCTGGCGAGTAAGCTGGTGAAAACGATCACTGGCACCTGGTCAATAGATGTCCAAGGAGACCAGGCTATCTCAGTTTTGACAGAGGCGCTGTGGGCAGAAATGGAGGGCTCTAAAGTCAAGGTTGGTCTGTCCATGGTCAACGTAAGGAAGATGGTAAAGAAGGTGCACAAGAAACTGTCCAAGAAGTTAGAGATCGAGCTGATCAAGTTCACAATTGTACAGGATCCTAAGGTCCTCACCCACATCATTGAGGCCTTTAAAGAAGAACTGATCCCCAAACAAAAGAGTGGAGTCAAAGGCTTCTTCAAGTCTGTGTTCAAACCCTTCACCCGCATCTTCAAACGTGACTAAAAAGTCTGTACGTTTGAAGAGGGTGGGTGGGTGGGAGGGACTCCACTTTCCCTGAGGCCTGAGGTCCTGCCTCAGTGTCCAGTTTACTCTCTGAGTTACAGCCTCACTTTGGCTAGAGAAGGGGTTTTCTCCGAGTGCTTCGGTTTACCCAAATTTAATACAATTGTATTAAAAAAAAAAACCTCAGTAACTCCGCCAAATTGTCTCAATTGAGTCATTTTTGCCGGTCCCAAGCCCGGATAAAGGAGGAGGGTTGGTATTGTGATAAAAAAAAAACCAAAATAACAAGACTCGACAGAAGAAAGTTCATTTGTAGTTCTAAACATATTTGGGGTGTTTTTCACTGACTTTTTGTCTCTCTCACTACGTCGTTTCTCTCACTTACAGCGTCCATTACAATTCTCTCAATTCATTTTTTTTTATTGTATTTGAATTTTTCGCATCATAAGTTGCAATAAAATGATGGTAAAATTTTGCATTGAAGTCAATGGAAAAAGTCAAAGAAAAAAAAGAGCCATAGAAGTTTTCCAGACACCTACCGGCTCTGCATATTTTCACCTAGAGACTCCACTTCAACTTTAAAATGTAGACACAGGTCTTGTCTATTGGTGTATTAATCAGCTCCAAGTAATCCTGACTCAGTTTGTAGGTAAGAAGATACCTGCACACCTTTTCCTTTAGAAGAGAGTGGGGAAAGTTGAGTCACCCCCTGTTGCTTTCTCTTTACAGCTCGCCGTGATCGTATAGTGGTTAGTACTCTGCGTTGTGGCCGCAGCAACCCCGGTTCGAATCCGGGTCACGGCAGTTTAAGAGAATTTCCCAGTTTGGGATCAATAAAGTCTATCTATCTAATGGTGGAGTTGTTTGTTATTTTCATTTTCACAAAAGTAAACATGAAGTAATTACATATTAAAACTAAGAAGTTCAGCCAAACTTTGCAGATGACAGATGCCTAAAGGGCTTATACAGAAGCCTCCCCATCAGTACAAGTCAATTCAAACATGCTGAATCTTCAACGGTACAACATCAAATAAACGAAATGTCAAGAAAATAAAGAAACATGTAAAACAACAACAACAAAAGGAAAATAATAAAACAAAACTGAAAACCCTCTGAATGTGGATCAGGTGCAAGCGTACTGGTAACACAGAAATCACCGTGCTAATTTACACATTTTTAATAGATAATGAGACGCATACACAAACTTCTCTTAAACATCAATATGATGTTAATCTTCTTTGGTTTACATATATTTTTATGTTGATAAACATCTTATCAAGTATATGAGGTCAAATAAGTGGCTGAATAACAATTGGAAGGACTTCAATGGAAATGTTATCAAAACTAGTGTCAATAATAATTACAGCAAGAATGAACTGTCTGAGGTTGTCGGAGGACTGTCATTCTGTTCAGTTTCTTCATGTCAATAAAGATTATTGAATCGATCTGGTATAAAAAAAATCTGAAGCTGATGAAAGGTGATGACGTCATCAAAGAATGTGATGTCATCAAAGAACGTGATGTCATAACAGACATTAAAGACTGTGATGATGTCATAACAGACAGACAGACTTCCGAGCCAACAGAAGATTGTAGGTGAAAGAGAGTTCCGCTGTTTGAACCAGTGCAAGAGTTTGCAGAGAGAAGAGGTGTACGTTTCTACAAACAACCAGAAACACAGAAGAAACGATGCAGAGCACAAGGACTACGATGAACATGGTCGGGACCATTCCTGTGATCCAGCCCACCATCCTTCGTCCCATTGTGGTCACATTCGTTCAGCAACTGTCTGAGACTCAATGGACCACAATAAAGCATGGGTCTCTGGACAAGGAGACCAAAGACATGATCACAGACATGTGTGTGGACATTGTCGGCACTGTAGCCAAATACATCTCCATTGCTTTAGAGATGAGGGAGAACAAAAAATGTCCTCCCAAATCACCAAAGGGGAGTATCACAGAGAGAGATGTCCACGCAATCCTGGGAGACAGCATTAACTCCACCATTGCAGATGTACTGGGCGTCAAAGAGGACATCCGTAGCAGGACCACAGAGGAGGTGAACGATCTCGTGGTCCAAGAAGTTACAGAGCGGATCAACTCCAACGGAGTCAGCAAGGGCCCAGGGCAGCAGGCCACCAAGTCTTTCTGCTACAGACTGAGAAAGATGGTTACATGGATCGGAAAGATCATGCTCATGTGCTGTGGTAATTATTGTGATTATCCTGACAGCCGCAGCATCTGGAGTCTGACTCCTACCAAAACAGAGGTACAGGAAGAAGACGTTAAGGAAGAAGAGCCGGTTGGGGACCGTTTTCAGACCCCTGTGACCCCCTTCATGGAGGACGAACCTGAAATGTTCCACAGTGAAAGCCCCAAACATGAAACATTTCAGGCGGTCAAGTCCATCCTGTCAGAGCACAGAGATGACCTGGATGATTCTGACAGTGAAGATGACTTTTCAGAGGAGGAATTATCCCAACATCTGTCCAGAGCTGACAGGGACACAAACCAAACCGCTTCTGAAATTGTCAAAATTGTCTGGGGCGACAGAGTTTCACAGGAGCCAGAAGCTTCATCTGTTAGAGAGGCCACAGCACCCACCAACACAAAGAAAACCAGAGAGAGAAAAATCATCAGAAGGATCAAGATGTTTTTCACAAAAGGGTTTGCAAAAAACTTAATCATGAAACTTTTCCGCAAACTCACTGTAAAGACCTCTGTAGAAGAAAGAGATTATGTTGTGGGTCCACTCATGGCGGGGGTTTCAAATATTGTGGACGACATGATCGAGACAACGGAGAGACGGTGCACAAATGTGATGTGCTTCTACAGGAGGATGGCCAGAAACATCACTGATGACCAGTTTGAAAATGACAAAACAATGCTGGTGAGATTCATCTTGTCTCAGCTGAATTATCAGAAGAAACAGAAGCTCTATTCTGCAGGTGTTATCCGCGCTGAGGTGGACCGGTTCATGCTGATGATGTGGTACTGGTTGGTTGCGCAGGCGGAGAAGCACAAAAGAGGGACAGATCGAGCCACCGCTGCTGTGAGGCAGATCGAGGCAGTTGTGGAAGAAAACCAAGCTTTCCCAAAACTGACCGAGATCTCCCAGTCTGCAGCTACACCAGCTCCTGTCACTGAGGAGACAAACATCCGTGAGGAAGCTGGGCTAAGCGGTCTAGCTTCACTGGATTATTGGGATAGACTAACCTGTCAAGTTCTGGCGAGTAAGCTGGTGAAAACGATCACTGGCACCTGGTCAATAGATGTCCAAGGAGACCAGGCTATCTCAGTTTTGACAGAGGCGCTGTGGGCAGAAATGGAGGGCTCTAAAGTCAAGGTTGGTCTGTCCATGGTCAACGTAAGGAAGATGGTAAAGAAGGTGCACAAGAAACTGTCCAAGAAGTTAGAGATCGAGCTGATCAAGTTCACAATTGTACAGGATCCTAAGGTCCTCACCCACATCATTGAGGCCTTTAAAGAAGAACTGATCCCCAAACAAAAGAGTGGAGTCAAAGGCTTCTTCAAGTCTGTGTTCAAACCCTTCACCCGCATCTTCAAACGTGACTAAAAAGTCTGTACGTTTGAAGAGGGTGGGTGGGTGGGAGGGACTCCACTTTCCCTGAGGCCTGAGGTCCTGCCTCAGTGTCCAGTTTACTCTCTGAGTTACAGCCTCACTTTGGCTAGAGAAGGGGTTTTCTCCGAGTGCTTCGGTTTACCCAAATTTAATACAATTGTATTAAAAAAAAAAACCTCAGTAACTCCGCCAAATTGTCTCAATTGAGTCATTTTTGCCGGTCCCAAGCCCGGATAAAGGAGGAGGGTTGGTATTGTGATAAAAAAAACCCAAAATAACAAGACTCGACAGAAGAAAGTTCATTTGTAGTTCTAAACATATTTGGGGTGTTTTTCACTGACTTTTTGTCTCTCTCACTACGTCGTTTCTCTCACTTACAGCGTCCATTACAATTCTCTCAATTCATTTTTTTTATTGTATTTGAATTTTTCGCATCATAAGTTGCAATAAAATGATGGTAAAATTTTGCATTGAAGTCAATGGAAAAAGTCAAAGAAAAAAAAGAGCCATAGAAGTTTTCCAGACACCTACCGGCTCTGCATACTTTCACCTAGAGACTCCACTTCAACTTTAAAATGTAGACACAGGTCTTGTCTATTGGTGTATTAATCAGCTCCAAGTAATCCTGACTCAGTTTGTAGGTAAGAAGATACCTGCACACCTTTTCCTTTAGAAGAGAGTGGGGAAAGTTGAGTCACCCCCTGTTGCTTTCTCTTTACAGCTCGCCGTGATCGTATAGTGGTTAGTACTCTGTGTTGTGGCCGCAGCAACCCCGGTTCGAATCCGGGTCACGGCAGTTTAAGAGAATTTCCCAGTTTGGGATCAATAAAGTCTATCTATCTAATGGTGGAGTTATTTGTTATTTTCATTTTCACAAAAGTAAACATGAAGTAATTACATATTAAAACTAAGAAGTTCAGCCAAACTTTGCAGATGACAGATGCCTAAAGGGCTTATACAGAAGCCTCCCCATCAGTACAAGTCAATTCAAACATGCTGAATCTTCAACGGTACAACATCAAATAAACGAAATGTCAAGAAAATAAAGAAACATGTAAAACAACAACAACAAAAGGAAAATAATAAAACAAAACTGAAAACCCTTTGAATGTGGATCAGGTGCAAGCGTACTGGTAACACAGAAATCACCGTGCTAATTTACACATTTTTAATAGATAATGAGACGCATACACAAACTTCTCTTAAACGTCAATATGATGTTAATCTTCTTTGGTTTACATGTATTTTTATGTTGATAAACATCTTATCATCAAGTATATGAGGTCAAATAAGTGGCTGAATAACAATTGGAAGGACTTCAATGGAAATGTTATCAAAACTAGTGTCAATAATAATTACAGCAAGAATGAACTGTCTGAGGTTGTCGGAGGACTGTCATTCTGTTCAGTTTCTTCATGTCAATAAAGATTATTGAATCGATCTGGCATAAAAAAAATCTGAAGCTGATGAAAGGTGATGACGTCATCAAAGAATGTGATGTCATCAAAGAACGTGATGTCATAACAGACATTAAAGACTGTGATGATGTCATAACAGACAGACAGACTTCCGAGCCAACAGAAGATTGTAGGTGAAAGAGAGTTCCGCTGTTTGAACCAGTGCAAGAGTTTGCAGAGAGAAGAGGTGTACGTTTCTACAAACAACCAGAAACACAGAAGAAACGATGCAGAGCACAAGGACTACGATGAACATGGTCGGGACCATTCCTGTGATCCAGCCCACCATCCTTCGTCCCATTGTGGTCACATTCGTTCAGCAACTGTCTGAGACTCAATGGACCACAATAAAGCATGGGTCTCTGGACCAGGAGACCAAAGACATGATCACAGACATGTGTGTGGACATTGTCGGCACTGTAGCCAAATACATCTCCATTGCTTTAGAGATGAGGGAGAACAAAGAATGTCCTCCCAAATCACCAAAGGGGAGTATCACAGAGAGAGATGTCCACGCAATCCTGGGAGACAGCATTAACTCCACCATTGCAGATGTACTGGGCGTCAAAGAGGACATCCATAGCAGGACCACAGAGGAGGTGAACGATCTCGTGGTCCAAGAAGTTACAGAGCGGATCAACTCCAACGGAGTCAGCAAGGGCCCAGGGCAGCAGGCCACCAAGTCTTTCTGCTACAGACTGAGAAAGATGGTTACATGGATCGGAAAGATCATGCTCATGTGCTGTGGTAATTATTGTGATTATCCTGACAGCCGCAGCATCTGGAGTCTGACTCCTACCAAAACAGAGGTACAGGGAAGAAGACGTAAAGGAAGAAGAGCCGGTTGCGGACCATTTTCAGACCCCTGTGACCCCCTTCATGGAGGACGAACCTGAAATGTTCCACAGTGAAAGCCCCAAACATGAAACATTTCAGGCGGTCAAGTCCATCCTGTCAGAGCACAGAGATGACCTGGATGATTCTGACAGTGAAGATGACTTTTCAGAGGAGGAATTATCCCAACATCTGTCCAGAGCTGACAGGGACACAAACCAAACCGCTTCTGAAATTGTCAAAATTGTCTGGGGCGACAGAGTTTCACAGGAGCCAGAAGCTTCATCTGTTAGAGAGGCCACAGCACCCACCAACACAAAGAAAACCAGAGAGAGAAAAATCATCAGAAGGATCAAGATGTTTTTCACAAAAGGGTTTGCAAAAAACTTAATCATGAAACTTTTCCGCAAACTCACTGTAAAGACCTCTGTAGAAGAAAGAGATTATGTTGTGGGTCCACTCATGGCGGGGGTTTCAAATATTGTGGACGACATGATCGAGACAACGGAGAGACGGTGCACAAATGTGATGTGCTTCTACAGGAGGATGGCCAGAAACATCACTGATGACCAGTTTGAAAATGACAAAACAATGCTGGTGAGATTCATCTTGTCTCAGCTGAATTATCAGAAGAAACAGAAGCTCTATTCTGCAGGTGTTATCCGCGCTGAGGTGGACCGGTTCATGCTGATGATGTGGTACTGGTTGGTTGCGCAGGCGGAGAAGCACAAAAGAGGGACAGATCGAGCCACCGCTGCTGTGAGGCAGATCGAGGCAGTTGTGGAAGAAAACCAAGCTTTCCCAAAACTGACCGAGATCTCCCAGTCTGCAGCTACACCAGCTCCTGTCACTGAGGAGACAAACATCCGTGAGGAAGCTGGGCTAAGCGGTCTAGCTTCACTGGATTATTGGGATAGACTAACCTGTCAAGTTCTGGCGAGTAAGCTGGTGAAAACGATCACTGGCACCTGGTCAATAGATGTCCAAGGAGACCAGGCTATCTCAGTTTTGACAGAGGCGCTGTGGGCAGAAATGGAGGGCTCTAAAGTCAAGGTTGGTCTGTCCATGGTCAACGTAAGGAAGATGGTAAAGAAGGTGCACAAGAAACTGTCCAAGAAGTTAGAGATCGAGCTGATCAAGTTCACAATTGTACAGGATCCTAAGGTCCTCACCCACATCATTGAGGCCTTTAAAGAAGAACTGATCCCCAAACAAAAGAGTGGAGTCAAAGGCTTCTTCAAGTCTGTGTTCAAACCCTTCACCCGCATCTTCAAACGTGACTAAAAAGTCTGTACGTTTGAAGAGGGTGGGTGGGTGGGAGGGACTCCACTTTCCCTGAGGCCTGAGGTCCTGCCTCAGTGTCCAGTTTACTCTCTGAGTTACAGCCTCACTTTGGCTAGAGAAGGGGTTTTCTCCGAGTGCTTCGGTTTACCCAAATTTAATACAATTGTATTAAAAAAAAAAACCTCAGTAACTCCGCCAAATTGTCTCAATTGAGTCATTTTTGCCGGTCCCAAGCCCGGATAAAGGAGGAGGGTTGGTATTGTGATAAAAAAAATAATAATAATAACAAGACTCGACAGAAGAAAGTTCATTTGTAGTTCTAAACATATTTGGGGTGTTTTTCACTCACTTTTTGTCTCTCTCACTACGTCGTTTCTCTCACTTACAATTCTCTCAATTCATTTTTTTTTATTGTATTTGAATTTTTCGCATCATAAGTTGCAATAAAATGATGGTAAAATTTTGCATTGAAGTCAATGGAAAAAGTCAGAGAAAAAAAGAGCCATAGAAGTTTTCCAGACACCTACCGGCTCTGCATACTTTCACCTAGAGACTCCACTTCAACTTTAAAATGTAGACACAGGTCTTGTCTATTGGTGTATTAATCAGCTCCAAGTAACCCTGACTCAGTTTGTAGGTAAGAAGATACCTGCACACCTTTTCCTTTAGAAGAGAGTGGGGTAAGTTGAGTCACCCCCTGTTGCTTTCTCTTTACAGCTCGCCGTGATCGTATAGTGGTTAGTACTCTGCGTTGTGGCCGCAGCAACCCCGGTTCGAATCCGGGTCACGGCAGTTTAAGAGAATTTCCCAGTTTGGGATCAATAAAGTCTATCTATCTAATGGTGGAGTTATTTGTTATTTTCATTTTCACAAAAGTAAACATTAGTGATGCACGATATGAAAAATTTCAACTGATACCGATAACTGATAACTTTCTTCTTCTCATGGCCGATACCAATAACCGATAAATTCATATTTTTACATTTATTATAATCTTCATATAATCTGCAGTTTGTGCAGGATGCAGTGATTGAAAACTGATGTTTTTGTTGCTCTGGCCTATCTAGAACAACAAACAAAAGTTTTTGGCTCTTCAAATGTGGTCATTAGCTATAAATAACAATAACAGAGCAAAAAGCAGAACTTCATTTGATCCCCTGAACTGTTCAACAGAACTGTAAACTGTAAAGGAGCTATTATGAGACGTTAGGCTTAGCATGCTGACCGGACTAACATCTGACGTCCATATGTCTGTGGTCAAACTCACGTGTAGTCCGTTCTTGTCGATCAGGTTGTGAATGTATGTGGCGACAATATCATAGAGTGCAGGAAGAGACACATCCGAGAAGAAGCGGCGGCTTGGGAGAGTGTAACGTGGCTCCAAGTGTGCTATTAACTTACGAAAACCCGGGTTCTCAACGACGGAAAAAGGCTGGTCGTCGACCGCTATGAACTCCATCACTTTGTCGTTAATGGCTTTAGCCTTTTCGCTGTCTCTTGAGAAGCTTTTGCAGTTTTTAAACGCCCGCTGAATGGGGACATCGATCCTCCGTAGTGTTGTTGTCTTAGCTTTAGTACCGCTAGCAGCTTCGGCGGCTGTCTCATATTCTTTTAATACCGCTTCGCCGCGATGGCGACTTTCCAGATGAGCTATCAGATTCGTTGTGTTAAAACTTGACGTCTTCTTTCCTCCTCTCGGAATCCTCGCTGAACAGGTTTTGCATATAGCAGCTGTTGTCATCTTCTGCCACTGAGAGAAACGACCATGCTGGTGAAGACATTTTATTATCTGTCAGGCAGTGACGGGGTCAGGCTTGGGACCTGCGAGTAAGGCGCGATAGATGACGTAACCAGCGCGTCTCGGACGGGCGGCTACTCCACCTGCAAACGTTACTCGTAATTTCATTAATATATCGGATCTTTCTATCGGAAAAATGCACCTATCGGATCGTTAAAAAATGACGTAATTTCCCCCCAAATCGGCCGATATTTTATCGGGCTGATAAATATCGTGCATCCCTAGTAAACATGAAGTAATTACATATTAAAACTAAGAAGTTCAGCCAAACTTTGCAGATGACAGATGCCTAAAGGGCTTATACAGAAGCCTCCCCATCAGTACAAGTCAATTCAAACATGCTGAATCTTCAACGGTACAACATCAAATAAACGAAATGTCAAGAAAATAAAGAAACATGTAAAACAACAACAACAAAAGGAAAATAATAAAACAAAACTGAAAACCCTTTGAATGTGGATCAGGTGCAAGCGTACTGGTAACACAGAAATCACCGTGCTAATTTACACATTTTTAATAGATAATGAGACGCATACACAAACTTCTCTTAAACGTCAATATGATGTTAATCTTCTTTGGTTTACATGTATTTTTATGTTGATAAACATCTTATCAAGTATATGAGGTCAAATAAGTGGCTGAATAACAATTGGAAGGACTTCAATGGAAATGTTATCAAAACTAGTGTCAATAATAATTACAGCAAGAATGAACTGTCTGAGGTTGTCGGAGGACTGTCATTCTGTTCAGTTTCTTCATGTCAATAAAGATTATTGAATCGATCTGGCATAAAAAAAATCTGAAGCTGATGAAAGGTGATGACGTCATCAAAGAATGTGATGTCATCAAAGAACGTGATGTCATAACAGACATTAAAGACTGTGATGATGTCATAACAGACAGACAGACTTCCGAGCCAACAGAAGATTGTAGGTGAAAGAGAGTTCCGCTGTTTGAACCAGTGCAAGAGTTTGCAGAGAGAAGAGGTGTACGTTTCTACAAACAACCAGAAACACAGAAGAAACGATGCAGAGCACAAGGACTACGATGAACATGGTCGGGACCATTCCTGTGATCCAGCCCACCATCCTTCGTCCCATTGTGGTCACATTCGTTCAGCAACTGTCTGAGACTCAATGGACCACAATAAAGCATGGGTCTCTGGACCAGGAGACCAAAGACATGATCACAGACATGTGTGTGGACATTGTCGGCACTGTAGCCAAATACATCTCCATTGCTTTAGAGATGAGGGAGAACAAAGAATGTCCTCCCAAATCACCAAAGGGGAGTATCACAGAGAGAGATGTCCACGCAATCCTGGGAGACAGCATTAACTCCACCATTGCAGATGTACTGGGCGTCAAAGAGGACATCCATAGCAGGACCACAGAGGAGGTGAACGATCTCGTGGTCCAAGAAGTTACAGAGCGGATCAACTCCAACGGAGTCAGCAAGGGCCCAGGGCAGCAGGCCACCAAGTCTTTCTGCTACAGACTGAGAAAGATGGTTACATGGATCGGAAAGATCATGCTCATGTGCTGTGGTAATTATTGTGATTATCCTGACAGCCGCAGCATCTGGAGTCTGACTCCTACCAAAACAGAGGTACAGGAAGAAGACGTAAAGGAAGAAGAGCCGGTTGCGGACCATTTTCAGACCCCTGTGACCCCCTTCATGGAGGACGAACCTGAAATGTTCCACAGTGAAAGCCCCAAACATGAAACATTTCAGGCGGTCAAGTCCATCCTGTCAGAGCACAGAGATGACCTGGATGATTCTGACAGTGAAGATGACTTTTCAGAGGAGGAATTATCCCAACATCTGTCCAGAGCTGACAGGGACACAAACCAAACCGCTTCTGAAATTGTCAAAATTGTCTGGGGCGACAGAGTTTCACAGGAGCCAGAAGCTTCATCTGTTAGAGAGGCCACAGCACCCACCAACACAAAGAAAACCAGAGAGAGAAAAATCATCAGAAGGATCAAGATGTTTTTCACAAAAGGGTTTGCAAAAAACTTAATCATGAAACTTTTCCGCAAACTCACTGTAAAGACCTCTGTAGAAGAAAGAGATTATGTTGTGGGTCCACTCATGGCGGGGGTTTCAAATATTGTGGACGACATGATCGAGACAACGGAGAGACGGTGCACAAATGTGATGTGCTTCTACAGGAGGATGGCCAGAAACATCACTGATGACCAGTTTGAAAATGACAAAACAATGCTGGTGAGATTCATCTTGTCTCAGCTGAATTATCAGAAGAAACAGAAGCTCTATTCTGCAGGTGTTATCCGCGCTGAGGTGGACCGGTTCATGCTGATGATGTGGTACTGGTTGGTTGCGCAGGCGGAGAAGCACAAAAGAGGGACAGATCGAGCCACCGCTGCTGTGAGGCAGATCGAGGCAGTTGTGGAAGAAAACCAAGCTTTCCCAAAACTGACCGAGATCTCCCAGTCTGCAGCTACACCAGCTCCTGTCACTGAGGAGACAAACATCCGTGAGGAAGCTGGGCTAAGCGGTCTAGCTTCACTGGATTATTGGGATAGACTAACCTGTCAAGTTCTGGCGAGTAAGCTGGTGAAAACGATCACTGGCACCTGGTCAATAGATGTCCAAGGAGACCAGGCTATCTCAGTTTTGACAGAGGCGCTGTGGGCAGAAATGGAGGGCTCTAAAGTCAAGGTTGGTCTGTCCATGGTCAACGTAAGGAAGATGGTAAAGAAGGTGCACAAGAAACTGTCCAAGAAGTTAGAGATCGAGCTGATCAAGTTCACAATTGTACAGGATCCTAAGGTCCTCACCCACATCATTGAGGCCTTTAAAGAAGAACTGATCCCCAAACAAAAGAGTGGAGTCAAAGGCTTCTTCAAGTCTGTGTTCAAACCCTTCACCCGCATCTTCAAACGTGACTAAAAAGTCTGTACGTTTGAAGAGGGTGGGTGGGTGGGAGGGACTCCACTTTCCCTGAGGCCTGAGGTCCTGCCTCAGTGTCCAGTTTACTCTCTGAGTTACAGCCTCACTTTGGCTAGAGAAGGGGTTTTCTCCGAGTGCTTCGGTTTACCCAAATTTAATACAATTGTATTAAAAAAAAAAACCTCAGTAACTCCGCCAAATTGTCTCAATTGAGTCATTTTTGCCGGTCCCAAGCCCGGATAAAGGAGGAGGGTTGGTATTGTGATAAAAAAAATAATAATAATAACAAGACTCGACAGAAGAAAGTTCATTTGTAGTTCTAAACATATTTGGGGTGTTTTTCACTCACTTTTTGTCTCTCTCACTACGTCGTTTCTCTCACTTACAATTCTCTCAATTCATTTTTTTTTATTGTATTTGAATTTTTCGCATCATAAGTTGCAATAAAATGATGGTAAAATTTTGCATTGAAGTCAATGGAAAAAGTCAGAGAAAAAAAGAGCCATAGAAGTTTTCCAGACACCTACCGGCTCTGCATACTTTCACCTAGAGACTCCACTTCAACTTTAAAATGTAGACACAGGTCTTGTCTATTGGTGTATTAATCAGCTCCAAGTAACCCTGACTCAGTTTGTAGGTAAGAAGATACCTGCACACCTTTTCCTTTAGAAGAGAGTGGGGTAAGTTGAGTCACCCCCTGTTGCTTTCTCTTTACAGCTCGCCGTGATCGTATAGTGGTTAGTACTCTGCGTTGTGGCCGCAGCAACCCCGGTTCGAATCCGGGTCACGGCAGTTTAAGAGAATTTCCCAGTTTGGGATCAATAAAGTCTATCTATCTAATGGTGGAGTTATTTGTTATTTTCATTTTCACAAAAGTAAACATTAGTGATGCACGATATGAAAAATTTCAACTGATACCGATAACTGATAACTTTCTTCTTCTCATGGCCGATACCAATAACCGATAAATTCATATTTTTACATTTATTATAATCTTCATATAATCTGCAGTTTGTGCAGGATGCAGTGATTGAAAACTGATGTTTTTGTTGCTCTGGCCTATCTAGAACAACAAACAAAAGTTTTTGGCTCTTCAAATGTGGTCATTAGCTATAAATAACAATAACAGAGCAAAAAGCAGAACTTCATTTGATCCCCTGAACTGTTCAACAGAACTGTAAACTGTAAAGGAGCTATTATGAGACGTTAGGCTTAGCATGCTGACCGGACTAACATCTGACGTCCATATGTCTGTGGTCAAACTCACGTGTAGTCCGTTCTTGTCGATCAGGTTGTGAATGTATGTGGCGACAATATCATAGAGTGCAGGAAGAGACACATCCGAGAAGAAGCGGCGGCTTGGGAGAGTGTAACGTGGCTCCAAGTGTGCTATTAACTTACGAAAACCCGGGTTCTCAACGACGGAAAAAGGCTGGTCGTCGACCGCTATGAACTCCATCACTTTGTCGTTAATGGCTTTAGCCTTTTCGCTGTCTCTTGAGAAGCTTTTGCAGTTTTTAAACGCCCGCTGAATGGGGACATCGATCCTCCGTAGTGTTGTTGTCTTAGCTTTAGTACCGCTAGCAGCTTCGGCGGCTGTCTCATATTCTTTTAATACCGCTTCGCCGCGATGGCGACTTTCCAGATGAGCTATCAGATTCGTTGTGTTAAAACTTGACGTCTTCTTTCCTCCTCTCGGAATCCTCGCTGAACAGGTTTTGCATATAGCAGCTGTTGTCATCTTCTGCCACTGAGAGAAACGACCATGCTGGTGAAGACATTTTATTATCTGTCAGGCAGTGACGGGGTCAGGCTTGGGACCTGCGAGTAAGGCGCGATAGATGACGTAACCAGCGCGTCTCGGACGGGCGGCTACTCCACCTGCAAACGTTACTCGTAATTTCATTAATATATCGGATCTTTCTATCGGAAAAATGCACCTATCGGATCGTTAAAAAATGACGTAATTTCCCCCCAAATCGGCCGATATTTTATCGGGCTGATAAATATCGTGCATCCCTAGTAAACATGAAGTAATTACATATTAAAACTAAGAAGTTCAGCCAAACTTTGCAGATGACAGATGCCTAAAGGGCTTATACAGAAGCCTCCCCATCAGTACAAGTCAATTCAAACATGCTGAATCTTCAACGGTACAACATCAAATAAAGGAAATGTCAAGAAAATAAAGAAACATGTAAAACAACAACAACAAAAGGAAAATAATAAAACAAAACTGAAAACCCTTTGAATCTGGATCAGGTGCAAGCGTACTGGTAACACAGAAATCAGCGTGCTAATTTACACATTTTTAATAGATTATGAGACACCAACACCTCCTGGTTTGAGCACGCTCAAATCCTCGTTTTCAACCCCTCGCTGCATGCCTTCCTCCACTCTCTGCACATTTCCCGTCTCTCCTCAGCCGTCCCAAAAAAGAGAAAAAAACTGAAGTGAAGAAAAAAGAAATTCAGATACTTTCTGAAATCTGCAGCGTCTGGAGGAGAGCGCCGAGGAGCTGCTGCCCGCCTCTAACACTCGCCGCAACAAATAGCAGCAGGTTTGGAGCCTGCTGCAGGTTCAGGCCTCGACAGGGGAGCTGAGTGTGTGTGTGTGTGTGTGTGTGTGTGTGTGTGTGTGTGTGTTTGTGTGTATTAGGGTTAAACGTCGGCAGCAGGTCTTGGTCTTCTGCTCATCGTCTCTCCTGATGTTTCACAGCTGGACCGCTGGGACCTGAACCTCTGACCTGCAGCCCCTCCAGCTCCACTTTACGGGCTCACAACTAGGCTCCTCCCACCTACAGCTAAGAACCAATCAGAAGCCAGCTGGCACAACAAGAAAGGAAAAAAGACAGAGTGTGTTTAAAGAAAGACCAAACCAGACCTCAAAGGGTCATCCAAAGACCTGGTCCACAGGTACACCTCAACAGGAAGTGAAAATAGAGGGGGGGGGGCTAAAGAGCAGCTAATCACCCCACCCCCCCATGTCTCAGTTGTCCACAAACACCTTTCTGTCAATAAGTGGTCGATAAAGAGGATTAACGCGGCGTGAGGACTCAGGAGGACTTTGTAATCCTGTTAGAGACACCTGAGCTACTACAGGCTAATCCTGTTTACACACACACACACACACACACACACACACACACACACACACAGCTGGACTCTAACAGCAGACAAACAGGGTGACACGCAGTGGGCGGAGTTTATCTCAACAGGTACATCCTAAAAATGCATCCTTCACTTCTCCTTGTATCTAAGCTCCTCCCACCAAAGATGATTGACAGATGCAAAGAAATGAAGAAGCGAGAGAAACGTGCAGAAAGAGACCTGACACGTCCTTCCTGTCAGGATGTTTGTTATGATGGCATCAGCTGATCACCACCTGATCAGCTCTTGACCCTAATTTTCGCCACATCTGGAACGGCGGTTTCTGCCACCCCCCAAATCCAACCAGATCTGTTTGTGAGGCGAATTTCTCGGCGGATTACGGACAGAGAGAATCCCAAGAACTCACAAGAACCCGCAGATTCATGTTCAATCGCACGATAACGAGTTGTCTCTCTAAAGACAGACACATAGACATATAAGCAGTAGATTGTGTCCTTCCAGAGGAGGAAATCTACTTCTAGACTTCTAGAATCAGCATCTCCTCATCCATGGTGTCATCGGGGTGAAATGACATCTAAAAACCTTTCACTTGTTCGTCTCCGCCCGTTTGCATGGTGTGAAAAACGATCCTCCTGAAACACGGAGTGTTTTATTTTGAAAAGAAGCCGGATGTTTTATTTTGTGTCTGTGCCCGACTTCCTTTCCAGCACGGGTTAATCTGTGCTGAATTTATCCGCCATGCTCCGGCGTCAGAGATGGAGGCTTAAATACTTTAAATTTAGAATAATGACAATCCAAGAACACCTGCACACTGGTCACACAGAGCGCCCCCTGCAGGCCTGGAGCCCCTCTGCTGTCATGACGTTTTAAGTTGGTGTGATTTGTTTCTTTTTGTGCCTCCTTGTTGAATGTTCGGAGGTTCAGGGTGTTTTTGTTTCTAAATTAGCAGCAGGTCAAAGTTCACTCAGGTGTGTTTAGAACTCAGAGAGACGTTGACCACGGTGCGGCGCAGTCGTGTCTGATGCTGCTCGTCCGCCATCTTGAACCCGTCAATCATAAATCGAACTCATGGTCAGGTTTTCAGATGTTTCTGCAGATGTTGAAACACTCAGAGACTCACAGCTGGAGGAAAAAACAGATTTTATCGTCCCCCTGTCTGCAGGACTTCAGATGTTTCTGCCCCCTCCCCCCAGGACCCGGACCAGGATCTGTCTGACAGACTGACAGCGCTCGCTGTAACGTTACTCTGTTTTTCTTTCCCTTCTTCAGACTTCAGACGGACTTCAGGGTCAAAGGTCTCCATCTGCTGCTAAAACCACAAACCCCCAGATCCCCAGACCAGGACCCAGAGGACCAATCAGGAGACAGGCCTGGACAGCAGCCACCTGTGGACCTGAGTCCGGTTTCAGTCATGTGACGTCTGGATGGACTGAATGATGTCCACTTTGAAATGTAGAAGAAGAAGATCTGAATGTCCTCTCCTCCTCCTCCTCCTCCTCCATGAACCAACACTCCTGATAAGTCCAATTGATTCAGACAGACCAGGTCCCAGTTTGACTGTCTGTTAACTAGAACCAGGACCAGGATTTCTCTAAGGGACACTAACAACTAATATTCTAGTACTACTAACAGATTTGTCCTGCCTGTCTGTCTTCACTGGGTCTTAGTTTCACTGTAACGCTCTCTGCAGAGTCCAACAAATAACCCTCTCAGTTTCACTGTATGTCTTTGAAATGTCTCAGTTTCACTGTATGTCTTTGAAATGTCTCAGTTTCACAGTATCTGTCTCTGCTGAGTCTCAGTTTCACTGTATGTCTTTGAAATGTCTCAGTTTCTCAGTATCTGTCTCTGCTGAGTCTCAGTTTCACTGTATCTGTCTTTGAAATGTCTCAGTTTCACAGTATCTGTCTCTGCTGAGTCTCAGTTTCACTGTATGTCTTTGAAATGTCTCAGTTTCTCAGTATCTGTCTCTGCTGAGTCTCAGTTTCACTGAATGTCTTTGAAATGTCTCAGTTTCTCAGTATCTGTCTCTGCTGAGTCTCAGTTTCTCAGTATCTGTCTTTAAAATGTCTCAGTTTCTCAGGATCTGTCTCTGCTGAGTCTCAGTTTCTCAGTATCTGTCTTTAAAATGTCTCAGTTTCTCAGTATCTGTCTCTGCTGAGTCTCAGTTTCACAGTATCTGTCTTTGAAATGTCTCAGTTTCACAGTATCTGTCTCTGCTGAGTCTCAGTTTCTCAGTATCTGTCTTTAAAATGTCTCAGTTTCTCAGTATGTCTTTAAAATGTCTCAGTTTCACTGTATGTCTTTGAAATGTCTCAGTTTCTCAGTATCTGTCTCTGCTGAGTCTCAGTTTCACTGTATGTCTTTGAAATGTCTCAGTTTCTCAGTATCTGTCTCTGCTGAGTCTCAGTTTCCCAGTGTCTTTCAGCTGACTCCTTACTTTCTTCTCACTCACTGTATCACCTGATGATGTCATAAGTATGACCTTAGGTGACCTCTGCAGCGCTGACTCAGCATGTTGTCAGATAAACATCATTTCTAACCAAACTTCACACACAAACATATTCCTGATCATGACAACAAACTTTAAACCCTCAAACGCTGATCAGCTGATCTGATGTCAGTTTGAGTTTATGACCTTCATCAGTGACAAACACAGACTGATGAATAAATGAATAAATGTTTGTTTTACATGGTTCAATAAAGACCTCAGAGTCTGGATGGAGGGGGGGTGTGAAGACTTAATGATAGTGGTCTCAAACTCAGACCTGGACCAGATCACCCAGACTGAGCTCAGATCAGTTTCATCTGTGGATTTACTCTGACTGTGTGTTTGTACTTTAGTGTTCAGGTGTTTAAACCTCAAACAGACTTTAATGAAATAAAGATTAAAACTCAGAAAAGGACTAAAACACACTCTACTGATATTATTGAACAACTGACACCAGGGAGGAGGAGGAGGAGGAGGAGGAGGAGGAGGAGGAGGAGGAGTCAGGTGTGTGTGTCAGTGTGTCTGAAAAGCACAGGGACAGATTCTTGAGGACTACAGTCTGACCCCTGATCTCCACCTTCATCCTGATCGTCTCCTAAAAGGTCGTATCCTCCGATCGTAGCTGATCGTAACCATTCAAGTTAACGTGTCGATTTACACCGACTTCTTTCCGTCGGACGCCGGAGCATGGCGGATAAATTCAGCACAGATTAACCCATGCTGGAAAGGAAGTCGGGCACAGACTTCAAAATAAAACATCCGGCTTCTTTTCAAAATAAAACACAACCTTTTGCTTGTTCGGGCGGAGACGAACAAGTGAAAGGTTTTTAGACGTCATTTCACCCCGATGACACCATGGATGAGGAGATGCTGATTCTAGAAGTCTAGAAGTAGATTTCCTCCTCTGGAAGGACACAATCTACTGCTTATATGTCTATGTGTCTGTCTTTAGAGAGACAACTCGTTATCGGGCGATTGAACGTGAATCTGCGGGTTCTTGTCTTACAAACGGATCCAGTAGGAATTGGCGGACGGTAAAAATCGAATGTGAAAATTGAGGCCGCAGAGATGGTCATGACGTGTTCAGAGTCCTAATAGAGTGGAAGTCTTTGTTTGTACAGAAGCTTGTGAAGACTGAGTGATCAGTGCTAAAATGAAATGATCATCCTGAACCTTCAGAGTTTCTTCTTTTATCGTATGTTAAAGATCTTTGAAGAAGTTTGGAAATAAATCCTCAGACCTTCAGAGAACATCCTCACTCGCTCCGTCTCTTTAATCTGCTGATCTCAGGTCAGACTGAAATGATTCACCTCAGCTGCTTTAAACCCGCTCCGATTTCTGAGGACGTTTGAGGACAAATCCGCCGAACTTCACCGAGTCACACGGACCAACACTTGGAAACCGAAGAGCCGTCTGTACGTGCGAGAAACTTCAGACTGCTCCTTTAAAGCTTCACAGATAGTTTGTTGGAGCGACGCTCTGCTCCTCGGACCCGCTCCTCTGTCAGGGCCGGCTTCATCTGAGCACAGGGGGGAGGCTGCAGCTCCTCACCCTCCTCCTCCTCCTCCTTCTCAGAGAGCCAAGACTTCAAAGTTCCCCTGGTGTGTGTGTGTGTGTGTGTGTGTGTGTGTGTGTGTGTGTGTGTGTGTGTGTGTGTGTGTGTGTGTATGAAATGTGGGTCAGACATTAAAATGCATGAGCGGGGAGCAGAAAGCATGATGAAGTGCTGAGACACGAGGAGCAGAGAATATAAAAATAACTGGAGGAGCGGCTCTCCCCGCTGACGCCGCGCCGCCGCGCCATTGGTCCGATCTACCGCGAATAAAAAAAAGAGAACGAGGAGGAGGCCGTTTCCTGGAGACGTGCGGCTGCCATCACCGTGACGGCGACCACATCCGACCGCGGCGGCGTGTTGATCTCCAGGAAAAATGACAATAAAGATTCTTTGGTTCTGACATCAGAGCGTTTAAGAGCTGATAATCAGGTTTCAACGCGCCGACTCAGGCAGCCAATCAGAGACGAGCTGCAGAGCTTTAATGGGAGGTTTCCACCCTCCGTTTTTTCAGTTCGAACAAAGAGTGTGAGAGGAGACGGCGACGTTAAACCTGAGAGTCTGAGAGGAGGACGCTGAAGGAGAAAAACACGTTTTTATTTCCTCATGAATGAATTTTTCTGACTCGAGGTTTGAGTCTGTGTCAAAAAAACTGAAGTTTTTAACATTTGATCAGACCGATCGATCGATCAATTGATCGGTCTGTTTTTAAGATTCAGTTTAACGACATTTGAAAAGCGTCGGGAAAGTTGAAAGTTCAGTTCATCGTTCAGAATTTCACATTTTGAACTAAAGTTCCTGGTTCCCAAAAATAAGTTTAGTCCAAGTTCAGACTGCAGGTCAGTTCTGATTGGTTCTGATCCGACCCTCTTCTGTATGTGGATATAAATCAGATTAGTGCTGGACGATAATTCGATAACAATATATATCGATCGATAGACGTGTGGTGCGATAGAAAAAAAACGGGTCGATAAAAAGTTCGATAGAAAAACAGTTTCCCTTTCTTTTTCATCATAGCCTATCATGTAGCTTTTACTACAGTCATTACTTCCTCCCAACCAATCACAAACGCAGACCCAGGTACGCTACGGCACCAAGCCCAGCCCCTATCAAACCACAACAGACAGCACGTGTATTAGAAAAAATGATACAGCAAGGAGAAGCGGAGGAAATTGTCCCGAAAAAAGGTTTCAGTAGTTCACCAGCATGGCAATGTTTTGGTTTTTAGAAGTCTGACAAAAAGCGAACAGCGGTCGTTTGCAAAATTTGCAGAGAATTAGTAAAAACCAAGTCTGGTAACACAACCAACTTGTTTTACCATCTAAACCGATCGCAGCCGCAGGAGTACGAGCTGTGTCAGCCGCACCGCGGCTCCACGTCATCGTCGGAGGAGGAATCCTCTGGAACCGCTGCCAGCACCAGCACAAAGCATGTGAAGCAGACCAAACTGGACTTCGTTTCTTGCCAAAATACGACAAAGCGTCCGAGCGGCATAAGGACATCACCCATGCAGTAACATGCTCCATAGCGAGGGACATACTGCCAATAACTACCGTTGAAAAGCCTGGCTTCGACCAGCTTCTAGCCACTCTCCACCCGCGATATGAAGTGCCCGGCCGCAAGTATTTCTCAAACACAGCGCTTCAGGCATGAAAATGGGTCAGGGGTTGAAAAGGTGAGAAGGGTGCAGACGAAATACGTTCCGGTGTTGTGCCGTAGAATGCATCCCTGCATCCCGTCCACTCATTAGCTTCTTAAAGTGGAAGAAAATGAGCTCATATTTTACAGAGACCCGAGTATTTGGATCATGGCTACTAGCAGGGGGTGCATTCGGCAGGGGTGCATTCTACGACACAACACCGGCGTGGATAAGTCCTGCTTCTCGTGCTTAGTTTGTGTATTAAGTCAATCACATGATAATTAAAAAAAATAAATCTCCCGACCCCGGGAGAAATATTTCAGTGTTCAGACACCAGGCTGTGGGCAGTTTCTCACACAGTTAAAACTGGTAGTATGCTATTCCCACCTAAAGCTATTCTGTTTATTTATATATTTGTTTGTTTTCATCAAAAGACTATTTAAATATTTATTTATCAGATTTTCTGGTCACTTTAGTCTTTATGTTTGTCAGTATTTACTGACGTCACTCAGGCCACCTTAGTTGATTTCTTTTTTTTTTTAGTTCTTTTTAAAAAAACTTTAAGTTGTGGTAAAATAAAAAAGGTGGTTGAATAAAGGTTTGAATTTGAATTCAGTGCTTGTGTGTTCTTTATTAAAAGTAGGTCATTAAGCAATAGCATAAAACATCCAGGGCTGCAATTAAAATATATGTTAAATAATTATAATAATTATATCGATAATTATCGATATCGATCAATATGATTTATTTTTTATCAATATGCTTTTTTTCTGTATCGTCCAGGCCTAAATCAGATATGTATCTGATGTGACTGCAGTGTGACGCTCAGGTCGAGTTCATCCGACCTTTACGTCATCAATATGAGACAAGCGTCACCATCGTTCAACGACACAAACAGGAACGGAGAGAAGTTTGTGTTCATGAGGGTCACTTCACGGACACATTCGTCGTTGTAACGTGAACGACCACACAGAAAGATCGGATTTAACGAAAAAGCCGATTTGAGCCTCAGAACCTGCAGAGTGAACTTCCTGTCGGTGCGTCAAAGTGAAGAGTGAATGATCCGGGTCAGACCTGCAGCGATCAGAGTCGAGTTCTTCTGCAGAGACGTCGGAGGAAAAAGAGTTTCAGAGTTTAAAGAAAATGAGTTTCATTTAAAATCAGGTTTAAAAAGAAACTTTAATCAGAAATCAGTCACTGAATAAAACCGTTCAGGTCCATCAGGTCCATCAGGTCCATCAGGTCCAGGTTCTGATGTCTGTGGTTCTTCAGGACGGGGCAAAGGTTCGGGGCGGGGGGGCTGACCTTGGAGTTAAGAGGCAGAACAAAATGGCGGCGGCAGCAGAGCGTTTCTGTTTCTGACTCTGAACAAAAAGAGTCCGCCATTTTCTCCTCCGGCAGCGGAAAGACGAGGAGACGAGGAGGCGAGGAGAGAGGAGAGGAGAAGAGGACAGGAGCTAACGAGTTAATCCTGTTTGATCGATCAGACGTGACGAGTCGAATCAGCTGATTAAGACGAGATGAAGAGGTGAGGATGAGGAGGAGAGGCGGTCAGAGAAACCCGGTGAGCTACACCTGACCTTTGACCCTCCATGACCCTGACCTCAGTCTGAACATGACCTCAAACATGACCTCAGCTCCTAACCAAAGATCCTCATCAAGGCAGAGCAAAAACCAATTCAGCACAGATTAACCCGTGCTGGAAAGGAAGTCGGGCACAGACTTCAAAATAAAATATCCGGCTTCTTTTCAAAATAAAACACAACCTTTTGCTTGTTCGGGCGGAGACGAACAAGTGAAAGGTTTTTAGACGTCATTTCACCCCGATGACACCATGGATGAGGAGACACACAGACACAGTGTGGGAACTTTCAGCTTCATTCACAAAAAACCTGAAATATTCGAGTGTTTGAGATTCGGTTTCAGATTCTTCTGTGACTATAAATCTCACACGGAGTCTTTACTCCCAGAAAACCAGTGAAAAAAAACAACCAGTGAAGAAAAAAACCAGTGAAACCAGTGAGAGAGCAGCAGCAGCAGCAGCAGCTCGTCTGAGAGAGAAAATCTGAATCAGCTTTTTGATTCACTTACAGGAGGATGAACTCATGTTTCCTCTTTCTGACTCAAACCCAGACTTTGATTGAATCCATCAGGACGCCCTCTCTCTCTCTCTCTCTCTCTCCCTCTTTCTCTCTCTCTCTCTGAGGAAACTTTAATGACGTTAACATTTTTGGGGTTTCTACGTGTTTGGCTCGCCGTCGTCTCCTCGTTTCCTGATTTCATTTAAACTGAGTCAGAGCGGAAAAATGTCGGAGAACAAAAACTGCAGTAAAAGTACACAAAGAGCCTCAGAGTACGCACAAAAGTACTACAACCTGAGCGCATATAAACACAGGGAACTACGGCGACACGACAGGGACAAACAACAACACCTACGAGAGGAAATCAGTGACTTTAAACCGAGAGGAGAAAGTGATTTTTAGTGATTTTAGTGATTTTTGTGATTTTAGTGATTTTTTAGTGATTTTTAAGTGATTTTAGTGATTTTAGTGATTTTTAGTGATTTTAGCGATTTTAGTGATTTTTAGTGATTTTAGCGATTTTTGTGATTTTTAGTGATTTTTAGTGATTTTAGTGATTTTTAGTGATTTTAGCGATTATTGTGATTTTAGTGATTTTTAGTGATTTTAGTGATTTTTAGTGATTTTAGTGATTTTTAGTGATTTTTAGTGATTTAATTAAAGGACTAATCCGCCTAAAACAGATTTTAACGAGACGACTCAGTTTATCAAAGTGCTGCTAATTTCAAATCAGGTAGAGGGGGCGGTGGCCAATCAGAGGACAGTAGGCTGTTGGAGGGGGCGGGGCCTTAAAGAGACGGCAGCTAAAATGAAGCGTTTCAGATGGAGGCTGATTAAAGATATTTTTATTTTTGTTCTGACCCCTGTATAATAAAAATAAACTTTATTGACGAGTCGGTGTGAAACATACAGAGTCAATAAAGTAAATTCAACATGTTAACGATGTTTGTTTTTCTGTTTTACGTCCCTTTAATGAAAATAAAACTGTGTTTTTTTCCATCACTTTTCTTTTTTTTGTTGATTGTCATTAAAATTAAATCAGATTAACGTGTTTATTATAGTTTTTTTTTAGTGTTGATGATTTTTACAGCATGTTCGTTAACGTCGAAACGAACGTTTGGTTTTTGGTTTGGTTTTTTTGGTTTTTACCTTAAAGCTCCTGTAAGTAACTCCTTGTTTGTTGAAATTTGGCGCCCCCTGTGGACAAAGCGGTCTTAGCTTATCTGGTCCTGATTTTACACTTTAGATAATTTAACGAGTTATTAATTCTGAATCATAAAAACAGCCACCCCCCCCACACACACACACTCACTGATTTGATATTTTTTTAATCCTAAAAATATCATAAAAAATCATAAATATAAATTTTACTTTTTTTATAAACATTGAAAAACTCCCTACAGGAGCTTTAATATCAAAAAGGGAAAATAATAAAAATTTGTGAGTTTTTGAGAAAAATGGAGGCAGAAACTTTGGCCTGTAAATGTTCTTGATTTATTTGTAAGGGATTGAATTTTTCTTTTCCCTTTTATTCCGTTTTATTCCGTTCATCTTCTTCATTACGTTCGTTTGTATGACGTCTTTCTGATCGTCTAAAACCTGCTGCAGCTGTAAAAGTTTTTCAGGGTTGGATCAAAGTTACAAACTATTAAAAATAAATTAAAATAAAACAGAAAATTCATATGAAATTAAATGTTTGTTGTGATTCTCTAAATGGAGATTTTATACTCATCCCGTTTTTCTGCACACGTATTTTCACTTATCTAAACTCGACTTTAAAAGTACGAGCACAGCGGAGAGAGAGAGAGAGAGAGAGAGAGAGACAGTAGATTCAGGATTTCTGAACTGAGGTTCATGTTGCAGCAGAATTATTCCACATGTGTGTTTATCATGTCTGATGATGATGTTTGCAGGATGAAGGTCAGACCAGGACGCTGCAGCAAACGGAGCGTTCAGGAAACTCAAACGGCTCCGAGTGTTTCAGCGTCTTTGTGTCGAATCTAAAATCTGAGAGAGTGTAACCAGCTGATCCTGACGAAGAGAAATCTGAAGTTATCCCGTTTTTATTTATTTTGACGATTTTTAATCGAGCAGAAAGTGAAAAAACAGAAATGACGCAAACGTTCAGGCGCAGATTTAACAGACGATAAATGAGAACAATTCAATATTTATTTCAGGGGAGAAACCGTCACAGATCCACAGATCTGCACACGAACTGGAGGAACGTTTTCCTGCACAGAGAGCTCAGACTGAGAACTGCTGCGACCTTGAGGTGAAGGTCATCGTACAGAAACTGAAAAAACAAACTGAATTTAACTCTTTGTTTTCTTTGAGCTGCTGAATCCAGTTTTAAAATGTAGAAAAGAGCGAAAATCTGGTGGATAAACGTCTACGGTGTCAGTGAGTCTGATTCAGACAGAAAATCCTGTTTCTGTTTAACGTTAAAGAAAACGTCAGACGACGACGACGACGACGATAATCGTCCGTCTGATCGGGAAAATCAGAAAAAAATCTAAAATCTGCTGAAGGAACTAAAACCAGAGTTCAGGGACAGGAACCAGAGTCCTGCTGAGAGTCTGGACCCAAGGTTCGGTTTGTCGAGGTGCAGAGAGACACACACACACAGAAATCCCACACCACAGAGTCCACCAGAACCACCAAGACCCAAACCGTCAAACTTGATCCAGAACTTTCTTTTCTCGTCATCTCCTCTAAAGAGGAGGAGGAGGAGGAGAGACCCTCTGAAGATCAATTCACTAAAATGAAGTCAAATCAGATTCTGTTTGTTTCTGTTTAAACCGAGAATCGGACCAGAACTGCGTCTGTCCTGATCAGAGGGGAACAAAACCAGAACAGAGCGACCCGAAGACGGTTCTGAACCTCAAACTTAAAACCAGAAAAACTCTCGGAGGTTCCTGCAGGAACACACGGACCCGATCACCTCTGGACCGAGCGGGCCGACCCCAGACCGAGGAAAAGTCCTCAGAACCTGATGACCCAGTGAGCGTGGACTAGAGGACTTGTGGTTCTGTGCCCATGAGTCCTGAACACTGAAGTCATGGGTGGGACTCCTGAGCGGACAGGTCCTGGTCCTGGTTCTGGTCCATATCCTCCTTGTTTGTCCTCAGGCTCCACCTGAAGGCCTCCAACGTACCCGCCTTAAACCCGATCTGACAGACTCTTGTGAAGGGTCAAAGGTCAAAGTCAGACTTAGGAACTTCAGCAGAACCGGGTCAGAGCAGCCCGCCAGCCTCTTCATGGACTTTAACTCTGATCCAGAACCAGTTTAGACCGGTTTATCTGTACACGTCTACTAAGAGCTTCTAAACTTCTCAGCCTGTAACCCGGAAATATCGGAACCAGAGACCCGCGAGTCACTGAAGGTGGTTAAAGAGGCGAAACATCGGAAACAGGAAAGAAGAGTTTTACGCTCTTAAAGGGATATTCTGCAAAAATTCATTTAGGGTCAAACCCACCGTAACACCGAGTTAGACCCCCCCTCCAGAGATGAATGTTGTCGACCGCTTGCTTCTCTAGTTATACCAACTTTAGTAACGACCGCAGGATAGAAATACAGAGAGCCACGCCCCCAACCAAAACGCCACTCTATAGAGACTAAACACAACTCACCTACTCTCTTCCAGCAGACGCTTGTTTGTAGAGAGACCTCAGGCCAGTCCATTACGGACTACAGCGGGGTGCCGCAGCTTAAGGAAGAACATTTAAAGGTTAACACTGGTGTTAAGGGTGCTCTTTAAACAAATGTCCAAAACAGGAAAACTCATGTTCAAGAAAGGTATTTACTAAATCAAATCATATCACCATTTTCCACCACGCCACGGTCAAAGAAAAATGTGCTCTTCCCCGATCAGCGACACCTGTCCCTGGTTTCCTCCCTACATAGAACTGTGACGTTACTAAAATCAATAATTAAACACCTCAAACAAGTAAACATAAAAAATAATTAATCTGGCTGCTACAATTATCATTTCTTCATCATTTCCTTCAAGTAATAATCACCATATTGATCATTTTACAGACGCGGTAGTTCTTCTGTCTTAGCGTCTCGGTCTGATTGTATTTCCATGAAGAAATGATCATAAATGTTCTTCCTTGAGCTGCAGCACCCCGCTGTAGTCCGTAATGGACTGGTCTGAGGTCTCTCTACAAACAAGCGGCTGCTGGAAGAGAGTAGGTGAGTTGTGTTTAGTCTCTTTGCTAAAGAAATGAGTCAAAGTTAAAAAGATGTTTGGTGTCTAGTACTATGTCTGTGACCCTATATGTACTAACCTCAGTAGAACATGGTGTAGTTCTGTTTAGTAACAGAACCTCATTGGAAAATTAGCTGATTTAAGTTTACTGTGCTCTTGTTCAAATATATTAACTCGACAGCACATATATTCATACCTGTTAACAAAATCATGATTTTATTGATAATTCAGCTCAATAAAAACACCTTTACCTTTTCATTTTACTACAGTAGAAGTTTCTTGGCCCAGCTTATAGACCACAGAAGTGGAGAAACGCCCCCGCTTAAGTTAATGTTTTCTTAGGAGTTAGAACAACTTTAAATATAGTACTATGGCTGTGACCCTATATGTCCTGTTGATGAAGTTAGGTGCTGTTCTGAGCATTATTTGTGGCTATAGAGTGGCGTTTTGGTTGGGGGCGTGTCTCTCTGTATTTCTATCCTGCGGTCGTTACTAAAGTTGGTATAACTAGAGAAGCAAGCGGTCGACAACATTCATCTCTGGAGGGGGGGTCTAACTCGGTGTTACGGTGGGTTTGACCCTGAATTAATTTTACGCCTGAATATCCCTTTAAAGTCTCAGATGGTTGACCCACAGGAAGTCTGACCCACCTGGTCACATGAGTCTGCAGCTCCTCTCGCCAAAATCCCCTCTGAGCTCAAACTAAAGCAGAAAACACCATCAAACCTGATCTGGATGTTTCTCTAAAATTAAGATTTAAATTAATTTCACTTTTAAAACATCTAAAACAGGAAGTCAGAGTTCCTGCAGGGGTCTGAAAACCTCTCACTGAAGACTCGTCCTCTTTCGTTTGTTCTGTTTTTTTGACTTTGGGAGTTTCTAAGTTTCAGACTGACCTGATTTCACCTGTTTTTTACTCACATGTTCGTCATTTGCTCGTGTTTCGTCTCCGTCATGTTTTAAAGTCCATTAATTAAAACGATCCGCTTCATTCAGACTCACTCAGCTGGTGGTAAAAACTCAATGAGGTCAAACCAGGACAGACAAAAACTGGAGCAGCAGATTTAAAACACGCTCTGAACGTCACACACATTATCAAGGTGAAGGTGAAAAAACTGCAGCTGGTTCATCTATGAAGTACAAGTACTACAAAAACACACAGAAGTACTGCGAGGTTCTGTTTGCAGATTCATGGAGCAGAAACGATAAAGATGGACGAGAAATACAGACGTTTGCAGATCCGAACATTTGTGCAGGTGAGATTATCGTCCACAAAAACGACGCTTTTGATACGTGCACGCCATGACAGTCTGCACGCCGAAATTTTGGAAGTAGAGAAATATTCTGCAGAGTCGTGAACAGACAGCAGACACACTCATGAATGTCTGTGTTTTTAAAAATAATCTGTTTTTTAGTTCTGGTTGTTTTTGACGATGTTTGTTTCTGAACCAAATCAAGTTTTAAAATAAAAGTGAAATTATCAGGAGAGAAACTTTCTGTGGAAATATCTGAAAAATATCAGAATCTCTGATATCAGCAAAAATCCAACACTAAACATCGTCAATAAACAGGCGGTACATGATCAATATGATCACATGATCATTCAATAACGACCTGATCAGTAATTTTGATCAGATTAAATCAGAGCAGGAGCTGCAGTCTTAAATTGTCACTTTTTTTGAATGAACTGTGGTTTATAGCAGAAAACACGGACTGTAATCGGCTGATTAAAACATGAAAATAAATGAATAAAAAAACATTTATAAAAATAAAAAATAACATGAACTTGAAAAAATATTGTGACAAAAAAAAGTTTAAAAAATAACACAAAAAGTTTCACAGGAGAAAATGTGGGAAAATAACGAGAATAGAAAACAGGAATTTATATCCTGATAATTAACACGTCAGAGAATCATGTTAAATTAAAAAAACGTGAATAAATTAGATTAAAAAAATTTTACTTGAAAAAAAACTAAAAAACTAACGACAAAAAAAAATAACCCACATGACAAAATCATTTTTTTACTGATAAACACGAAGAATTAACGTAAAAGTTTCAGGTAAAATAGAAAATAACAAGAATAATGAAAAAAAAAATAAAAAGGATTAAATAAATGTGAAAAAATTTAATTTAAAAAATAACGTGAAGAAAAATAAGACGTTAAAAAAATAACATTAAGTTAGAGGCGAGAAAACGAGCAAAAAAAAACAGTTTTTTCTTTTGTCTCGTGTAAAAAATAATAAAAACAATAATAATAATAATAATAATAACAATAACAATAATGATAAATCACATGTGAAGCTGCTCCTGATCTCTCGGCTTCGTCACACAAACATCCTCGCCACGCCAAGATATCAGGTTACACATGTGAGACACACACACACATACACACACACACACACACACACGTACCAGCGCTGACCTGAAATACTGCAGTAAGACTACAGAGGGAATACTTCAATACTGTAAGGTACAGAGTACTCTAACTTCAGGAATACTGCAGTACAGGGATGGTGACAGGAATATTAAAGTTACAGTGCAGTATAAATACTCTATTAGGGTACAACTACACAGAAATACTACAGGTTACTCTCATTATAGTGAAGTATATTCACAGAATTACTGTAGTACAAGAATACAGCTGTGCAGACATATACACTGCAAGTATACTGAAGTACTGCAAGTATGTATCCAGCGCAGTATTCCAGTAGGAAGTATTCCAGTAGGAATACTGCGTGGATGAGGTAAAAGTACATTTTCTGCTCTGACTGAATTTCCTTCAAACGTTTTTGTTAAAGTGAGAAAATCTCAGTCAGACACGCTCAGACCCCCCCTCTAACACAGGAAATGGTTCAGTCCGGCCCTCAAACCCGGAGCCGGCCCGTCTACCTGAGAGTCCGAGAGGAGGGAAAAGAGAGCGAGTGACTGACGGAGAGAAAGAGGAGAAGAAGAAGAAGAGGGGTCGAGTCTAAAGACGGAGTCAGGGTTCGAGACAAACCTGAGCTCAGAGTCTGTTAGAAATAAACTCTTTATACTTCTGCAACACGAGGATTTATCGCCTGTTATCGTCGATTTCATATTTACACTCTTTAAATCACAGCGTCCCTCTGAAAACTCCTCTGACTCCACACTCACAGTGTCAAATATCAGAAAAACAGCGAAGGTTTGACTTTTTCCTTTTTTTAAATGAAACAAAAAAAATCAGTTTAACCTTTCAAAATAAAAGTGCATTAAATCCAAACACTAAATCAAACCAGCGAGCAGGAGAGAAGCCAAACTCAAACCGTGAACCTCCTCTGATAAACCGATCAGATTTAATCCACTCTTTCTGTTATTGGAGCAGATATTTAATCAATAAAGACTTTAAAATTTTACATTTACTGATGTTTTAAAAAAAATCTGCAGACCCCGCTGCCCCTCCGAGTGCTCTCAGGGTTTTCACAGTGATCCCGTCAGGAGTCCGAAAACAGCAGAAACTCATTTATTCAAGAATCACAGATTTTTAATGATTTAATTTTAGAGATTTTATTTAAATTAATGTAAACGAGAGCTGTTTTTCCTCGTTCTTAAAGGACCCCTGAGACCCTCAGTTCAGGACTACAGAAGGTCAATTCTTCTCAGTCAGACAGTAAAACACTTTATTTATATTTATGTGGATTTTTACTTGAATTTACAGAATCTCTAATGAAACGAGTTAGGAGGATCGGACCCTCAACAGAGTCCTGGTTTGAGGGTCTGCAGGTTCAGGTGGTTCAGTTGTGGGGCCCAGAGTGGGAGTTTTCCACGGCGCCCAGAACCTCACTGAACACGGTTACAGAGCTACGGCGCCGAACGAACGAAGAGAGACAGACAGACGCCGAGGAACGCTGCAGTGATCAGGTGGAACATGAGGGAGAGGCAGGAGTACGCAAATACTACTACAGTACTACTACAGTATTATCACAGTACTACTACGGTACTATCACAGTACTACAGAGCTGCAGTCGCTCTGCAGAGCAGGACAACCGTACACTCACATCTGGAGGACCACACACACACACACACACACACACACACACACACAGACACACACACACACACACAGACACACACACACACGCACTCTTTTCCAGTTAAAAACATAAACCTGTGAAATGAGCTCGAGCTCTCATTGGACGATTCAGACAGCAGCCAACCAATCAGAGCGCAGAACAAAGAAAAGTCACAGAAGAATCGGTGACATGTGAGTGACAGCAGAGGTCAGAGGTCACAGCAGGAGGCGGGCTGTAGGGGAGAGCAGGGTCAGGTGGAACGGTTTTATTGTGAAATGTCCGTTTGATGAAAATCTGTTTTAATTCAACTTTAGATTCAATCAATTCATATCTCAGTGAGTCAATTATTTTCAGTCACAGCTGATCAGCTGATCAATAATCAATCACTACAGTTAATGATTATTGACAGTTTGTTTCTGCTCTTATCCAAAATAAATCTCATTCATGTTTTTATAGTTTTTATTAAATAAAGTCAAAAATAATTCAGTTTGACGACAAAATAAAGAAAAAAGTTTGAATTTAAAAAAGTTTTTAAAATTATTTTTTAAATATTTTATTTGTGTCATGAAGCTACAGTTGATATGTGCGTGTGTATGTGTGTGTGTGTATTTGTACGTGTGCGTGTGTGTGTTGCAGGGCCTCGGCCTTCACACACTCACAGGAATAATTCACTTTTTCTCCTGTACGCTCCTTTAATCCAGACTAAACCCACCTGTTCAGATTAACACACTCCTTATAATCTACTGTATCATGTTTTTGTTTCTTTTATTTATACACAAATACATATATTTATACTTTTTTGGTTTGTCTGTTTTTACTCAGTAAAGTGTCCTTGAGTGTCCGGAAAGGCGCTTATAAATAAAAAAAATTATTATTAAACCAAAATCAAACCTGCTGACGGTAGAGGAGGCGGACTGGAGTCGACTCTGAAGACCTGAGCAGGTAAAAGAAATAATCCTGTTTTTTCAGTTTAATCCTCAAACATTAAAAACATGTGAAACTCTTTTATTTCAGATTATTAATCTGGGTCTCTGGGTTTGTTGACATGTGGGTCACCTTACCTTCACATTTTTCACCTTTAAATTCAACTTTTAATCTTTTTTTTTAAACTCAAACTTTTCCTCCTTCAGTTCGACTCAAACTTCTTTATTCAGATTTTTTTGTATTTTAATCTGCAGAAACTTTATGATTTTTTAAAACTGCGGGTTTGTCTCAGAGAGGAAATGTGGGTCAGAAATTAAAGTTTTAAACCGTCTGAGACTCTCTGTTTGTTCCACCTGAACCCGCTCTCCCCTACTCTGGGGTCCGGGTCTTACCTGGGGTTGGTGCTGTTCCAGTAGACCGCGTACCGGTCCGAGATGAGCCGGTCGTCCGGGGTGAGGGAGGAGCAGACCCGGAGCAGGAGACCGAGCAGCAGCAGCAGCAGCAGCCGCCCGTAGCGCTCCATGTGCGGCTGCGCGGCGTGAGACGACCCGCCGAACATCCGCGAGTCTTTAATTGGGATCAGAGCGCTGGACAAGACCAGAACCAGAACTAGAACTGGAAACAGCACCGGTATCGAGGGTCATGTAAGAGACAGAGGCTCCGGGGGCACAAGAGAGCCTCGCGCTGTTTGCAGAGTCGATCACTTCTGATCCGATCACCGATAATCACCGATCATCAAATTTGGGTTTCCCAGCAAACACCGCGAAAACAATCCATCTTACTCCAGAACCGGGTCGTCGTGTGTCCACGGTCCGTCCTCTGAATCCGGTTCGGTCGTCCTTATCCGAGCCCAGAAAGACCTGAAGTCCCAAAGTTTCATTTTTCACTCAGTCTGAACCGGATCGGAACCACAGCAGGAGTCAGGCGTCCACGTGCGTCCTGAATCAGTGCCGTCCAGAGTCCACCAGGGTCCGGATCCGCCTGCTAAGACTCCCGGGGTCCTCACTTCAGGTTCAGGTCCTCTGTGCGCCTTTTAACGGAACTCCTCCAGACTTTTAGAGACCCAAAGACCCGGACCAGGACCTGTGGAAGATCCAAGCAAACACCCCGATGGTCTCCGGACTGGACCTGGACCGCCTCGCTGTTCCGAGACTCCAGACGGTCTGCAGGAACGGGTCTGGGGGTCTCTGCTCCCGCTCTCCCCGGTACCCCCTCCTCCGCTCCGGACTCAAAGTTTCAGCAGGTGCCGGTCTCCCCTCTTCCTGCTGCAGACCGAAGTGAAGCGAACCGAGCCGAACCGGACCAGAGAGACCCTCAGACTCGGAGACCAGGAGGACCAGATCCAGAACAAAGAGGGTCCGAAAGTTTGAGGAGGATCAGCAGGAGGAGCGTTTGTCTCTGTTACCGGCTCAGTCTGGAGTGACTGCTGCTGCTGCTCCCGGGGGGCGGGGCCTCTCACACCCTGTAAACTCATAACCCCGCCCCCTCTCTCTCTCTCTCTCTCTCTCTCTCTCTCTCTCTCTCTCTCTCTCTCTCTCTCTCTCTTTCTGTTCTAAATAAAAGTTTTTAAAAATGCTTTTAAATAAAAGATGATGAAAATAAAAAAATAAGAACTGGACCTGAAAGAAAAATAAAAATATAAATATAAATATAAACACTCATGATTCAAATGTGCAAAATACCTGTGAGATAAAAAAAAAGTATTTTCCTCAGATTTAAATTTTTTTTAAATCAGTTTTAGTGTGGTTATTTCTTCTCATGTCAAATCTCAGTTTTAAATGTCGACTAAATAAATTCAAAAGTTAAATTCAACCTCAGAGAAAAATATCGAACCTAAAATCTGAAGAAAATGTTTAATTTGAATCTGAATGTAAAGAGTTTCCTTACAAAAAAGTTTCCTTGTACTTCTCAATGTTCAACTTTTAATCTTTGTGTAAAATAATTTTAAATAAAATTTTTAACCTAAATGTGAAAAGTTTACTTCGGTTAGAAATGTTAAAGCAAACTGTAGAATTTTAAGCCTCAGTGTTAAAAAATTATGTTCAATAATTTAACATTTTACATATGAATATAATTCAAGTGTAAAATGTAAATGTTAAAATTTTATCAAACGGATCTTAAATTTTAAAAATGAATTTAAAATATATAATTGAAATTAAAAATTTCTAATGTATATTAAAGTAGCTCAGGAGGTAAAGCGGATTGGCCAATAACTGAAAGGTTGGTGGTTCAAGCCCCGTCCTGTCTCTAGTCTGTCCGTTGTGTCCTTGGGCAAGACACTTAACCCACCTTGCTCCCAGTGTGTGTCCTCCACTGGTGTGTGATGCATTATTATTTATTATTATATCTCAGTGTAAAAGAATTTAATTTTCATGTCAAATATTAAAAACAAATCTCAAACTTTGAATCCTAATTTCAAATGCTAAATTCAGGGGTAAAATAATAAATTACAATCTAATTTTTTTTAATCTAATCAAAAAATTTTAAACCTCAGTGTAAAATGTAAATGTTAAAAACTAATGTTCAATGTATAATTTAAGTGTAAAATGTTAACATTTAATCACATAATTTAAAATGTTAAATCTGAATGTAGAATTTTAATATTACTGTAAAATAATGTGAAACTGTAAGATTGAATTTGACCATAAAATTTATTTTAAAAAGTTGAAAATGTAAAATTAAAATCAAAAATTTAAATGTATATTAAAGTTTACATCTCAGTGTAAAAGAACTAAATTTTTCTGTCAAATATTAAAAACAAATGTCAAACTTTTAATCTTGATTTCAAATCCTTAAATCAGGAGTAAAATGTTGAAAAACTATCTAAAATTTTTAATCAAATTGTAAAAGTTCAAAAGTAAAATCAAATTGTCCCAGGGACCCAGAAAAAAATGCTTCTGTGTTTTATGTCCCTCCTGGGCCTCCATACAGTTTGTTTGTTTGTCAGGATTATAAAGAGAATCTGCAGCGACGTTAACGATGACGAAGAGTTTGTCTGAGATTATAATCCGAGAGTTTGAGCGTTTACAGAACACAGGAGGTTACCTGATGTTTGTGTCTCCTCCTTCATCCAGTGATTCAGCACTCATCAATAATTCACAGAGTCAGCTCAGGGAGGAGGAGGAGAGAGAGAGAGGGAGGGAGAGACAGAGAGAGAGAGGGAGAGAGAGAGGGAGAGGAGGTCCAGATGAATCTTTCATTCCTGCTTTTAAAACAGACCCTCAGATTAATGGAGCTGCTGCTGAGATTAAACTTTCAGAGAGTCCATGAATAAATGCAGAGACCACCGGGCGTTCGACAACCACTGACCGTGTAGAGAGAGAGAGAGAGAGTTATAAAGGGAGAGAGAGAGAGAGAAAGAGAAAGAGAGTTATAGAGGTTACACAGAGAGGTCTGGAGTTTCATCAGTGCGATGTGAGGAAACATCTGGAGCAGGTAACATCAGCTTCTCTTTAGATTAACCTCTTAGAATAATGGACCAGGACCAGAACCTCAGACCTGAACCAGGACCTGAACAGGTTCCTTCATTTCCTCAGCAGATCAGATCTGTATGTTTCAGTTCTCAGTCAGAGCTCCTCCCTCTGGTCGGCTGTTCTTCAGCTGTTCTGTGGGGGTTCAGGAGGACGGGTCCGGACCTCTAAACTGGTTCTCCACAGAACCTTAAAAACTCAAAACCCCCAAAATTCTGCAGCCGAACACAAACGTTTCAGCACCGACCGAAACTGTCAGACTCTAGGTTAATTTGTCTGTGTTCAGCCTCTCCTGACAATCTTCAGAAGAAAACATCTACATCTATATATCTATGCATCTAAATCTATAAATCTATATCAATAAATCTACATCTATATATCTATACATATAAATCTATAAATCTATATCAATAAATCTACATATCTACATCTATACATCTATATCTATACATCTAAATCTACAAATCTATATCAATAAATCTACATATCTATATCTATATATCTATATCTATACATCTAAATCTACAAATCTATATCAATAAATCTACATATCTATATCTATATATCTACATCTATATATCTAAATCTACAAATCTATATCAATAAATCTACATATCTATATATCTATATCTATACCTATAAATCTAAATCTTTAATGCCATATCTATAAGTCTGGATCTATGTCAATAAATCTACAAATCTATATATCTATATCTATGTCAATAAATCTACATATCTATGCTAATAAATCTACATATTTATATGTCTATATCTATGTCAATAAATCTAAATATCTATGTCAATAAATCTACATATTTATATGTCTATATCTATGTGAATAAATCTACAAATTATTCTGTAACTAAAAATTTATATTTCTCTCTGTATATATCTAAATTTAAATCTATAAATCTATTTTTTAATCTATGTGAATAAATCTATGTCTATAAATCTACATCTAGATCTAGATCTTTATAAATCAATATCTATAAATCTTTAACAGTAAACCTAGATGTTTATCTAAATCTATTTTACAGTATATCCACACATCTATCTAAATCTATAAATCTCTCTCTCTCCTAATTATATATGTTTCTTTGTTTACATAGCTCAGATTCTCTACACTGATGTAAATATTAATCTTTATTTGTTGTTTTATTGATTTTTTATTCTGTTTCCCTTCCTCTTCTTCTTCTTCTATTTACTCTCTGAGGAGAACTTTATTTATATTAATATCCATTTGTACTCGTGAACATCTGAGTTTATGAAAATGTTTAAATAAAGTTGGTTTTCTTTTTTATTACTGACATAAAAATGAAAAAGCTCTGTTTGGGGTGAAAATTTAACTCTTTCTATTTACCTTAAACTGTTTCTGCAGGATCAGAATCAGAACCAGAACATCTGGATCCAGCTCCGGGTTCAGGTGTTCTTTCTCTCCTAGGATCCTTTGAGGCTGGTCTGGTTCTGGGTTCTGGGTCAGGGTTCTGGTTCTGGGTTGATTTAAATATAAAGATCAGGAACCATCATACTGAGACCACACTGAGGTGTAAACTGATCAGCTCTGCCCCCTGGTGGTCAATGTCAGTGTTACAAACAGAGAGCTCTCACTTAATTGATCTTCATTTACATCAGGAGGTTTTCAGGCGTGTGTCAGAGTTCAACTGTATGAAGACGTCCAAACACACTCAGAGCAAACATGATCAAAATAATAATAATAATAATAATAATAACAACAACAACAACAACAACAACAACAACAAAATAATTATTATTATTATAATAACAATAATAATAACAATATAATAATAATAATAATAATAATAATAATAATAATAATAATAACAATATAATAATAATAATAATAATAATAATAATAATAATAATAATAATCTGTAGATGTAGTTTTTTATACTCAAACACTCTTCAGCACTCCTCCCCCTCCTTCTTCTCCTTCTCCTCCTCCTCCTCCTCCTCAGTGTGTCACTCTCTCAGTGCGTCGCCACGGGAGCAGCTTAGTGTGAATTAATCTGAATTAATTTAAGCTGCTGTTAGCTTCACCTCACTTAATGAACTTGATTACACACACACTCTCACACACACACACTTAATGAGTCAGCTGCACAGGTGTGTGTGTGTGTGTGTGTGTGTGTGTGTGTGTGTGTGTGTGTGTGTGTGTGTGTGTGTGTGTGTGTACATGTTAGACACAAAGGTGGAATCTGATTGGCCGGTATTTTCCTCTTTTTTTATTTACTGAATTTGATGCTGACCTCATGACAAACACACACACACACACAATAACGTCTTTTCTGCATGTGTGTGTGTTTAATGAGCTCTGATCAGGTGTTGACTTGAACACCTGCGGTGTCGCTCTGCAGCTCTGAGCTCCGATCTCTGACATCATTAAGTTCGTTTACAGTCTCAGTTTAATCAGAATAAACTCATAATTCGTCTTTTTCCGACTTCTCTCCTCGTCCTCGTTTACATGCAGCTGAGAAAATCGAATTATTGACGTGAACGTGTCCTCCTCCCCAACACTAGGGGGCGATATGGGTCTTTTCAGCGGCGCTGTTTCCGACCCCATCCAACCGTCAACAACAACAGCAGGTCGGTGTCAGACGTCAGAAGTGTCTACAACTGCTGCTGGGCATTTTGGAGAAACAAGAAGATGGAGCATCGTACAGCGTTGTTTTTGTCCGACATGATGGACGCGCTACTTTTTCTAAAGAGGAGACCAACGCTACTCCTCTACTCTGGGGTTTTGTTACAGGGTTAGGGGGGCGTGGCTTCATACTGCGACTACGCTGGTTACATGGTAGAGAAAATCGAATTCCAATCAGATTATCTGGGTGTCTTAATCAGAGTTCTTAAACTCAGATTATAGTCAGACTAAAGTGTTTATATGACCTTCAGTTGTCCGGTCTTAATCGGAATAAGACGATAATTCGTTTTTTTCGAGTGTCATGTGAAACGGACTGAATGATCATGTTTTCATGAAGGAAATTCCAGGGGTGGAAATAAAGGGATATAACCAACTGCAGTTCCTCCAGTGTCCACTAGAGGCCGTCTTACAGTGAGTCAGCTCCCATAGAGCTCCATGTTGAAACGTCACTCTGGTTTCCTTCAGCGGTTTGAAACAGACTCTGATGTTCTTCTTCTGTTCTCCTCATTATCAGGTCTTCAGTTTTACCGTCCTGATCCAGATCTGAGGGTCTTGGTCCGCTAGTTTGGGTTTGACCCGCCCCCCCGCTGAGTTCGTCTTCCTGAAGGAGACGGAGCATCTCTGCGGGGGTCCATCAGCCGGACGGACAGACGGACGATTTAATGGACTGTCTGCTGATCGTCCATCAGCCTTTAATTGACCTGCAGGCTGAGAGTGTGTGTGTGTGTGTGTGTGTGTGTGTGTGTGTGTGTGTGTTAGCAGCACATTAACATCTTTTCAAACTGAATTTGAGGATCTGACCCCGAGGACCAGCAGCTGATGGACGATTATTCACGTCTCATCTCACCTGGACTCGTTTACCTGCGGCGGTCTGCAGGACAGTGAGGGGGGGGTGGGGTTGCTGATGGCGGCGGCGGCGGCAGTGATGGTGGTGGTGGAGGCCAGTGAACCATCGTCTGCATAATCTGCTCTCAGGCAGAAGCACTGAAGCTGTCAGATGCTGCAGAGCGGCGGCGGCGGCGGTGTTTAAATCCGTGATGGAACCGTCAGCCGGACGCCATTAGCCGCATGCTGACACTCTTCCTCTCCACTTCCCGCCTAAATATGTCTCCCTCTTCTTCTCCTCCTCAAACATGTCAAACACGCGTGACTGCTCATCGAACACACGTCCAGGCGGCGGCGGCGGGCGGATTACGGGTTTGACAGCCATGTTGTGTTTGTTTGCGGCGGCGGCGGCGCTCTGCGGGGAGGAAGAGGAGGAAATGTGGAGGAAGAGATTGGCTCAGAGGTCGTTAGCGGGCGGCTGATGGTTTGGGTGCCGATGGAGCAGAATTAGCATTTAAAGTAGTCGCCCACCAGGCATTAGCACACCTCTGTGAGCTCAGCCAATATGTCCCCCGCTGCCTCCAAACACCGAGGGAGCGGCGAGGAGGAAGACGGCGAGGAGGAGGACGAGGACAAGTCTTCATCTCCAGAGACATGTCGCTACAGGAAACGGTCCGTCATTAAAACTTTCCCTCTGAGGGAGAAACAGGAGGAGGAGTTCAGACACGAGTCTGTCAGATTACAGAGAGAAGATCCAGATGTAATCAGATTATAATCCGGTTTAAACTCTAATCTGAATATGACGGTGACAGTGTGGCGCTCTGTCAGGTCTCTGACTGCGGTTTGGTGGTCCAAACTCTGGGTCCACAGGTCTGACCCACATCCTCACGGTATCAGGACATCCCAGTTTCACCTCCTTCTCACTGCAGACGTTAAAAATCATGATGAGGAAAATTTCAGGAAGTTTTACGGAGAATTTAGAAAAAAAACGACAAAATCAGTCGAATTCAGGAACGACAAGAACGGAGCGACACACGACTTCATCGACCGTTTAACATGATTACTGAGATCATCATTCGTCTTCTTCTCTGAATCAGACTTCTCTCCTCGTCCTCGTTTACAAGCAGCTGAGAAAACGGAATTATTGACGTGAACGTGTCCTCCTCCCCAACACTAGGGGGCGATATGGGTCTTTTAAAGATGTCTCCGTTCCTCGTTTTGCAACCGTCCATATACTCTAAAATGTCCATCTCTGTCAGGACGTGAACGATAACGGCGCTCTCCTCGTCCTTCCAAAAGTGGACGTTCTCTCGCACTTCAGTCGTGTTCCAGTCGCTTCTGAGTCGAAAGTTCTTTAGATGATAGCGCCACTTCTTCTTCTCTGGTGTTTTTGTTCCGGGGTTACAGGGGCGTGGCATCGTCCGATCATACTGCGACTACGCCGGTTACATGGTAGAGAAAATCGGATTCCAATCGCATTATCTGGGAGTCTATATCGGAGTTCTGCGACTTTAATGAGTGTCATGGAAACGGACTGAATGATTTCTAATTCTACATTGAAAGCGTAGATTTCCACTCCAGAGTCATGTGACTAACCTGTTGGACATAGTTGGTTTAAAATCATCTGAAAACCATAAAAATCTGTTTTATTTCCGATCATTTTAACCCTTAAATGTCTTTTAAACTTCGTCCCTCAGTTGTCCGGTCTTAATCGGATTAAGGCGATAGTTCGGTTTTCCCGAGTGTCATGGAAACAGACTGAGTGAAACGTCTCAGGAGAAGACTCTGTCTCCTCAAATGATGGTCATGCTTTTATTTTGAAATTCTGCCCATGACACTTATTTTGTAATAGAAGTAACCTGCTCAGCTCTGACTTAAAGACCGCAGTGAACTCTCATCAGGGAAAAACTAAAAACAGCAAATTACTGACGACTTCAAACAAAACAAACACAACGAACAACAAGAGCTGACAACCAGCCGAGCAGAAGATCCACCATCACTCTGTCCTCCTCCTCCTCCTCCTCCTCCTCTCAGAGTGTTTTAATCTCCGCCTGAAGCAGCAGCTGAAGAAAATCTTCCTCCTCCTCTTCAGACTCTGTGAGGGACCACCAGGTGAAGATAAACTCCGACACCTGAACGCATCGCTGCAGGGTGTGTTTAAAGCCCACAGGAAACCTCAGCGCCTTCACTGATATTCACTCCTGAGCATGTTAATCTGAGTTAATCTGAGTTAATCTGAGTGAAAACAGGAGGAATTATGAACTTTTTTCTTTTAACTACCGCCTTTTTTATTTTTTTAGAGATTTTTGCTTCCTTCCCTTCTCTCCTTCCTTTGGTTCCTCGTCTCCTTTGCTCCTTCCTCTCCATTAAATTTGAATTTTTTTGTCTAAATTTTCACCAGTAAAACAAAAGAAACAGAGGAGTCTCTCAGCACTAAGAGGATCATGGGTAATGTAGTCCTCCTCCACAGAGAAGGATGATTGACAGTTCGGAGGAGTCGCTCTGACTCTGAAGTCGCTGATTAAACTTTTTTTTATTTCATCTTTTTTTTTCTCCTCCATCACATTTTTTAGCAGCTTCTTTATTTTTTCTTTACTTCTTTTTTTTTCTTTTTCTTTTCTTGTTTTCCTTTTTTCTGATTCTCTCGTCTTTTACTCTATTTTTCCTTTTCTTACTTTCTTTTCTTTTTCTGTATTCTCTCTTTTTTCTTTCTTCACTTCTTTTCTCGTTTTCTCTCTCTCTCTCTTTTCCTTCCATCCTTCTATATTTGTTTACATTATTTTTCTTTTTTTCTGATTCTTGTTTTATTTACTGTTTTTCTGGCTTTTAGTTTTTGTTTCTTTCTTTCTCCTTTCCTACTTTTTTGTTTTTTTTCCTTTTCTTAATTTTGCCTTTTTTCTTTCTTTTTTTTCGTCTTTTTTTTTCTTTCATTCTGCCCTTTCTCCTTCCTCATTTTCTTGCTTTTATCTCTTCTTTCTCTTTTTCCTCCTTTTTGTCTTTTTTTCCTTGTTCTTTCTCTTTTTATCGTCATATTTTTCCTTTTTGTTTTCTTTTCTTCTTTTCTTGTTTTTTGTCTTCCAACTTTATTTCTTTTTTCTCTCCCCATCTTATTTTCCTTTTTTTAATGTCTCCCTTTTTTCTTTCTCGTTTGTTTTTTGTTCTTTTTTTCTTTCTTTTTCATTTTTCCTTCTTTTCTTTTCTTCTTTTGCCTTTTTTTCCTCCTCCCTTTTCTTTCTCATTTTTCCTTTCCGTCTTTTTCCTTGTTTTAATGTTTGTCTCTTTCTTTTCTTCCCTTCTTCTCGTTTCTTTGCCTCTCTTTATTCTTCCCTTTTTCTTTATTTCTTGACTTCCTGTCGTCTCTCTGAAGGTCAGGTCTCACCGAGGTTCATGAAGGAGCCGACGGACTTCTGGACTCACCTGTGTGAACGTACCTGAGAGGAAAGGTGGCGTTCTGGTCCGACAGGTACGCCGGATACCTCACAGAAGATGAGACTGAAGGTTCGAAGGTCGTCTGAGTTTGGGGTTTTAATCGCCGCCATCTTTGGCCTCCGAACCAGAAAATGACCATATATGGACACGTTTGAGGCTGAAATAAAAACAGCAGCTGAACACGAAGAGTTTGAGTTATTCTGCCGAAAATATAAGTGTGTGTGTTTAAGTGTGTGTTGAAGTGTGTTGAGGTGTGTGTGTGTGTGTGTGTGTGTGTGTTGAAGTGTGTTGAAGTGTGTGTGTGTGTGTGTGTGTGTGTGTGTGTGTTTCGGAGGATTATGTTAAACTTCCTGCTCGGACTGGAACGCTCGCTGTTTGACAGCCGAAGAGACCAAGCTGGCATGCCTTTACCCACAATCCCTCTTTGTTCTGCTGCGTGTCAGCGGTCCAATGGCGGCGTAAGAAGACACGGATATGAACTTCCTGGAGTCTGTGAAGCTTCAGGTCTTTTTGTTATTTGAGGACGGAGACTGAACGCTTCACTTCTTCTTCTTCTGTTTTATTATCTCCTCCTCCTCTCCTCCTCCTTCTTCTTCTTCTTTTTTTTTTTATGTTTAAAATAATCTGATTAAAGAATAAAGTGACGAGTTTTTACAGAGACGGGTTCTTTAAGGTCGGCTCTGTTTTTATTTATTTTAACTGTAAAAATATTTAATGTTCAAACGGAGATTCTCCTTTTCCTCACCGGTTTTTACTCACGTTTAACTTCCAAACTTTCAAACAGAGTTTGTAAAAAATTCATCATGAAAGATTTTTTTATTAGTTACTAAATTTCACAGTTTTTATATTTCAGGTCTGTTTTTGTTTTCATTTCGATCAGTATTTCTAAACGATTATTCATAAAAAAGGATTGAAATCCAACAGCTGTGTCTCGATATATAAGATCATGTTTTATTCTTACGTCAGAGTCACTCAGTTATTGAATGAAGTTATTTTTTTAATTTTTCTAAATTAATTTCAAACTAAAATGTTTGAACTCTTTCTCTAATTTCGATGATCGTCTTCTGTCGTCTTTCTTTGGTCTTTTTAGTTTTTATTTCTGAATTAAACCGAGTCTTCATGTCTTCAGTTGATGTTGTATTTGAGTATTTGCTGCCTCCTGCTGGTGGTTCTCAGTCATTACACTCATGTGTTCATCAGTTCATATCAGAGGAAGTTCAATGAAAACCTGAGAGTTTGATGTTTTTCGTCTTTTTTAACCTTCCTTTCTTTCTGATTCTCTTGCTGACATTTACTCTATTTTTCTTTTCTTTTTTCTTCTTCTATTTTCGTTTGCCTTCTTTTTCTTTTCTTTTATTCTAGCTTTTTTTCTACATTCTTTGTTCTCCTTAACTTTTTTTCTGTTTTCTTAAATCCTTTTCATTTTCCTTTCTTCTTTCAGTTTTGTTTTTTCTTGTCTTTCTGTCTGAAGTTTTTTCTCCTTTTCTTTTATTTTCTTGTTTACATCCTTTGTCTCTCTCTCTTTTTTCCTTGTTCATCCTCTTTTTATTGTCATGTTTTCCCTTTTTGTTTTTTCTTCTTTCCCTTTTTTCTTGTTCCTTCCCTCTCTTATTCGTTTTTCTTTCTTTAATTATTTTCTCTCTCATCTTTTCCCTGTTTTTGTTTTTTAATACCTTCTTTCTCTTTTCTCACTTTCATTTTTTCTTCTTTTTTCTTTCTCAGTAGAAATCCAGTGAAAACCTTTAAGTCTGATGATTTATTCCGTATTTACAGACACCGAGGATTTTCTCTTGTTTTCTCATATTTGGTGTTAAATGTGATTTTAGGACTTTGTTGTGTTTTGACCCTTAAAGGCCACCGTACCTGACGGTTTGACACAGACGAGTGGAGGCTGCAGGATTTTAGATAAAAAGTGATTTAATCAGTTTTTTTTCTTTGTGACACAAACAGTGTAAGGCTCAGAACCGTCGCACACATGGATCAAAATTTACACCATCATCATCATCATCATCATCATCATCATCATCACCATCATCACCACCGTCATCGTCGTCATCGTCAGGTATAAAACCAACCTTCGGCTCGCTGTGGTATAAAACACTTATGTACACTTCGTCACCCCTCCCCCGCCGCTCGCCCTCTGGTCCCTCCCCGCCTCACCTGTCTCACCTGAAGGTCTGTGATGCATTCAAGCCGCCTGGGAAAATCGAATGTCGTCATTTTGACCTGAAACTTGGACCTTCACGGACCTCCGACTGTTTCTTCCTTTGGACCGAACTTTAGTTTCGCGACTCCAGAGCTGTGTAAAAAGTAACACCCACAGCCGAGCGGCCGAAACAGAAGAGTTTCAGGCAGACACGAGAGAAACGGGGAGGTTTTTCGACGCTACGTGTCCCGTGTGGAGTGGTCCGGTCAGAGGTTTGCTTCCAGCCTGTCGCTCCTCTCCAACCAAACGTTTGTCTTCTTCGACATCTTTAATTTCATGTTTTATGAAACAGAGACGAGCGGTTCTGTTACGGACGTTCAAACTTTGGTTCATCAGGCGGTCCTGATGGCGTCTGACTGATGAGGAAGAAGATGGCGCTCCTTCGTGGTCAGACGGATCACAGAAAACTCGAGCGAGAGCGTTTGGTCTCCGTAGATTTGAAGTAATCCGTGACTCTAACGTGTTTGGATTAAATCTTTGACTGGACTTGGATGAGAGGGCGTTGAGAAACCGGACAGCGAGGAACCCCTGAAACCTCACTCGGACCAGGACGCTCTAGCGGCGCTCAGACTTCGATGAGGGTCCGATAAGACGAGTCTGACTGTGAAATCTGAAGTTTCATCCACAGAGATTCAGGATCTTCATCCCCAAAGAGTCTGAGCTCTTCCGGGTCTCCCAGGTGACCTGAATGCATCACGGCTGCGGACCTGTCGGCTCAGACAGGTGAGGTTCAGGTGGACGTCGGAGCAGCTGGAATGTCGACGTAACAATAATATTAAGACACAGATAAACCAGAACCAGAACTTTCCGGTTTCCTACGTTTGTGACGGGCTTCTCCTCCGTCAGACTCTCAGAACGACGAGGAACGAACACCTGAAGTACGACTTGAAGGCACTCCACTTTACGTCTGGTTTTGCAAAAGAGACTGGAGTCGCACCGGCGGGGCCGAGTCCCGTGAAGCGGGCGAGAAATTCGGAAACATTCCCACAGGAGGAGACGGTCGGAGCCGGATCGGGCCCTCCGTCTCCGGGTTTTTAGTCCCTCCAACCAGAAACCTGAGGCAGGCAACTTTGTTTGCATCGAGAAGGCCGTTTTTGGTTTCAGCTGTAGTGGATCACGAACTTATAAATAAAACCGTTCAGAGATGCAACGCGACAGACAAGACAAGCCGACACATCGGGATTCAACAGAACAACGCGAGAGAAACCGAAGAGATCGTAGAAGGAACCGAGACGAACTCGCAGAGACAGCAAAAAACCCGACAAACCAAAGAGCAGGAATGATTAAAATATTGCTACGATATCTGATTATCGGAATAAAACGATTGCATACGTGGAAATAAAAGAAGTCAAAGAAACAAAAAAACTACAGACCCAACAAACCCAACGGCAAAAACACAGTTCACATGTTTGACAGTAACCAGCAGTACAAAACACGCCCACATCAACGCCAACCAGGAAATACGCCAAAATACAAAGTAAGACGCCGCAACAGTAAACCTTTTCTTCTGTAAACCTGATCTGGGACCATTTACAGAGGCATGATGGGAGATTTTTTTTTACACGTCAGAGCCGAGGTGGATCTGACTTCAGGAATAAGGCACAGGGATTATCTGAAGGCCGAACCACCGCCGGATTAACGCCGTCTGAGGGTAACCCGGGATGGGGCCGAGGTGTCAGAGCGGATCTTCAGGACAGGAGAGCGGAAACCTGACGGTCTGAGAGTAAAGGCAGAACTCTGAGTCCACACGGTCAGAACCTGCAGAACCGGAGCTCCAGAGAGAGAGTCCGCCAGGCTGACTTTAACTCTCTGCTTCTGGGATTAAAGTCAAAGGACCAGGATTATAATCTACAGAGAAGTTCTCCAGCAGAACTCAGAACCCGGACTTTATTCACACCCGCTGATGTTCTCCTCCTCTCCTCTCCTCTCTGACTGACAGTCCAATGAGTTTCAGGATCATAATCTAAGACCGCACCAGACCCGGCGGTGGTTCTGCAGACGTGTTGGAATGATTGGAGTGTAGTGGATCAGACCCTGCTGGGGGTCTGAGGGCTCAGATGGAGGACTTGGAGAAGGACACTCGCAGGTGGTGGTTCTCTCCCAGGTCGTGGTTGTGGAACTCGATGAGGGACTCGATGGCCTCCTCCACCGAGCCCATCTGGATCAGCGCCATCTTGTGGTCCTTCCTGAACGAGAAACCAGAAAGAACAGGAGGTGGTTCAGCTGCTTCAGCAAAGTCCTCAGAAGGGACAGGAGATCTGGGGCAGGGGTCAGGAGACGACCCGGGTCCTCGTTTATAAAACTGTGCCCCCCCCTTTTTATTTTTTATTTTTTATTTTTTTTATTTTTTTATCCCCCCCCCTTTTTATTTATTTTATTTTTTATTTTTATTTTTTTATTTTATTTTATTTTTTTTTTTATTTTTTATTTTTATTTATTTTTTATTTTATTTATTTTTTATTTTCTTATTTTTTTATTTATTTTTTTTATTTTTTTTTTTTTTTATTTTATATATATATATATATATATATATATATATATATTTTTTTTTTTTTTACTGAGTTCTGCTTATTCATTTGTTTCCACTTGCTCAGACCTTATTGATGTATGCAATGCTGTATTGTTGTTATGTTCGAAAAATGGAATAAAATCTGATTATTAAAAAAAAAAAAAAAAAAACTGTGCGTAGGAAAGATCACGACAGGTGGCGTACGCCGGAAACGCAGGAAATGTGCACGCATGCCGCACGCCTGTTTCTGTTTATAAATCACAATCAACTCTAAAGTTGTCGCACATGAGAGAACGCTTTGCTCCGCCCATTTTGTTCCTATAAGAGGGCGGGTGAACGCCCTGTATGAATATTCAATAATGACGGAAAACGGGCGAAAAAGAGACATTTTACTGAACGTGAGATCGAAACGCTAAAAGGCGAGATGGACACACGGAGAAATGTCGTAGTTGGCGGGTACAGAGTCAGGTTGAAGAGACATGATGCTGCAGATGTTGTGAATAAAGTCGCCTCAGAAGGTCGGACCGACGTGGTCGACATCAAAGTGGAGGCGAAGAGGGGGTGTCCCCCTCTACAGGTAGAGTGACGGTGCTACAGGGGGGCGAAAGTGCTCCAGAAGGACCCGAAGAACGTGACTTTTTTTTTTCTTGTTTAAAATAATAAAAATGACGATTTTAAAAAAATCGGATTCTTTGTTCAATCCGATCTTTCTGTGCGGTCGTTCACGTTACAACGACGAAGATGTCCGTGAGGTGACCCTCATGAACACAAAGCACAGCCATTTGGTGATAAAACTAGAGACTAATTTGGATATAACTTTTTTTTTTACTGCAGCAAATGTGATGAATTTTTTTTTTCTAAGCTTAATTTGACATTTTATTTGGAAACATGAATTCAACATTTTCACCAGGTCAATAATAAAGCCAGGACAGGAAAACTTCCTTTAAAGTCCCTCGTGGCTGTCAAAAGCCACTTGATTTGTCGGCTGTAAAATCATATTGGATTAATATTTTTTTCAGATTTTTTTTCATACATTTCTTATTTTACTTCTGCCCTGTTCGAAACTAGCAAATGTTTCATTGAAAACCAAAATTTTAATCCTTTAAGTGCAAATTTAAGACAAAAAGTCACTTAAAAAGCAAAAAAAATGGAAGGAAAATGACCAATTTTTTATATAAAACATAATCAAAAAACTGGTAATCTCTTGCAGGGTATTTAAGTCTTGAATATGTCAGAGATTAGTAATATAATTGACTCAAATGCATTTTAAGTTTTTCTGTAGCATCAGATTTAATGAAAAACTGCCTTTGGCGCCTCCCAGTGGCCAAAACTACTTTTTCTGCTGTAAAATCATATTGGATTAATATTTTTTTCAGATTTTTTTTCATACATTTCTTATTTTACTTCTGCCCTGTTCAAAACTAGCAAATGTTTCATTGAAAATAAAAAATTTTAACCCTTTAAGGGCCAATTTAAGACCTTAAGTCTCTTATGAAGCATTTTCCTTCCATTTTTTTGCTTCATAAGAGACTTTTTGTCTTAAATTTGCACTTAAAGGGTTAAAAAAATGGTTTTCAATGAAACATTTGCTAGTTTTGAACAGGGCAGAAGTAAAATAAGAAATGTATGAAAAAAAATCAGAAAAAAATATTAATCCAATATGATTTAAAAGCCGTCAAAAAAAGTGGCTTTTAACAGCCACGAGGGACTTTAGAGGGAGAAAAATCTGAAGGGTTAATTACAATCGTTAATATAAAACTTATGATATAAAACCGGCTGATTGTTTATGTGAGTGGATTTCATTATAACGTCGAATTAACATAATTAACTCAATAATAAAGGCGAAGTGTGTCGGCGCGTGTGTGTGTGTGTGCGTGCGTTTGCTCGTGCGCTCCCTGGGGCATCAATATACGTTTTCCCTCCTTCTTCGTCTTTGTGAATAAATCTTAATTTACGATATTTGTAGTGAAATGTGTCATTTTCACATTTCTCTGTCTTTACTTTCATCCTCCTCCTGTCGGGGTCGCAGTTTCTCGTTTCTTCAGGGTCAGTGCGCACATTCTCCCGTCGAGTTTGTTTTTTATAAATCCCAAACTTCGCTTACAAGTGGCGTACGCTGCGTTTATAAATGAGGCCCTAGATCTCCGGAGCAGAGGGGACAGAATTCAGGGTCAGGAAACCGAACCTGGATCGAAGGAACTTACTGGAAGAACTTAAAGGCTTTGACTGTGGCTCCTGAGCTGGAGAACAGCATCCTGAGGTCCTCCTCCACCACAGAAGGTCTGCAGACGAGAGAGAGAGAAACGTCACATTAGCCCGGTCTGCGTCACATGACTGATCTGAGGGTTCTGCAGCTGGTTCCGGTCGGGTACCGGGACTTACGGGATGTTGGAGAGGTGTAATGTGGCAGAAGGTGGAAAGATGTTGGAGTAGTTTTTGGAGCCGGGTTTCTTGAAGCGGTGCAGAGGGGAGTTGCTGTAGTCTTTGGTCAGACCCTGGTCCTCGTGGCCCTCTCGGGGGAGCTGAACGCTGGTGTGTTTGGACAGCGTGATGCGCAGAGACTTCCCGTAAAGCTGCTGCCCGCTCAGGTGGCTCATGGCTGCAGAGAGAGACAAACAGTCCTGGAGTTTCAGAGCTTCATCTCGATTATCGTCACCGACTTCGATAAGCTCTCGGGAAATTTAACGAAACAAAAGAACGTGAATAAAAATATCTGATCGGTTTAATTTGAAGCAACAACATGTTTGTAAAAAGTCGTTTTAAAGGTTCATGATCGTGTGTCCTCAGCTCTGTAGACCTTAGTGAACCAAGCAGACCAGGTTCTGGGGTCTGACACTCAGTCCGTTTCCATGACACTCGAGAAAACCGAATTATCGCCTTATTCCGATTAAGACCGGACAACTGAAGGTCATGTAAACACTTTAGTCCGACTGTAATATTATAATATTAAATCCTATTTTGTCCATGGAGGGTTTTATAAGCCACGCCCCCGTAACCTCGTAACACAACCCCCAGAGTAGAGGAGTAGCGTTGGTCTCGTCTTTAGAAAAAGTAGCGCGTCCATCATGTCGGACAAAAACAACGCTGTACGATGCTCCATCTTCTTGTTTCTCCAAAATGCCCAGCAGCAGTTGTAGACACTTCTGACGTCTAAAAAGACTCATATCGCCCCCTAGTGTTGGGGAGGAGGACACATTCACGTCAATAATTCGATTTTCTCAGCTGCATGTAAACGAGAACGAGGAGAGAAGTCGGATTCAGAGAAAAAGACGAATTAAACGAGCTGAGTGAAACGTTGTCCCAGTTTCTCAGCAGGACTCTTCTACTACAGAGTCATGGTGTTGTAATCTCAGGTCCAGAGAGGTCTCTGGTGGTCCTGGATCCTGGTTCTATTTGGTTTCCTCCTTCGTGGTTCAGTGTAAACCTCATTAGCGGACTCTCTACTCTTTAGAGAGGACGATGCAGCATCTATGATGTCCAGGTCTATGTTGAAAGGACAACTGGACTTAGTTGAGACGTTTCGCCTGTGGTGACTGGAAGATCAGGACCATCCAGTCTAGAAGTTCCTCTATCAGAACTTTGGACCCGTTTGGTTCTTCCTCTCAGAACTTTTTACAAACATGTTCCTGGATTCAAGATTAAAACGACTTTTCCAGTTTCATCGTTCGACTCGTTTTCTTCATTTTTAATTGTCTCAGCACCAGAACTCCTCCTCCTCCTCCTCAGGGATCGGACTTTGTGTTACAGACTCAGAGACTTTAGTAAAGAGGTGAAATCACAGAACCACACTGAGCATGTGCAGGAGGTTACCTAGCTGAGCCTGCGTGCTGTCGGACATCTGAACCAGAGCGTTCTCCTTCTTGTTGAAGAGGATCTTCACCCTCATCACGTCGCCGTAAACACCTTCACACACACACACACACACACACACACACACACACACACACACACACACACACACACACACACACACACACACACACAGTCAGAGGTGGACACATTAAAGGTTGAGCTCTGGTGGTTAAACAGGAAGTGATGCAAACATTAAATGAACGCATGAAGCTGCAGCCTGACGCCCTGACACAGAGCTCTCTGTCTGAATCTGATCTGACTGCCACGCTGCTGACCCACAAACTCTAGGATTACAGATTACAGATTATAGATTACAGATTATAGATTACAGATTACAGATTACAGATTACAGGGGTGTAAACCTGGAGGAGGAGCAGCAGCAGGAGGAGGAGGAGAGAGTGAGGCGCTGCTGTCTGAGTTTCATCTCATTAAGTTTCTGAATGTTATAAAAGGAAACGCAGCGAGGAAATTAAGGGTAAGGGTCAGAGAGAATTAAATGGCAGATTACTCTGTGTGGAAGCTATGAATTATGGGAGCGCCGACTTCAAAAACAAGAGCAGCTGATTCAGGTCTGAAAACATGCAAACTGAAAGAAAACCAGCATGCAAACTCAAAAACTTCACTGACGTCAGATAAACACACAATAAATGCAGCTTCCAAACAAACGAACCAGAGGCTGCCGACGCCGAGACGCTCACATGACTGATTAACCAGGAAGAGCGCCGTTAAAACTCGGGGGTGTCAACATCTACACACGTGAACGGAAACACGGATAAGAAATCAGAACTGTTTAGAAATCGCATTACTCCAAGTTGACTCGGGGACACGATGGCGGCGGTCAACGAGCGGAGCGCTGTGTGGCAGTTTTTGAAGCAAACCGCCGGTGGAAATCGAGTTAAGTGACGGCGAAGTTACCCGTGATGGAAACTAGGGCCAATTTTAGCCCCTTTGAGACTAATCGGCCAAAACTCGCAGATTTTCACCGATATTTTCAGAAGTTGAAAACGCTTTTCTGGTCCGACTTTTATCAGTCCATCTTCCTGTCTACAGAACACACATATTTTTTATAACTTCATTAACCCTTATGTAACGGTGTGGCTAAAAAGAGCCACTTGGGGCAGAATTTAGCCACCAATTTCCACGTAACTTTTTTTTTACTGCACCAAATGGGATGATTTTTTTTTGTGGATGCTTATATTGATGGACACTTTGAAAATATTACTTCAAAATTTTCACCAGGTCAAAAATAGGCGCTCGGCAAATTTTACACCCTTTGGTAACGCCCACTTTTTTTGACTGCTGTAAAAACATATTAGATTCATATTTTTTCCGGATTTTTTTTCATATATCTCTTAAGTAACTTCTGCTCTATTCAAAAATGGTAAATTTTTCATGAAGCATCAAAATTTTAACCCTTTAAGGGCCAATTTAAAAAAAAAAGTCACCAAAATTGACTGGAGTGGCTTTTTTTTTAGCCACTGAGCGTTAAGATAGGATGTTTTTTGGAAATCTAATCCTACATAAAAAACTTAAAGGGCATCAAAGTCAATGATATTACTAATCCTTTACATATTCAAGACTTTATTACCCTGCAAGAGATTTCCAGTTTAGGATGATGTTTTCTATTAAATATCAGTCATTTTCTCCTATTTTTTCCCAATTTTGGTGACTTTTTTTTTAAAATTGGCCCTTTAAGGGTTAAAATTTTGATGCTTCATGAAAAATTTACCATTTTTGAATAGAGCAGAAGTTACTTAAGAGATATATGAAAAAAAATCTGGAAAAAATATGAATCCAATATGTTTTTACAGCAGTCAAAAAAGTGGTGTAAATTGCGACGGTTACACAAGGGTTAAAAAATTTTAAAAATCAGCTGATTAATCGGTAATCAGATTTTTTCCCCCCATAAAAATCCGTATCGGTCGGGCCTGAATGGAAACACCCGAACAGACCGTGCTCCCACTCGCGGTTCACAGGCTGATTAAACATCCAACAGGGCGAAGAAATGCGACAAGGCACGGAATTAACAGATCAGCAATTTAGTAGCTAAAACTGAGGATGACAGATTTTCCTGGAGCCAGGCGGTGAAATTCTCCGCAGAGCGACAGTTTCGGAAATTAAAAGTACGTTTTCTCGTCCGTCAAAATAAACGATGATTTTAATTCAAACTCGTTTTACTTCCTCTGGTAAATCAGCCCTAAAGTGTTAACTGAAGGTCTGTGATTTATCTGTTGGCTATCATTGAGCACCTATTTGAAGTGGGTCTACGAGAATACGTTTTTGTCTGATAAATACTGGAGTGACTTGGAGACAGAGCCTTCTAGTGGTTATATAGCGCAACTGCGATAGAAAGGTTAGAAGCCCCGTTTACACGTGTAGAAAAAAACTGTAAACATTGACACCCTTAGTTCAAAACTCAGAAAAAAGGTGATCAGATTAATGTCGATCTAACTTTAATTTAAGTAGATTTTTCTTACATTTCTCGCCCCTGATGTTATCCACCTTTAAAACTCCTGAAGTCTTTTTTTCTCTCTAAATTAAACTCCTGAAAAGTAAAAAGGACTTGAGTAGTCCACGTCTTCTGCTCTTCTCTAACTTCAGGCACTAACAGACAGAAACACCTGGAAAACTTCACAAACAGACAATTCGCCTTTTTTGTGAAATATTCCTTTAACTTTTTAGTGACGACATTTTAACGGTACCCGTACGACAGTAACCTGTGACCTCTGTGACCTCTGTTTACGCCCCCCGAATCCAGGAGTCACCCTCCGGTGCGCCCTCTAGAGGTCTTAAGGAGACAAACCCGCTCACACAGATTTAAGGTTTCTCTATAAAGCTGCAAGTATTGTGGTCAAAACTCAAAACCAGCACGCAAAATCAGACACAAGCAGCTCGGCAGACACTCAAATTCTTCATGAAGAACAAAAATCAGAACAACAGGAAGTACTGACATTTCAAAATAAGAAGCTAGTGACAACATACCGAAGAGAATAAAGAGGCAGTGGGGCGTAACTCTCTTTAAAGACAGCAGAGAAGGCAGCGGAGGGACAGGACAGGTAAAGGTGGGAGGGCAGGACAGGTGGAGGGTCCGAGACGTTTCCATGGCAACAAATTAAAGGGGAAAAAAAACAACAAAAAAAAGACAGGTGAGGGGTCAATCAGAAGGTTAATTACCTTTGGAGAGGAGGGGTCAGATAATGTCAACATGAGGAGAACACGTGTGCACAGGACTCAACAGGTGTGTGTGTGTGTTTACACAGGTGTGTGTGTGTGTGTGTGTGGTGGAAGATCACTTTGTTCCTCCTGCAGCAGGTTAACGGGCCGAACCAAAGAGGGTCCGTTTAAAAAGTTCATGTTTTTGTTTTGATTCGACTCGATAACTGAGATCTAAGAATCTGAAAAGATTATTTTACGGAAATCAAAAGATGTTCTACGAAAAGGTCGTATCCTCCGATCGTAAACATTCAAGTTAACGTGTCAATTTACACCGACTTCGGATCGCCGGACTCCTCAGCTGATCACAAGAGTTCTATATTCCACATTTTTTGTCTGGATAAATGCAGATGTTGCTCCTAAACCTGGAGATATAGTTTAAAACTGAGGATGCAGCATCTATGATTTCCAATTCTTCGCTGAAAGGACAGTTGGACTTACTTGGGACGTTTCACCTCAGGTGAAAACATCCCAGGTAAGTCCAACTGCGTGTTGACCTGCTGCAGGACGAGTAAAGACGGTGAAAACATCATGTGATCAGAGTTACAGACGTCTGTGTGAAACACTGAGAATATGAAGACGATGATGATGATGATGAAGATGATGGTGATGGTGAAGGACAGATATGCTGCAGGGGCTCAGGGTGAAGGACCCACCTCCGGGTTGAGGTTGCTGATCAGCAGGACACAGACTCCAGCGGGGAGGGGGGGGAATCCCAGCCTGGTGGCCCCGGGGAGGGAGAGAGAGGCCAGGCCTCCGGGCAGGGAGGGGACCGTCAGGCCTGGATAGGGGAGGGACACTGGGAGAGGTGAGACGAGTGAACATCCGCCCCAGAGCTGCAGGACACGTCTCACTCATGCTGACGTCACAGAAAAAACGACTAGAACCAAACGATCCGATTAAACCCACAGATGATACCAGATAATCCAGACCAGGATTAAGGTTTCTGAGGAGAACCAGGCTCATATAATCCAGGTCCTGGTTTTAAATCATCTGGATTACAAACACATCAGAAAACTCAGTAATCCACATAATCCTGATGTAATAACCCAAATCTATGTGAGCCCGTAATCTTTACGTTTGATGTGGATTCACTAAAGTCTGATCCGACTCTGTAAAAACCAGGTTCTGTCTAAATCTGGTCCATAAATCAAAAACCTCTCATCGTAGTTTAGATGCTCTCTCTGAGTCTCCTGACACACCTGACCGGGTCTCAGCAGGTGAGACTCACCTGCAGGTTGGAGTGTGAAGGCCGGTGGGAAGGCGTGAGTCGCCCCGGCGTACGGCGCCGCTGAGATGATTCCTGGAGCAGCTGTGAAGACAAAACACCAGAGTTTGAGTTTTTCACCCACTCAGGACCCTGCCGTGGATCAGAACCGAACTGGACTGAAAGTGTGACGATGAATAAAAACATGAACAGCAGAGGATGTACGGCGTCTGACAGCAGAGATGAACAATTAGACTAAACACAATCAGGAAGAGAGAATCAGCTCTGAGGGAATATTCTGGATTGAGCTGAAGAAACTCGGAGGTGAGAGAGGAGCGGAGCGAAACACGACCGTTTCAAATCGATAACTGAAGACAGAAAAATAAGCAGAACAGGAGGAGACACCTCAACTCTGAAAGTTCAAACAGCTGATTTTCTCAGAGGTTCACTGTTCTCTTTATAATCCATTCTGACGTCTGCTGTTAGCTACGGTGGCCCTAAAGGTCCACTCCATCACTACACCAAAAAAATCACTAAAAGGTAAAAAAATAAAATAAAATATTTGTCACATGACCAAAAAAAAAATATATATATATATATATATGTATATATATATATATATTTTTTTTTTAATGTGAAGAAGAAACTTACACAATAAAAAAAGTAAAATATTAAGTTGTCTCATATTTTGTATTTATTTTTTCTTATTTAAAAAAAAAGTTTGTAAATGTAAATGTAAACATTTTATGACATGATTCTTTCTTTTGTGAATATTATGTGTTTTAAACAATATTTTTTTGTTTCATGAAAAAAACGGTTAAATATTTGTTTGAATAAATTTTTTTGTTATTTTTTCATGTAATAAATATTTTGTTTAACAAAATAAAAAAAAATTTTAAAAAATTTTTGTGTTTAAAGAGTTTTGTATGTAACAAAATGTTTTTGTAAAAATTTTTGGAAATAAATATTTCTACATTTTCAAAACTTATTTTTTAAATACTTTTTTGCTGCTTAATGATTTTTTTTCCAGAATATTTCTTAAATAGTATTTAAGTTTGTTTTCATTATTAAAATATTTTTGCTAAATTAAATAAAACGGCAGTTCTATGAAATATTTTTGCTGTCTATTCATGTCTTGTCACATTTAAAAGTTTTCTATTTGTTAGGAAATATATAAATATCTTTTTGAAGTTTGTTTTGACATATTTAACTTTTTGCTCTGTTTAATATTTTTTGTTTATCAGAAGTTTTTTTGTGTTCTTCACTTTTAGGGTCTTTTTTGTGTTTTTATGAAGTTGGACTTTTGTTTTTGTCAAAGAAAATGTGATAAATAAATACATAAAATTAATTGAAAAAAAATAAAGATTAAAATTAAATAATAAATAAATAAATAAATATAATAAATTGAAAATAAATAAAAATAAAAATTATATAATAAATAAATAAAAAGTTCCTTCACAGCGTTTAGTTGGTAAAATGAACGCAAACAAATATCAGGCTCTGATTGGCTGTTGGTGTTAAAGCGAGCTGACTCTGCAGTTAAGCCCCGCCTTCGTCTGTCCTGACATCGTAGGCGTGCGGTCCTCTTACTGAAGGCGGTGGCCATGGCGGGGTGCTCCATGGCGGGCTGGCTGTCTCCGGAGGGCAGGTCCGGTCTGGTGAAGTCGCGGCTCTTCTCGTTGTTGTATTTGACGTTGAGCGTGGTGAGTTTGGAGAAGCTGATCCTCAGAGTGCAGCAGCCGTTGTAGATGTTCTGACCGTCCAGAGACTGAAACAGCAGCAGCAGGTTCAGGTTATCGCCGAGCGAGGAACACGCGCTCTGTCTAACAAACAGGAAGTGAACCTCACCAGTTTGGCCGCCTGCGCCGACGCGCCGTCAGGGTACTGCAGCAGAGCCTGAAACTGGCTGTTCTTAGTGAACACGATGATCCTCAGGACCGTGCCGAACTTGGAGAAGATCTGAGGAGGACAGAGGAGGTCAGGAGGTCCCGTTTGGAGGTTTTTAATGAAGCTGCTGGTCATGGAGGCGTTTGTTTACCTGGCAGAGAGCGTCCAGGGTGACGGGGTAAACCAGGTTCTCCACCACCACCCTCAGCACCGAGCTTGGAGCCGCCACCGCCGCGTCCACGTGAGACGTACTGAGGGCCCGGAGAGCCGCCTGCGCCCTCTGAGAGGAGAGAGAGGAGAGATGAGCGAACAGACGGCGAATCATAATGACTCGGGGTGGGGGGGTAGGGGGCGTGTACCTCCTGGTTGGGGGAGTTGTCCGTCTTCAGCTCCTTGTGGTTGGAGAACTGGACGTAGACAGGGTGGTGTCTGATGATGGGCATCACCGTGGAGTAATACCCCACCATGTTCTGAGCCGCCTCCTCCGAGTTCATCTCTAGAAATGCCTGAGAGGACACACACACACACACACACACACACACACACACAGTAGTACTGAGTACTCCTCCACAGTAGAAGTACTTCCCTCACGGTCACTCTGCCGTCGCGGCGGGCGCTCACCTGGTTCTTGGCTTTGAGCATGAGCAGGTTGGTGACGTCTCCAAAGGGCAGCCCGAGGCTGATCACTTCAGCCTCGCTGATGTCGTTGGGAAGTTTCCGGATGTGGATGACCCTGGACGGCGAGCCCAGACCTCTTATGTCACCTTTGAACTTCTTGCTGTCGTTGCCATTGGCTGCAGAGACAGAGACATAAACTCGGTGAAATAAACTCGTGTGAATTTTCTCCGTCATGTTGATTATCAGTGAAGATGTCTGACCTGTGGTGCTCATGATATACGGGCCGTTAGAGACGCTGGAGAAAAGCTCGTCAGATCCTCTCTGAAAAACAAACACAGAGTCAGCGTCAGTCTCTCTCTCTATCTCTCTGACCCGAGTTTCTCAGTTAGAACCAGGTTTCCTGTCTTTGTATTTGTTCACATTAAATCCTTATTTCACAAACAGAGCCCGGCTTTGCCCAGTCTGTCACACTCCATAAATCCCAAACCAGGTCCTCTCCAATCCTGTGTACGTTCAGAACATACGGCAGAAACTCACTACATAAAACCTTTACCTGACTTGAACTGCTCTGTGTTTCCATGACAACAGCCAAACAGCAGACAATGAAGTGAAAAACAGAAACTAATAATAAGACTGTGAGCAGAGATTCGCTCCTCTCTCTCTCTCTCTCTCTCCCTCATACCTGATTCAGCCTCTTTCTCTCCGAGTCAATAACAAATAAACATGATTGATCTGATGGTCGAGTTTACTCAGCCAGGAGGAGGACGGGAAGTTTGCTTTCATGCTTTTTAAACATATGAGATATATATATATATATATATATATATATATATATATATATATCAAATACAGTTCTAAAGTTCTTGTCAAAGAACATTTATTAGTCAAACAGCTCCTTATTTAGATGAAGCTACTTTGTAGAATCAGTGTTTGTCTGATTGACCTCAAATATCTAAAGTCTGCTCATGTATTGGGAATTGTTTCTGTAAATTAATTTAATTATGTGAAATGTATGTTAATATTTGAACATCTGATTATTTCAGAACTATAACTTCACTGTGAAACTAAGGTCCAGTCATATGTGTATGTTGTTTGCGTTGTTCTAGTTTTGTTGTTTTGTTGGCTGTTGTGAGTTGTTGTGGTTATCGACGTTGACTTTGTGTTTGTGGTGTGATGTTTTCTGTGTTTTTGCTCTGAGATGGAGAAATAATCGTAAATGTAGACTTCAGGAAGAAGAGCGATGGCCTTAGCCGAAGCAAATGGAGATCTAAATAAAGGAAATGAAATATTATACATGTATAAGAGCTCCAGTATATATGAGTCTGATGTGAATAAAGACTAGAGTTATTACAGTAATCTACCTTTAACATGACCGACACATCAACATGCTGTATACGAGGAGAGCAGGAGGACGAGGCAGGTGTGTGTGTCAGTGTGTGTGTGTGTCAGTGTGTGAAAAACAGAGAGAATGTGCTGAACATTTGGGCTGAAATCCTCAGTGAATGTCCGACAAATATCCAACCTAAAACTAACTTCACCGCCGTATTTACAGGGAAAAATATTTGTTGATTTTTTTTACGCCCACATGTGACCCTAAATACATTTTACGACTCGCAAACATCTTTTTTAGTCGCAGTGAAACGGTCGCACTGTCGATCCCTGGGTTATTAATCGATTCCTCGGAGTTTAAAATGTTTCCTTATTAACCAGTTTAATTTTAATGACTTTATGATAAATTTAAATACTAAATAGAAAAGCACTCAGACAGCGCAGACCTCCGCCAAGCAGCTCATGTCCCCCCTTAAACAAGAAATGCCCTGGCCGGGATTCAAACCCGGGACCTTCTGTTTGTGAGGCGACAGTGCTAACCACTACACCACTGTGCCGCGTGTCTACACCACTGTACCGCCTGTCTACACCACTGTACCGCCAGTCTACACCACTGTACCGCCCATCTACACCACTGTACCACCTATCTACACTTCTGTACCGCCCATCTACACCACTGTACCGCCCATCTACACCACTGTACCGCCCATCTACACCACTGTGCCGCCCATCAACACCACTGTACCGCCTGTCTACACCACTGTGCCGCCTGTCTACACCACTGTACCGCCTATCTACACCACTGTACCGCCTGTCTACACCACTGTACCGCCCATCTACACCACTGTACCACCTATCTACACCACTGTACCGCCAGTCTACACCACTGTACCGCCCATCTACACCACTGTACCACCTATCTACACTACTGTGCCGCCTATCTACACCACTGTGCCGCCCATCAACACCACTGTACCACCTATCTACACTTCTGTACCGCCCATCTACACCACTGTACCGCCCATCTACACCACTGTACCGCCCATCTACACCACTGTGCCGCCCATCAACACCACTGTACCGCCTATCTACACTTCTGTACCACCCATCTACACCACAATGCCGCCTATCTACACCACTGTACCGCCTATCTACACCACTGTGCCGCCTATCTACACCACTGTACCGCCCATCTACACCACTGTACCGCCTGTCTACACCACTGTACCGCCTATCTACACTACTGTGCCACCAGTCTACACCACTGTACTGCCTATCTACACCACTGTACTGCCTATCTACACCACTGTGCCACCAGTCTACACCACTGTACCGCCCATCTACACCACTGTGCCGCCTGTCTACACCACTGTGCTGCCTATCTAGACCACTGTACCGCCCATCTACACCACTGTGCCGCCTGTCTACACCACGGTGCCGCCCATTGGTTATCTTTCAGCATTGAAAATTCTAACCACGCCCTTATTTTTGTGTGTTCTGGATGACAGTATCCAGAATTTTGTCCGGATCACCACCAGAATGTAATGGGATCCTCCTGGGGCTGAGACGCACCTCTGGTGAAAATTTCAGGTCAATCCGTCTGTAACTTTCTCCGTAAAGTTGTTCACAAACAAACAAATAAACAAACCAACGCTACCATCAACATCATAACCTCCTTGGTGGAGGTGATGATGTTGATGGAGCAGCTCTTCTTCTCTCTTTCCTTCAGTTTCACAGTTTTCAGTGAACATCTGCCTGACTGAGCTCATAAACCTGCACATGCCTGACCCATTATTGAGTGACTCCATCGGTCCATAATAACCTGTTGTTGTTTCCTCACAGTCCTGGTATTTATTTACCCGACAGCTCACATTAAACCTTCACCGGACTGTTTTCAGCTCAGTCTGCCCCACGAAGACCTGAACCTTAACTTGGACATGTTTTCATGTTTCACTTCTCCTATAGCACCAAACAGCTGCAGCCACCAGGGGGCGCTGTGGAGCCGGAGTTCACTGAGAGACACAGGTAGGAAAACCACACACACACACACACACACACACACGAGTCAAGGTGGGACTGTTCCTAAAGGCATGAAAACTGCAGCAGAGAGAGACCATGAGACCCCCTTCCTGAGACCTTCGCCGTCACTGTGAGCCCCGCCCCCTCCCCCGACAGCAGACCCTGTGGGTCCGGATTCCTGTGCTGTGGAGCTCAATGAAAACCAGATGTAGTAAAAACAGGCCGGGCTTCATTCAACAGACGGCGCAGAGGGAGGAGAGGTTCTCACAGCAAACCCTGAAACAATCAGAGCACTTCCTGTTCCTGTGTCACAATAAAAGTCTGAGAGTTTAAAGACTTTCAAAATAAAAGACCTTTAATGTCTAAATCTTTATTCTTAAAGGGATTCAAAGAGAGAAGACGTTAAAATACAAACATCTGCAGGGACAAACTATTCAACAAAAACTGTCACACGATTAAAAAACCGTTGATTTATTTCCCCTCAGTTTGGTCTGACAGGCTGCTGAATTAGAGGAACCTGAGCGGTTTCTATGTGAACAAAAGCTGCTCAGATCTTCTTTCTGCCCCCCACATGAATAATAGAACAGAAACCCGAGTCCTGGTCCTGGTCCTGTCTCTGGATCTGAACCTGCTGAACAGCTGCTCACCCACAGACCCCGCGCCTGCCTCAGGCTGCAGAGGGGACAAAAGACTCGCAGACATTCAAGCACCTGAGACTGGACCACAACGGTTCATGTCTCCATGTGTCTGATGTAAAACCTCAGAGGCTGAAAGTGACGGTGCTAAAAGCTGCAGTTCCTCAACTGTCCACTAGAGGCTGTCTCCAAAAGTGAGTTTTTGTTTCCAGCACACAGGTGAGCTACAGGTGTACGACAACACTAACATTTAAAGGGACATTTCTGCTTTCTAACCCCAGATTTTGGTGGCGGTTTTTACCGTCCGCTAATTCCTACCAGATCCGTTTGTGAGGCGAATTTTGTGGCGGATTACGGATGAAGGTAGAAGTTGGGGGTAAGTGTGTTATCCACGATGGAGGCCACTCAGAATTATCTATACTAGATCAGACTTGACCCCGTCTGTAGACAACTGTAGCCTAGCTCACATGTAGATTCTCCCAGCGGTTCCTCGTTAAAACAAAAATGCTGACGTGTGACTTAGAAAACTGAAGAATCTCTTTATAATAACGGACAGTAGAAATTAAACGCTGAAGTCTGATCAGTTTCAGGATCAGGTTTCTGATTTCTGAGTTCATTCAGGTGAAACTGTCTCACCTGTCTGCCGTCACGCTGAGGTTTACACTCCGACATGTTATCGTGTGTTCGTAAGAGTTTAAAGCCAAAATCACTGTCTGATAATCACCGATATCTAATCAATAATTACTCCTCGTAACACATGTCGACTGAGGCTAATTAAACAGCGTGTTCGGAGTTTAAACACAGAGGTTAGAGCTGAGTAAATCCAGCGTGATGTTCGGTACATCAATCCAGAGTCAGCTGTTCTGGGTCAACAGTGACCCACAGACCGCCCTCAGTGTGTGTGTGTGTGGACACTAAAGGTAAACACTCCCTGGGACACTTGTCCTGTTCACGGTCTGTGTGTAAAGCAGTGAGGAGAACCGGTCCCAGGTGGAGGTAGAGGACCCGGTCAGCGTCTGTCATCGATCTTTGTGTTCATGTTTCTGTGACGCAGTGGAGCGGCGTGGATGTGGATGTTTACATTTTACAGCCAGGCACCGTCTCAAAATTTTAATAACTTTTTCCTCCTGTGTTTGATGATAGAAATTACCTAACAGATGTCTTAAACTCCTCATCATCAGTCTCACATATAAAATCATATTTGGATCAGAACGCTGAGGTAGCTTTCAGTCGCCAAAACGAATCACAAATCCACTCAATGTTGTCAGTATGTGGATCCAAAAACCTGAATTCAGGACCGTGAGGATGGGCCGACACCTTCAGACACTCTCACTTCAAACTTCTCGTCCTTTTTTCCTCTTTTAAAGACTTTTATCTTTTCTTTAGGGTCCAGAGTTTTTTACACTGTTGTCTGCTGCATGTTTGAAGGTGTTGAACGCAGCTTCACTGCTATCACCTTAGATACAGTTTAGTGTTGGGCGGTAGGAACACAATCTTATATCACAGTAATTTCATATCACTTTATCATTTTTTAAAAATAACCAGACTGTCTCATTTGTTCATTTTTAAACTCTGATTTTTATACAAACTAAAGTTCAGTCCAGTCTGCTGATTTTTGATCGTCTCTTTGGTGAAAGACTCTGCCGAGCTCTTAGTTTTTGGTGCAGCAGGTGCGTCGCGCGTCTTTAGGCTCTCATCATAGAGTTCGGCGTGTTTCATCTTTAGGTGGAGGAAGAGGTTGTTGGTGTTTCCTCCTCCAACAACGACAGACACACCACACTCTTTGCGTAGTTTTCTAAATCCGAAGAATCTCTAGACAACCGAAGTCTCGACTCGCGCCCTTTTTCAGAACTAGTCTCTCCTCCTCTTCCTCACGTCGGGTGGGTCGGTCTGCCTCCATTTCCTCTGTACTGACACTAATCTCCACATCCGCCATGACCGCCACCGGTGACGCTGTTTCTTCTTCTTCAAACAGTCTGCTGGACACGCTGGTGAGTGTTTCGGAAACGTAGCCAAACGGACGCGCTCCGACTTTCCTGACGACTACACACTGACTCAGAGAGACGCAGCAGACGTCTGCCCTCTCTCTCTCGACAAAAACGGTCAAACTAAATTTCTACAGGCAGACACGTTCATACCGCCCAACTCTAATAGAGCTCATACTGGTGACTGTTGGATAAGTTTCCGTTTACGACAGCTGACAAAAACGGTCGACATGAGATCAATATCAGATCTAACCTTTCCCATCAGAATCAGGACTTCTTAGCTGCCCTGATAAGAGCAGATGTTTGAGGACAAACAGTCCATCAAATGTCCAAGTTTTCTGCGGTTCGCTCCTTTAAGACTGAAATCCACGTGTGGTTTAATAATCTGATTAATCTCAGACCTGAGGAGGAATGTTACTGCTGCATTTATCACACAGACCTCAGCAATGATCACACTGAAAACAGAGGCAGACACATGAGAGAGCAAACAGCCGCAGAGAGACGATCACAGCAGAAAACAAACCAGGCAGGAGAGCGAGAAGAGGAAGAGGAAGAGGAGGCCATGCAGGAGGAGGAGGAGGAGGAGGAGGAAGCAGAGGTGCCTACCTTAGTACCAACTGTTATATCGTGGTGGACACTGCTGTAAAGAGAAGACAGCGTGTTAGCAGCAGCAGGAGAGAAACTCAAAACAACAAGCAAAATAAAGTTTAAATGAGGTGAAAGAGAGTCTGCCTGAGCAGGCAAGCGCAGGGGAGAAATACCCAGCCTGAGCATACAAGCGCAGAGGAGAAATAACATGCCTAAACAGGCAAGCACAGGGGAGAAATACCCAGCCTGAGCAGGCAAGCGCAGGGGGAAAAATGCCCTCCTGGAGCAGGCGAGCTGAGGGGAGAAAACAGCGAGCAGCTCCAGACGACTCCTGAGAGGAGCCTCAAACTGAGGCGTGAGGCGTTCACTGACATCAGGAAAACACAGTCGGATCTGTTTGATGTCTCATGGAGACTAATGAACACTCTCTGTCCTCTGGTTCAGTTTATCTCAGATTATTGAAAACTAACTCACCTTTAATCACAAAGAAATTAGAAACATTTTCATCCAATCAGAACTCAGAATCGACCTCCCTCTCATCACGCTCACCTGTCCCTCGGCTTTTCAGACACAGATACCCCTGCTCTCCTCTCCTATTTTAAAACAGTCATATTTGTACTTCATTCATATGAAGTTGTTGAAGTTTATTGAGTTTGTAGATTTCAGTCTGTTACAGTTTATGTATAAAGAAGGACCCGAATGATGAACGAATATTAGGGGGGAAAAAATCAGATTACCGATTAATCGGCCGATTTTTTTATGAAGTTATAAAAGTATATATTGTATACTGTAGAGATCTACAGTAAACTATATACGGTCTGGTCCGGTCTCATCTGGAGACATGCAGCTGCCTCCGTCAGAGAAGTCGCTCGATCACTAATGTGTACAGTTGTTTATTCTACCGTTACTGACACGGCTAACAGTGTAGCTAACAGGCTAATAGCAGGTGGCTAACTCTAACTTTAGCTTCATATTACATGGAGCTTCATCGTTAACTCGGCGTGATTTTCAGACTAAAGCCACCTTACGGTCCATCTCCTACAAAATAAAAGCCCTGAATTACAGTCCAACATGACTCAGCGTTTCTCTCTGTTCAAATCATGTTTGTTTGTTTTTCTCCTTTTATTGAAATCTTTGAATCTTTCTGGTTTTAGACCGAAGAGCCTCCAGCAGTCTGATGTCAGGGATCAGATCAGGTCACTGTGACGATGATGACGACGATGATGATGATGATGAAGATCACTTTAGAGCTGGTTACAAATCTGACAGAAGATCTCAGCAGGAAACAGACGCAGCTCCATCTGTGTCCATCAAACACAGACAGAGATTTAAGTCTATTTCCTGTCCGATCCTCCAGCAGCCGCTGAAGAGAACCAGCAACCGACCCGCAAACGCCAACATCATCAAACGGAAACAACCGCAACAACCGCCGACCATGAAAAAACGACCATCGACCTCTGACCAGGTGTGTCACAGAGCTACACGGTCAGAGACAGAAATACATCAGCTGATTTTATCCTTCTACTTCCTGCTGCTGCCATGATGACCTCATCTTTAACTCTCACTCCTGATTGGTTCACAACATGTCCTTTTTAACGAAGACAGGAGGTGATGGTGAGGAGGAGGAGGAGATGAAGGAGGAGATGAAGGAGGAGGCTGCAGGTTTTCTCAGCTCCTCAGAGTTAACAGAAAGTGAAACAGGAATAAAAGGGACCAAAGCAGAAAACACACAAAAATAATAATAATGGATTTAATCAACTCCACACACTAGAGTAGGGACGCACTGATCCCATATTTGGATCGGATATCAGGTCCGATATTGACAAATTAACTGGATCGGATATCTGATGGATGACGCCGATCCAGTCTTTATTTTCATGAGAGTCTTGCTTCTTTTTGCTGTGTGCTAATGTGCGATTTGTTATTTGTTAATTACGGTGGCTGAGAACCGCCACTGCTGCAAATACAAAAGAATGCAAAAAAAAAAAAAACTGAAGTTATCGACGCAAAAAAAGTGGTGATGAAAAAAAAAAAAGTTACTTTCTGTGAAAATAAAAGGATGCAAATAAAAAGAGCCACAAGTGAAGTGAACTGCCGTTATTGTTTAATTTCACTTCATAAACTTTTTAATGTGTCATGTGGTTCGATATGAAGTTGAACTGAAGCTAACACTACAGCGACATCCTCACTCAGGCTCTTCATGGTCGAACCAAACGGCACATTAAAAACTTTACAAAGTGAAATTAAACAAGAACCTTTCCACGAACTTTTTCGCTCGTCTTCTCGCCGTCGTCTTCTGTGCCCAGATCGTAAAACACCTGTGCATCGTCATTATTGGTCCCCGGCAGCTCACTTCTGTTGTGGCTTTTTTTTTTTGTTTGCATCCTTTTATTTTCACAGTAAGTAACTTTTTTTTTTTGCATCATCACTTTTTTTACATCATTAACTTCCATTGTGGGTTTTTTTAATCATCTGCATCGTTTCTTTTTTTATGAACAGCTTCAGTAACTTCCGTGTTGTGGTTTTTTTATTTGCAGCAGTGACATTCTTTTTTTGTTTGTTTGTTTGTTTTTTATTTGCAGCAGTGACATTCTTTTTTTGTTTGTTTGTTTTTTATTTGCAGCAGTGACATTCTTTTTTTGTTTGTTTGTTTTTTATTTGCAGCAGTGACGTTCTTTTTTTTTGTTTGTTTATTTTTTTATTTGCAGCAGTGACATTCTTTTTTTTGTTTGTTTGTTTTTTTATTTGCAGCAGTGACATTCTTTTTTTTTTGTTTGTTTGTTTTTTTATTTGCAGCAGTGACATTCTTTTTTTTTGTTTGTTTGTTTTTTATTTGAAGCAGTGACATTCTTTTTTTTTTGTTTGTTTATTTTTTTATTTGAAGCAGTGACATTCTTTTTTTTTGTTTGTTTTTTATTTGCAGCAGTGACATTCTTTTTTTTGTTTGTTTTTTTTTTATTTGCAGCAGTGACATTCTTTTTTTTGTTTGTTTTTATTTGAAGCAGTGACATTCTTTTTTTTGTTTGTTTGTTTTTTTATTTGCAGCAGTGACACTTTTTTTTTGTTTGTTTGTTTTTTATTTGCAGCAGTGACATTCCTTTTTTTTTTGTTTGTTTTTTTATTTGCAGCAGTGACATTCTTTTTTTTTGTTTGTTTGTTTTTATTTGCAGCTGTGACATTTTTTTTCTGTTTGTTTGTTTTTTTATTTGCAGCAGTGACATTCTTTTTTTTTGTTTGTTTGTTTTTTATTTGCAGCAGTGACATTCTTTTTTTTTGTTTGTTTGTTTTTTATTTGCAGCAGTGACATTCTTTTTTGTTTGTTTGTTTTTTATTTGCAGCAGTGACATTCTTTTTTTTTTTGTTTATTTTTTTATTTGCAGCAGTGACATTCTTTTTTTTTGTTTGTTTGTTTTTTATTTGCAGCAGTGACATTCTTTGTTGTTTGTTTGTTTTTTATTTGCAGCAGTGACGGTTCTCGACCACCGTAGTTAATAAATAATATTAAGAAAAATTAATATCTGTGTTAATAATTTGTTACTTTTTTTTTTAAACAGGGCTAATGTCAAGCCTGATGCCCTTACTCACAGGTTTACGGTTCATTCATTCAACAGTAGTATTGGATCGGTATCGGATATCAGCCGATATCCTCAGCCCAGGTATCAGTATCTGATTGGATCTGAGAAAAATGGGTCGGTGCATCTCTACTCCTGGGTTCATAATTTAACTTATGTGGTTGTGCTGCATGTGTGTGTAGTTTTAAAACATGTCTGCAGATAGATTTGATTCACTTTTAAAGCCAATATCCACTGATCATACCAATATCATGTCGATAACATCGTACACCCACAAAACTAAACCCTGTTAAGTCAAACTTTTATTCCTTCGGCTGTTCACACCGACTTATCGAGCGTTTTCTCGTATTTCTGTGGACTGCCTATAAATCCCTGAAATAAGTACTTCAGGGAACCTTGAGGAGAAAAACAGACTCACAACCGAGTAAACAAACCTCCTAATCTGCACCAACATACAACACACCAATGTGTGACATGTGGACACGAAACATGCGGCAGAGTTGGACCCACAGCGTGAGACGGCGAAGGGAAACGCTGAGACAAAGAGAAACCGGCTGGTCAGGCTGAAGCTGACGTGACTGTACAGACAGTGAAGAGGACCCTCGGGGCGTGAATGAGCCCTGACAAAGCACAAATATTCACAGCAGGAACTCAGACGTCTCACAGTCTGCAGCTCCTCACCGAGGCCACGGCACCATAGTATTCAACTCCACCGAGGAAAAGAGCCCGACGTGTGCAGAGGTGAGCTGAACCTGACTGCAAACATGATCTCTGACAACAAGGAATCAAACAAACACAAGCTCAGACTGGAGAGAGATGTCTGCATTTACAAAAAAAACAGAAACGAACATCCTGAACCGCACAGAGAGCCAGAAAAACAAAACAAGCCGCCTCAAAAACGCATCTGTGAGAAGTTAAAAGGTTGTTTTTTAGGACTGTTTGTAGTTCAGAAGACCAACAGGTGAGATCTCAAACCGATTCACTCCAGAGCGGTCACTTTTTATCGGACCTTCATTCAAACTCTGGAGCAAAAAGTTGAGAAGCTGCTTAAACTCATAATCAAAGACTGCAGGGGTGGAAGAAAAAAAATCCATTCACAGAAGTATTTTTTGTTTTACAATTTTTAAACAGATTTTTATGTTCAAAAATCTTTTTTTTTTTCAAACTTAAGAATAAATCTTAAAAACTGACTTTCATGTCGTGTATTTTTTGGGGAAATTTGGTTCCTGGAATAGTCAGAAAACAATCATAATCATTCAACTGTTTCACTGAAGGTAGAAATGTAAACTGAATATCGAGAAAATCAACAATATCGTAGAATTGCAATGTAAATCGAATCGGCATCCAAAAAACCGTAGAAGAACCGAATCGGGAGAAAAGCATATTATCCCAGCCCTAATAGACTGTATATACTCTGGACAACATGGTTCCACCTCCTGCCAGTATACTGATTTGAATCCGAAGCGGGATTTATGACCTGTACTGCAGCCTGTCACCAGAGGGCGCTGCTCTAGCCCAGCGAGGAGGCGGACGGCGTCTATTCTAGATACAGTCTATGCTCATAATACAGTTTATCAGAGCATGTTGTATTGTCCAGAAGAGGGCGTCTTCTTCGTTACCCAGATTTTATTTTGTTTTAACCATAGCTGAAACTTTCATTATTTTCATTATCATAGGAAACTTGCAGGTTTAAAGCTCCTACCAGGAACTTTCATTTTAGCCAATTTCAGGGCCCCCTTGTGGACAAAGCAGTCACTGCTCATCTTTTTAATCCTGTTGAGTTTTGACTGTCAAATGTACAACCTACACTGTTTTTATATGTGGAGCTGCGATCTTGTTGCTGATGGTCTTGTTTGCTTCATATGTCATTAAAGGCGTCAATATGAGTTTCATTTTTTTTTTCCGGTTCGACTGCAGATTTTAACTATTTGGCTATTTTACCTGTGTGGGGTCTAGCCAATCAGAATGTGCTGTGGTTGGAATATAAAGTGAAACAGAGCGGTGAGTGAAACCTGACCCAGAGGAGAAGACACACCTGCAGCACAGCGCTCGAGCCCACTTTGTTATTCATTGTCCACAAGTCGCTAGAAGTAAACTCCATATCAGATGACCCATCATAAGGTAAATGTTGGCCAAATATCTGCTGACTCTTAAATGAATTTAGAAAATATCAGCAAATGAGATGCAGGTAAAAATCCAATATTGAGCATCCCTGTCATAAACTTAATGAAGATCCATGTGAAACAAATTTTGTCCAGACACAACAAGAAAATCTAGATAAAACTATTTAAATCCTTTAAAATAAAAAAACTGTTTCAGGAATACAGTTTTAATCATACAGTATTTTTCTGCAAACTCGCCAAAAACAGCTGAACCAAACACCGTATAAAACAAATTACAAATTTACAAATGCATGGATCTCTTCCTAATAATCAAAACAAATCCTACTTCTTATATGCTAAGAGAAACGGGAACACACAGACTATAATTCGGCATGCATATAACTTACGGGACACATTAGCTTTTAGTGAAACCAGGCTGTCAATAACTCAGATCTGTTGAAAGCGAGCTTCCACCGAGTCTCAGGTCAGAACTTCATCGCGATTTCGATCAATTCAAACTGATCTGCATAATCAAAACAAACGACCGATCAGAGTGATTCCATTTAACATCTAAAGAATCAACTCACTGAACCCTTCAATTCGGCCAGTGTTTGACACCTGAGTTTCCTTCACCTGAGACAGAATGGAAACTTTTTCACAGACGGTGGGCGTGAGAGCATCGAGCTGCTCTGAACCACATTTCTTCTGCTGCGGACTAACTCGTCGAAAAACAAAATTCTCATACCGTAAAGGTTTTATGTTGAAAAAACAAACACATATTCTCATGTATATGAGGCTACATCTAACCTGCGGGTTTAGTGAATGGAGATTGGTGTGGAGGTGTGCCCGCAGAGAATGGCCCGTTCTAAGGCTAACACTACTGCTAGCTCCCTCAGCTAGCTCAGCTTCCTGCTACAACAAACAACAACTTTACCCGAAGCTGAGCTAACACCAAAAACACCAGTCTCGCTCTGGAATAACCTTTTCTAACGGGGTGCTGGGGTAAAAGCTCGGAGATGCACGTAAAACAATCAGAAAACAAGCTTTGCTGTGAGTGTTGGTGGGATAACTCACCCGTCCATTGCACAACGCGGAACTACGGAGCAACAGGTTTCAGCCCGGGGCCAGCAGGATACCCCAACCACCGCCGCTGCTGCTGCTGCTGCTGGAAACTGACAAAATGGCGTCCTGCCCGAGGAAGGCACCTGATTGGGCGATCAGCGAGGTTTTTGGGCGTTCCCTGCTGAATCGGTGTTCTGATTGGTCAGTTGGGTAAGAAACACAACAACAAAGACAAGCGATTCCAGCGTCGATTGTCTGTGAGGAGGAGATCCACGCCATGATCCACGCCTCCTCCTCCTCCTCCTCCGAGAAGAAACGGTCCAGTTTGTTTTAACCCGGGATAGTGGGCGTTGTCCCGGCCAAACAACAGCCTGTTTCCGCGGCAGAGTCCCGCGTGGGAGGAGGACCACGGAAACCCGTAAACTCTTTTTACCCACTAAACACAATAATACTGAAATAACGGCCGAGAGAGCGTCTGTCTACAGAAGTTAACCGTGTTTTCTCAAGAAAAAAAACTCAGATTTTCTGAATTAAATCAGAATTATAAATAGTTTAATAATCTCCAGGGGGAATGGCTTTTGTCACAGTATTCCAGTGCAAATACAGTAAAAAGAGGAGATAAATAATAGGGAAAATAAGTATAAATAAAGAGATAAAATAAGTTTAAAAAAAGAGATAAATAGATAAAAGAAGTCAAAATAAATAGATAAAATAAGTAAAAATAAAGAGATAATATACAAGTATTTACACTGTATACAACAAAAAAAGTAACCTTTTACGCAATAATGGTGTTATTGTATGCATGAGATATTTATTTCAGAATCATAATCAAATCATACATTTAAAAACAAAGATAATTATCTTTAAAATATCACAGAATTTTTCATGACTGGATATTGTTTCCACCATTTAATAATGATAATAATAATACATTTTATTTGTAGTGCTCTTTACATCAAGAGATCTCAAAGGGCTACATCTTAGAAGCAAAGAAATATCACAGTAAAGAAAAACATAAAAACAGGTTATTGGTTAAAAACAAGAGAAACATCTTATTAAAAGAGTAAAAGCAAGATATGCAAGTTTAAAAAAAAAAAAATCTATGAGGAGGGACCAAAAGTGGGTTGTTAGTGGGTTGTGGTTCCCTCCTCAGGGTGTTGGTGAGGGCGTTCCAAAGGCGTGGGGCAGCGGCCCATATCAACCAGATAAACATCCAGAAATTAAGAGAAAATCAACATGTTAAAGTTTGATACAAAACAGGACATTCAGAAGGAAAGATGTGAAGAGGCTCACCACTCTGTGAGAGACTGCGTGAGCTAACACTTCAACAGTTTCAGAATTTAGTTCCTGAGTGGATTTATCTTTTAATTTTTCTCTTTTCGTATCTATAATACGCTGCTGTAATTTTGGGATTTCCCCCTGTGGGACTAATAAAGGAACATCTTCTTTTGTTCATCGTTTCCAAGCCAAGAGTAAAAAAAAAAAAACAATACAATTAATAAAAATATAATACAATGAAGATAAAGAGCAAAATGTAAACAAAAGAAAAATTAAGGAGGCTGAAATTAGCCCTGTTACACTAAAAGTTTTGTGTGAAAGCAGCACTTTGGTTTTTGTAAATCAATCAATGCATCCTCCAGAGAAAGGAGGAAAAACCTGATCTTATGTTATCTGCTGAAAATGTGACATTCTTCCTGGAAATCATGGATCCTGAATCTTCTGCTCTAAGGAAGGACCATTCGGCTTGTTATCAGTGCAAAATGACAGAGTGGGTGTTCAGTAAAGACTAATAGATCATCAAATAGGTTAAAACCCAAACTCTAAAGCAGTGTCGTGTGAGCGTATTGAACGCCCACCATGTGTCAGTTTTTCCTTCTCTTCATTGTAAACATCCCTCAGTTTGTCCCTGTGACTGGACATCATTTAAGACAGCTGAAAACAATTACAGACCGACAGAAAGCACATAAACTTCTGCGACCAAAGAGCGACAAAAACAGCTTCATTTGGCAGAGCTGCAGATCTGTGAGGCCTCTGCTGTCATTAAAGTTTGTTTTTTAATCTCTGACGGAGGAAAAAGTCTCATTTAAAACCTTGAACGGTAAGGGTTCGCAGATACGACAGTGCTGAGGCTGAGGAGTCAACAGGAAAAGGCCTCCTCCCCCTCCTCCCTCCTTCAGGATCAGGGTTGTTTTGCCCCGGAGGTGTCGTTTGATCTGTGGTCCTCGGCTCTCAGTAAAAGGAGTTTTTGTTTCCTGTGAACTCAGAGCCACATCAGTCAGAGCTCATTAAAGCTCATTAAAGCTCCTCTGAGAGCAGCTGCAGCAGAGCGGGGATCAAACCCGTGAATGATCAGGTACACTACAGCACGGACGCTGCACTGGCTCAATGTTATTATCATATTTACTGAAGGACTGGAGGACTTTGTGCAGAAACTTCATCTTTAAAAAAAGCATCAAAGAGCTCCTGATGGTTCAAACACAGAGTTGGTTTTATGAACACAGCTCTCGTACGGTGAGACACACGGACAGATATGATAAAGTCTATTCTGTCAGATTAGGAGGACAGGCGAGTTTAAAGGGATATTCCGACATGAAATTAATTCAGGGTCAAACCCACCGTAACACCGAGTTAGGACCCCCCCTCCAGAGATGAATGTTGTCGACCGCTTGCTTCTCCAGTTATACCAACTTTAGTAACGACCGCAGGATAGCAATACAGAGAGCCACGCCCCCAACCAAAACGCCACTCTATAGCCACAAATAATGCTCAGAACAGCACCTAACTTCATCAACAGGACATATAGGGTCACAGACATAGTACTAGACACCAAACATCTTTTTAACTTTGACTCATTTCTTTAGCAAAGAGACTAAACACAACTCACCTACTCTCTTCCAGCAGACGCTTGTTTGTAGAGAGACCTCAGGCCAGTCCATTACAGACTACAGCGGGGTGCCGCAGCTCAAGGAAGAACATTTATGATCATTTCTTCATGGAAATACAATCAGACCGAGACGCTAAGACAGAAGAACTACCGCGTCTGTAAAATGATTAATATGATGATTATTACTTCAAGGAAATGATAAAGAAATGATCATAAATGTTCTTCCTGGAGCTGCATCACCCCGCTGTAGTCCGTAATATCCCTGGAATATCCCTTTAACATATTAAACAACACTTAAAATCAGGGTTCGAGTGTTTATTTTCTTAAAATTTGTAAAGCTCTTTGTTCTGAACTGTTTTCTATTAACAGTGCTGTCCAAATTTAGTCTAACTGATCGTTATTTTTTTATTCATATAACCCAGAAGGTTCTGGGGGAAACGCTCCCTTGCTGACTCCTTGTATCTGTGAAACGATGGTGGCCTTAGCATGAAAATTTTCTTTATATACGACTTTAAAATTAGCTCTGATAATAAAATCTAATTTTAAAACATGTTAACTTCAACTCCCTAAACTGTCACACTCCAGGCAGAATTAAAGGAAGTGAACACCTGACAGGTGTGTGTGTGAGTCTGTTGGACTGAGTGTCCTGTGACACGCTGATAAATAATTCGTCCTCATGCTCCTCTCCAGGAGATTACTTTGTGTGTAGGAACATGATCCAGCAGCTCACACATGAATGATTTAACACACACACACACACACACACACACACACACACACACACACACACACACACACACACAATGCTTCTATCAGGAACAAAACTATTATTCCACTTTGTTGTCCTCCAGTGTTTTAGTGTAGAGAGTGTGTTACTTTTTCAGAGATGTAAGTAACTAAAGCGTTTTATTAAAATACAAGACCAACTACATTGATGAAACATTACTGAAGCAGAAGTAGATCTGCTGGAGTGTGAATCTACTCAAATTACATCTATCTTTGCATAAAACTGGACAGCTATTTTTGAGCTAAATAGATTAAAACGAAGCCAGTGAGTCAGAAACAGTCTCTAACCAAACGTACATGAAACAAGACATGATAAAGTAAAGTAAAAACAACGGGTCTACATGGAGATATATTCATTTGAAGAGATAGAAGCAGCACAATCAGTTTTGATTTGATTAAAATTAGCAAAAAGAGCAGTACAAATTATTAGTAGAAGTCAATACAGAGATCCTTCAAACCCATTATCTATTAAATTGCAGTTGTTTTCAGTAGATTTCAGTTTGTTGCAAGATTATGTAAAAAGCTCATAGGAACATGTTACCAGTCAACATCCAGAGCCGATGTTAAAAAAGAGAAAGTTTTTTATCATTTAAAAGGATTTTAAACATTTAAAGAGCAAAGATTGAGAACTAAAGTGAAGGAGCGCTGTGTCACAGAGAGAGGAATCAGTTTGTGGAACAATCTGAACAAAGAAACTAAAGAAGCTAAATCAGATTATATCTTAAAGTGTCAAAGTCAGTATGTCGAGTAAATACAGAGAAATATATTCATCTATGTCTGTGTCTGTTTGTTTAGTGAAAAAATGTGAATTAATGAGGTCTTGTCTGTTTGTTTTTGACAAATAAGAAATAATGAAATGTAAAAAGTTCTTGTTTATTTTTGTTATTATGTGTTTAGTTGATTAATATCTGATGAGAGAGGGGCAAACTCTATGAGTTTTCTTCTTTCTGCTCCTTTAAATCACATGTTTGAGATTTTTCCTTGTTTGTGTTGAATGTTTTAAATATGAACTGAATGAAATAAAGTATGAAAATGGAAATGAATACATGACAAAGTAGAGTAAAATAAAGGGATTACATGGAGATATATAATATTCATTTGAAGAGATAGAAGCAGCACGATCTGTTTTAATTTAATAGAAAAAAAAGACAAATATATAACTTGATAAGGTGTGTTCAATAAGAGTTCCCTTTTCTACTCTGCTCTGAATGCTGTTAACACATGTTTGGTTTTTATAAGCAATAAAAAAGTAGTAAAAAATTTTAAAATAATGATCAAAATAAAACATTTCTATGGATAAGTAATTCCTCCCACGAGTCGTTTCGCTGAAGCTGGACAGAACACAGAAAATACAGTATATTCCTTTAACAGTACCTCTCCTGTCCGGTGGAGGGCGATGTTGTGCTTTAGTCTCTGTAATCTGCCGGTGACGGCACAAAGAGGAGGAGAACAAGACGCAAATCCAGGAGACACGCCATTGGTCAGAATACTTCTCCCGGCGCTTCCTATTGGCTGTCTGCGCCGCCCCGCCAGAGGAGAGTAGAAACAGCGCCATAATTAAACAGCGTCTAACTCCTGTTTTCTTTTGACTCTTTACGATCAAATAAGCGAGAATAACATTTAATTTACCTGAAGAGAATACCTTTACTCGGTTTACGGTGGAGCTGTTTCTCCGATTATTGTCAAAAGACGCGGTTTTATTCCGAATGTTTGTCTGACGGAGAAGATAGATGAGGTCTGACAGGGAAGCTAACGTTAGCAGGAGTTAGCCGGATCAACCGGAGAATCTTCAGGGATTATATCCGACCAACAGAGCTCCTGTGTCGGCCACAGCAGGGATGAGCTGCCCGGTCAACCTCCAGACTCTTCCGTCCGGAGTGTTTGAATCCGTTTTTACCCCGGAAAACATCAGAGGGAGGTGAGTGAACACCATCATCACAGCGGGGTCAGGTTATTACCGCCTCTGTGGGCGTCTCACCTGTCCGCAGGTGAGAGTGAAGCACGTGCGAGGACTGTTCAGGTGTTAATGGGACAACTTAAAGACTCCAGAACCTGGTCTGCTGGGTCTACTGAGGTTTCAGAGGGGTGGGATATGAAGAAAAGCACAAATTTATGAAATAAAACAGGAGTATTTATCAGCTTTATATTTTGATATGTTGTTCAAACTTCTGTCAGGATGGTTGTTCAACGGTTTGAGTTGATCAATATAATGATCAATCACAGTTAGATATTTGGTTTCATGTCATTTTAACGTCATGTAGACTATTAGAGGTCCCTTTTACACCACATCTTCTCTTCTGTTCCAATCCACTTTATTTCTACATCACAGTTTGAAAAAACATTCAAGTTTATTAAAGTGCTGCACAATAAAATTAAAAGAACAGACACTGCAGAAAGCATCAAAAGGAAATAAATAAAAGCAGGTAAAAAACATTTAAAATGAAATAAAAACACAAAAGAAATAAAAGTACAGAGATCACACAACTCTCATTCTGAGCTAAAAGCCGAGGAAAAAAAATGAGTTTAAGACATAATTTAACAGCAGAAAGAGTGGAGGATGTTTTAATCTCTAATGGCAGAGAAAATTCGGTCACCACGGGTTTTTAAACGAGTTTTAGGGACGAGGAGTTGGAGCTGACTCCAGGGAGCATTGAAGAGGTCAGAGATGTACTGGGGTTCTGATCTGTTTAAAGATTTAAAAACAAACAAGATCATATTAAAATGAATTCAAAAATGGACGGGAAGTCAATGGAGGGACGCCAGAATTGTAGTGATGTGGTCATGTTTTGGTTTACCTGTTAGAAGACGAGCAGCAGCATTTTGGATGAACTGTAAGTGTGTGAGAGAAACCTGATTAACACCGACGTAAAGAGCGTTACAGTCGACCAACCAAAGAGTGGAAATAAAAACAGGAATGAGTCACTCGAAAGATCAGATCAAACCGATTTAATCTGGGATAAAAACCTCAGATGATAAAAACTGGATTTAACAACAAAGTTGATTTGTTGGGTTTAATATAAGGTCCAAGAGGGTCCAGCTCCCTGAGAGGGGTCTCCTGGGCCCCACTGGAGCCAGAGATGATTAGGGCCCGAGCGTAGCTGCTAAGCAGCTGCGAGAGCCCTCTTGTTCCTGCATGTTTCCTTCTTTAGGGCCCGAGCGTAGCTGCTAAGCAGCTGCGAGAGCCCTCTTGTTCCTGATGGATTCTTTAGGGCCCGAGCGTAGCTGCTAAGCAGCTGCGAGAGCCCTATTATTCCTGATGGATTCTTCTTTCTTCTTCTTCTTCTTATTATTTTTCTGCCCCTTTGAACTGGAAAATGGCCCACTTCCCACTGGTGAAAACTCATGAAATTTGGCAGGACGACCGGGCCTGGTGAAAAATTCGATATTCTGAAGTCACCCAAACAATCAAATGCAAAATGGCTCCATAGCGCCCCCTAAGGTGAAAAATTCACATGATTGAGTGTCACGCCTGTACGCTTTGTCAAAATGACACAAAATTTGACACACACGTGTATCTCAATAAGATCTACAAAAAAGTCAGTGCGGGCGTATCTGTCAAATGTACGTTTAAAGGGCTATTTCGCATTTTTTGCCGATCCGCACACATTGGAATTTCGCTAACTCCTCCGAAGGCTTTCGTTCCACCGGCACCAAATTTGCTCAGGCCAATCTACACCCCATGGCCATTCAAAGTTGTACAAATCATGACGCTGCACCCCACGGTTTACGTTGTAGGGGGCGCCAAAGATAACCCAAAAATCCACATTCTTACAAGTCTTATAACTTTTTATTTTTGTCCTCACTGGCCTCCAAGTTTTCTAGGATGATGCAATGTCCAGCCATCAACACATTTGTGAAGGAATTTTTACTCCCCAAAAGAGCGCCCCCCATGGCAGGAGAAAAAAGGCCATTTTTTCTTGTCCTATAAGGTGAAAATACACATTGTTGAGTGTCACGCCTGTACGCTTTGTCATATTGAAACAAAATTTGATAATCACGTGTATCTCAATAAGATCTACGAAAAAGTCAATGCGCACGTGTCTGCAAAATGTACGGTTAAAGGGCTATTTCGCATTTTTGGTTGATTCGCACACATTGGAATGTGGCTATCTCCTCCTAAGGCTTTCGTCCCACCGATACCAAATTTGCTCAGGCCAATCTACACCCCATGCCCATTCAAAGTTGTAAAAATCATGACGCTGCACCCCACGGTTTACGTTCTAGGGGGCGCCAAAGATGACCCAAAAATCCACATTCTTAAAAGTCATTTTGGCCACTGCAGGAGTACAGAGTACTGCAGTTCTAGGGGGCGCCAAAGATGACCCAAAAATCCACATTCTTAAAAGTCTTTTTGGCCACTGCAGGAGTACAGAGTACTGCAGGATACACACACATACACACACACACACACACACACACACACACACACACACACACACACACACACACACACACACACACACACTCAGAGTCTGTTTTTTAGCACCTGCAAAAACATGCTGTTTACATATTTGACAAGAATGCAGAGGCTTCCTTTTGCCCCTGAAAAAAATCAGATTTCAAACACAACTTGACTGTTCATTTCTCCAAAAGACAACCATGAAGCTCCATCCAAACCTGAAGCAGATAGTTGGTGCATGTGTACAGTAACCTGAGGAGAGTGAGGTGACTATTTCTGAGGAGAACATGAGCAGTGAAGATTCACCTTGGAGCTAGAACAGGGACGTGCACATGATTATACAGGGGCAGGGGCTCAAGTTTTTTCCAGTCATTTATACAATATGGAAATTAATGTGAAATTAAACCACAAATATGTGTGATGAACTGTTTTTAAAACTTAAACTTCAAATAAAAATTGTAAACTTCAAAATATATACAAATTTTTAACAAAGAACATAGTAATTTACCTCTATTTACATCAAAATGCAGGCAATGGCCCAGGCGTTCTTTGTAAAATTATTTACAAAACACTGTATAGTCTCACAAATGTCACTTTTTATTTATGCCACTACAAAAAAACATGATGTAAATGATGCATGATGTAAAACATGATGTAAAAAACTTGTGTAGATCCTCCTCTATGTCAGTCCATGTGTAATTTTTCCATAATTCTTTGTTTTTTGCAGCATTTTTGTTAGTGTAACTGCAGATTGTGCTGACTGTCTATGGCAAAAAAAAAAAACTGAAAATGCCTCAACATGAACCCCTGGTGGTCTCTGAGGGTGAAACCTGCTAACTGCTGCAGCTCTGTCAGCTTCTGTCTCCCATGCAGAGCTCTGAGCGCATGTGTGGCTCTGCACCCTTAGCAGCGTTGCTAACTCCTCAGTAAGGAAAGCCTGCTTCATGTCAGAGTCTCTAAACTCCAGAAGAAGTCGATAAAAGTCCCTTTCTTTCTAAAAAAAGTCGTTAGGGGGTCTGAAAAGTAATTGAATCTAACAACAAAGTCGCTAGGTTTGCAACTACGTGTCCCAGACTGCATCCCTGCTGAGAGTCCCTCCCTCCCTTCTCATGTTGCAGGAAGAACGTAAGCGCCCGCCCCTTGTCAATCAGTCACCATATAATTTTGGATTGGTTGTTGTGGTGAAGTTTTCCACCAATAGGAGAGATGTTGTGGTGTGTTTTTTTTTTCTTTTGGCAAGCCTTTTCCGCCTGTATGACCTGTCACTAATGTGTGCATGCAATGTTTTCCTGTCTCATACAGCACGATCGAGCGCCGAACGTGATCAAAATAAGCAGAAAAAAAGTATCGCGGACATAATTTATCATAACTCTGGTTTTATTTGGCCTATCAACACAATTTAAAAACTGGTATATAGGTTGAGGTCCTCACTTTTGAGATAAGTTGAAACGGAGAGTTAACGAGGCTCCTTCTTGCAGCTACATCCGGTTAAATATGTCATGTGACTTGAACGCTGGGGAGCGTCAATCGAATCGAATCAAACCTAACTCTCAGATGAATCTTCAAAATTCACCTCAGAAATATGCTTATTATTCTTCTCAGAGTACTGCAGGATACACACACACACACACACACAGACACACACACACACACACTCACACACACACACACACACACACACACACACACACACACACACACACACACACTCAGAGTCTGTTTTTTAGCACCTGCAAAAACATGCTATTTACATATTTGACAAGAATGCAGAGGCTTCCTTTTGCCCCTGAAAAAAATCAGATTTCAAACACAACTTGACTGGTCATTTCTCCAAAAGACAACCATGAAGCTCCATCCAAACCTGAAGCAGGCAGTTGGTGCATGTGTACAGTAACCTGAGGGGAGTGAGGTGACTGCTTCTGAGGAGAACATGAGCACTGAAGATTCACCTTGGAGCTAGAACAGGGACGTGCACATGATAATACAGGGGCAGGGGCTCAAGTTTTTTCCAGTCGTTTATACAATATGGAAATTAATGTGAAATTAAAAAACAAAGTATGACTGTCCTGTGTAGGTGACAGTGATATCCAATAGGCTAGGCACTCACGAGGCTGGCTGTGGCAAGTGTAAGTGAAAGCAACACGCACTGGCAGGAAGAACAGCAAACGCCGATGAAGGAAAAGGGTCTTTGCAGTGATGGGCGTTACCAGAGAGGGTGATGGCCAGAAGACACGAATGGGACGGGGAGGCAGCGCGTTGGGGGGGGGGGGGTGCGACACGGCTCGGGCCCGCCAGTGCCCCAACGGGGCCCTAGTCTTTTGTTATTATTATTATTATTTTTCCTCCGCTTTAAACTGGAAAATGGCCCACTTCCCACTGGCGAAAACTCATGAAATTTGGCAGGACGACCGGGCCTGGTGAAAAATTCGATATTCTGAAGTCACCCAAACAATAAAATGCAAAATGGCTCCATAGCGCCCCCTAAGGTGAAAATTCACACTATTGACTGTCACGCCTGTACGCTTTGTCATATTGACACAAAAATTGACACACACATGTATCTCAATAAGATCTACAAAAAAGTCAGTGCGGGCGTATCTGTCAAATGTACGTTTAAAGGGTTATTTCGCATTTTTTGCCGATCCGCACACATTGGAATTTCGCTAACTCCTCCGAAGGCTTTCGTTCCACCGGCACCACATTTGCTCAGGCCAATCTACACTCCATGGCCATTAAAAGTTGTACAAATCATGACGCTGCACCCCACGGTTTAGGTTCTAGGGGGCGCCAAAGATAACCCAAAAATCCACATTCTTAAAAGTCTTATAACTTTTTATTTTTGTCCTCACTGGCCTCCAAGTTTTCTAGGATGATGCAATGTCCAGCCATCAACACATTTGTGAAGGAATTTTTACTCCCCAAAAGAGCGCCCCCCCATGGCAGGAGAAAAAAGTCATTTTTTTCTTGTCCCATAAGGTGAAAATACACATTGTTGACTGTCACGCCTGTACGCTTTGTCATATTGACAAAAAATTTGACACACACGTGTATCTCAATAAGATCTACGAAAAAGTCAATGCGCGCGTATCTGTAAAATGTACGGTTAAAAGGCTATTTTGCATTTTTTGCCGATTCGCACACATTGGAATGTGGCTAACTCCTCCTAAGGCTTTTGTCCCACTGACACCAAATTTGCTCAGGCCAATCTACACCCCATGGCCATTCAAAGTTGTAAAAATCATGCCGCTGCACCCCATGGTTTACGTTCTAGGGGGCGCCAAAGATGACCCAAATATCCACATTCTTAAAAGTCGTTTTGGCCACTGCAGGAGTACAGAGTACTGCAGGATACACACACACAGACACACACACACACAGACACACACACACGCGCACGCACACACACACACACACACACACACACATACACACTCAGAGTCTGTTTTTCAGCACCTGCAAAAACATGCTATTTACATATTTGACAACAATGCAGAGACTTCCTTTTGCCCCTGAAAAAAATCAAATTTCAAACACAACTTGACTGGTCATTTCTCCAAAAGACAACCATGAAGCTCCATCCAAACCTGAAGCAGGCAGTTGGTGCATGTGTATAGTAACCTGAGGGGAGTGAGGTGACTGCTTCTGAGGAGAACATGAGCAGTGAAGATTCACCTTGGAGCTAGAACAGAGACGTGCACATGATTATACAGGGGCAGGGGCTCAAGTTTTTTCCAGTTGTTTATACAATATGGAAATTAATGTGAAATTAAAAAACAAAGTATTAATAGAAAGGTAATGACTGTCCTGTGTAGGTGACAGTGATATCCAATAGGCTAGGCACTCACGAGGCTGGCTGTGGCAAGTGTAAGTGAAAGCAACACGCACTGGCAGGAAGAACAGCAAACGCCGATGAAGGAAAAGGGTCTTTGCAGTGATGGGCGTTACCAGAGAGGGTGATGGCCAGAGGACACAAATGGGACGGGGAGGCGGTCGCGTTGGGGGGGGGGCGCGACACGGCTCGGGCCCGCCAGTGCCCCAACGGGGCCCTAGTTTGTTATTAGGGCCCGAGCGTAGCTGCTAAGCAGCTGCGAGAGCCCTCTTGTTCCTGTAGTTTCCTTCTTTTGTTATTATTATTATTATTATTTTTCCTCCCCTTTGAACTGGAAAATGGCCCACTTCCCACTGGCGAAAACTCATGAAATTTGGCAGGACGACCGGGCCTGGTGAAAAATTTGATATTCCGAAGTCGCCCAAACAAGAAAATGCAAAATGGCTCCATAGCGCCCCCTAAGGTGAAAATTCACACTATTCACTGTCACGCCGGTACGCTTTGTCAAAATGACACAAAAATTGACACACACATGTATCTCAATAAGATCTACAAAAAAGTCAGTGCGGGCGTATCTGTCAAATGTACGGTTAAAGGGTTATTTCGCATTTTTTGCCGATCCGCACACATTGGAATTTCGCTAACTCCTCCGAAGGCTTTCGTTCCACCGGCACCACATTTGCTCAGGCCAATCTACACCCCATGGCCATTAAAAGTTATTCAAATCATGACGCTGCACCCCACGGTTTAGGTTCTAGGGGGCGCCAAAGATAACCCTAAGATCCACATATTTAAAAGTCTTATAACTTTTTATTTTTGCCCTCACTGGCCTCCAAGTTTTCTAGGATGATGCAATGTCCAGCCATCAACACATTTGTGAAGGAATTTTTACTCCCCAAAAGAGCGCCCCCCCATGGCAGGAGAAAAAAGTCCATTTTTTCTTGTCCCCTAAGGTGAAAATACACATTGTTGAGTGTAACACCTGTACGCTTTGGCAAAATGACACAAAAATTGACACACACATGTATCTCAATAAGATCTACGAAAAAGTCAATGCGCGCGTATCTGTCAAATGTACGGTTAAAGGGTTATTCCGCATTTTTTGCCGATCCGCACACATTGGAATTTCGCTAACTCCTCCGAAGGCTTTCGTTCCACCGGCACCACATTTGCTCAGGCCAATCTACACCCCATGGCCATTAAAAGTTATTCAAATCATGACGCTGCACCCCACGGTTTAGGTTCTAGGGGGCGCCAAAGATAACACTAAAATCCACATATTTAAAAGTCTTATAACTTTTTATTTTTGTCCTCACTGGCCTCCAAGTTTTCTAGGATGATGCAATGTCCAGCCATCAACACATTTGTGAAGGAATTTTTACTCGGCAAAAGAGCGCCCCCCCCATGGCAGGAGAAAAAAGTCAATTTTTTCTTGTCCACTAAGGTGAAAATACACATTGTTGAGTGCTACGCCTGTATGTTTTGTCGTATTGACACAAAATTTTACATACACGTGTATTTACATAAGATCTTCGAAAAAGTCAATGGCCACGTATCTGTAAAATGTACGGTTAAAGGGTTATTTCGCATTTTTTGCAGATTCGCACACATTGGAATTTCGCTAATTCCTCCGAAGGCTTTCGTTCCACCGGCACCACATTTGCTCAGGCCAATCTACACCCCATGGCCATTAAAAGTTATTCAAATCATGACGCTGCACCCCACGGTTTAGGTTCTAGGGGGCGCCAAATATAACCCTAAAATCCACAGTCTTAAAAGGCTTATAACTTTTTATTTTTGTCCTCACTGGCCTCCATGTTTTCTAGGATGATGCAATGTCCAGCCATCAACACATTTGTGAAGGAGTTTTTTCTCTTTAAAAGAGCGCCCCCCCATGGCAGGAGAATAAAGTCAAGTTTTTCCTGTTCATCATTCAATGGCTCAAACGCACTGCTCTTTCGGCAAAAGCGAAAGGAGGAGCAACTTGCCATTTGGATATATCTTAGCTGTGTTTGTGCCCTCACTCATGGTCCAGACTTTTTTCAAATAGGACATGGAGTTTTTCTGCAGCGAGCGTTTTGGTAGAAACTGCGCCTCCCGTTCATTATAATGGTAAATGACCACAAACAAGTGCGCACACCATCTTTGGACCTTGAGTGTGACGCGATCGGGTGGGGGAGGCGGTCGCGCTGGGGGCGGCGTGACACGGCTCGGGCCCGCCAGTGCCCCAACGGGGCCCTAGTTATTATTTTTCCTCCCCTTTGAACTGGAAAATGGCCCACTTCCCACTGGCGAAAACTCATGAAATTTGGCAGGACGACCGGGCCTGGTGAAAAATTTGATATTCCGAAGTCGCCCAAACAAGAAAATGCAAAATGGCTCCATAGCGCCCCCTAAGGTGAAAAATTCACCTGACGCCTGTACGCTTTGTCAAAATGACACAAAAATTGACACACACATGTATCTCAATAAGATCTACAAAAAAGTCAGTGCGGGCGTATCTGTCAAATGTACGGTTAAAGGGTTATTGCGCATTTTTTGCCGATCCGCACACATTGGAATTTCGCTAACTCCTCCGAAGGCTTTCGTTCCACCGGCACCACATTTGCTCAGGCCAATCTACACCCCATGGCCATTAAAAGTTATTCAAATCATGACGCTGCACCCCACGGTTTAGGTTCTAGGGGGCGCCAAAGATAACACTAAAATCCACATATTTAAAAGTCTTATAACTTTTTATTTTTGCCCTCACTGGCCTCCAAGTTTTCTAGGATGATGCAATGTCCAGCCATCAACACATTTGTGAAGGAATTTTTACTCCCCAAAAGAGCGCCCCCCCATGGCAGGAGAAAAAAGTCCATTTTTTCTTGTCCCCTAAGGTGAAAATTCACATTGTTGAGTGTCACGCCTGTACGCTTTGTCAAAATGACACAAAAATTGACACACACATGTATCTCAATAAGATCTACAAAAAAGTCAATGGGCGCGTATCTGTCAAATGTACGGTTAAAGGGTTACTCCGCATTTTTTGCCGATTCGCACACATTGGAATTTCGCTAACTCCTCCGAAGGCTTTCGTTCCACCGGCACCACATTTGCTCAGGCCAATCTACACCCCATGGCCATTAAAAGTTATTCAAATCATGACGCTGCACCCCACGGTTTACGTTCTAGGGGGCGCCAAAGATAACCCAAAAATCCAAATTTTTAAAAGTCTTATAACTTTTTATTTTTGTCCTCACTGGCCTCCAAGTTTTCTAGGATGATGCAATGTCCAGCCATCAACACATTTGTGAAGGAATTTTTACTCCCTAAAAGAGCGCCCCCCATGGCAGGAGAAAAAAGTCCATTTTTTCTTGTCCCCTAAGGTGAAAATACACATTGTTGAGTGTAACACCTGTACGCTTTGGCAAAATGACACAAAAATTGACACACACATGTATCTCAATAAGATCTACGAAAAAGTCAATGCGCGCGTATCTGTCAAATGTACGGTTAAAGGGTTATTCCGCATTTTTTGCCGATCCGCACACATTGGAATTTCGCTAACTCCTCCGAAGGCTTTCGTTCCACCGGCACCACATTTGCTCAGGCCAATCTACACCCCATGGCCATTAAAAGTTATTCAAATCATGACGCTGCACCCCACGGTTTAGGTTCTAGGGGGCGCCAAAGATAACACTAAAATCCACATATTTAAAAGTCTTATAACTTTTTATTTTTGTCCTCACTGGCCTCCAAGTTTTCTAGGATGATGCAATGTCCAGCCATCAACACATTTGTGAAGGAATTTTTACTCCCCAAAAGAGCGCCCCCCCATGGCAGGAGAAAAAAGTCAATTTTTTCTTGTCCCCTAAGGTGGAAATTCACACTATTGACTGTCACGCCTGTACGCTTTATCATATTGACACAAAAATTGACACACATATGTATCTCAATAAGATCTACAAAAAAGTCAATGCGCGCGTATCTGTCAAATGTACGGTTAAAGGGCTATTTTGCATTTTTTGCCGATTCGCACACATTGGAATGTGGCTAACTCCTCCTAAGGCTTTCGTCCCACTGACACCAAATTTGCTCAGGCCAATCTACACCCCATGGCCATTCAAAGTTGTAAAAATCATGACGCTGCACCCCACGGTTTACGTTCTAGGGGGCGCCAAAGATGACCCAAAAATCCACATTCTTAAAGGAATCCACATCCCCCCCAAGGCAGGAGAAAAAGTCAAGTTAACCCTGCCCATCGCTCAATGGCTCAATCGCATCGCTCTCCAGGCAACACCGTAAGGAGGAGCAACCTGCCATTTCGATATATCATAGCTGTGTTTGTGCCCTCACTCATGGTCCAGACTTTTTTCAAATAGGACATGAAGTTTGTCTGCAGCGAGTGTTTTGGTAGAAACTGCGCCTCCCATTCATTATAATGGGAAATGACCACAGACAAGTGCGCACACCATCTTTGGACCTTGAGTGTGACGCGATCGGGAGGGGGAGGCGGTCGCGCTAGGGGCGGCGCGACGCGGCTCGGGCCCGACAGTGCCCCACCGGGGCCCTAGTTTGTTATTATTAGGGCCCGAGCCAGCTGCAGAGCAGCCGGGCGTAGGCCCTATTATTCCCCAAGTGGTTTTTCTTTGTTTCTTTCTTTCTTTAGGGCCCGAGCGTAGCTGCTAAGCAGCTGCGAGAGCCCTCTTGTTCCTGCATGTTTCCTTCTTTTTAGGGCCCGAGCGTAGCTGCTAAGCAGCTGCGAGAGCCCTCTTGTTCCTGTAGTTTCCTTCTTTTGTTATTATTATTATTATTATTTTTCCTCCCCTTTGAACTGGAAAATGGCCCACTTCCCACTGGCGAAAACTCATGAAATTTGGCAGGACGACCGGGCCTGGTGAAAAATTTGATATTCCGAAGTCGCCCAAACAAGAAAATGCAAAATGGCTCCATAGCGCCCCCTAAGGTGAAAATTCACACTATTCACTGTCACGCCTGTACGCTTTGTCAAAATGACACAAAAATTGACACACACATGTATCTCAATAAGATCTACAAAAAAGTCAGTGCGGGCGTATCTGTCAAATGTACGTTTAAAGGGTTATTTCGCATTTTTTGCCGATCCGCACACATTGGAATTTCGCTAACTCCTCCGAAGGCTTTCGTTCCACCGGCACCACATTTGCTCAGGCCAATCTACACCCCATGGCCATTAAAAGTTATTCAAATCATGACGCTGCACCCCACGGTTTAGGTTCTAGGGGGCGCCAAAGATAACCCTAAGATCCACATATTTAAAAGTCTTATAACTTTTTATTTTTGCCCTCACTGGCCTCCAAGTTTTCTAGGATGATGCAATGTCCAGCCATCAACACATTTGTGAAGGAATTTTTACTCCCCAAAAGAGCGCCCCCCATGGCAGGAGAAAAAAGTCCATTTTTTCTTGTCCCCTAAGGTGAAAATACACATTGTTGAGTGTAACACCTGTACGCTTTGGCAAAATGACACCAAAATTGAGACACACATGTATCTCAATAAGATCTACAAAAAAGTCAATGCGCACGTATCTGTCAAATGTACGGTTAAAGGGTTATTCCGCATTTTTTGCCGATCCGCACACATTGGAATTTCGCTAACTCCTCCGAAGGCTTTCGTTCCACCGGCACCACATTTTCTCAGGCCAATCTACACCCCATGGCCATTAAAAGTTATTCAAATCATGACGCTGCACCCCACGGTTTAGGTTCTAGGGGGCGCCAAAGATAACCGTAAAATCCACATATTTAAAAGTCTTATAACTTTTTATTTTTGTCCCCACTGGCCTCCAAGTTTTCTAGGATGATGCAATGTCCAGCCATCAACACATTTGTGAAGGAATTTTTACTCGCCAAAAGAGCGCCCCCCATGGCAGGAGAAAAAAGTCCATTTTTTCTTGTCCACTAAGGTGAAAATACACATTGTTGAGTGCTACGCCTGTATGTTTTGTCGTATTGACACAAAATTTTACATACACGTGTCTTTCAATAAGATCTTCGAAAAAGTCAATGGCCACGTATCTGTAAAATGTACGGTTAAAGGGTTATTTCGCATTTTTTGCAGATTCGCACACATTGGAATTTCGCTAACTCCTCCGAAGGCTTTCGTTCCACCGGCACCACATTTGCTCAGGCCAATCTACACCCCATGGCCATTAAAAGTTATTCAAATCATGACGCTGCACCCCACGGTTTAGGTTCTAGGGGGCGCCAAAGATAACCCTAAAATCCACATATTTAAAAGTCTTATAACTTTTTATTTTTGTCCTCACTGGCCTCCATGTTTTCTAGGATGATGCAATGTCCAGCCATCAACACATTTGTGAAGGAGTTTTTCTCGTTAAAAGAGCGCCCCCCCATGGCAGGAGAATAAAGTCAAGTTTTTCCTGTTCATCATTCAATGGCTCAAACGCACTGCTCTCTCGGCAAAAGCGAAAGGAGGAGCAACTTGCCATTTGGATATATCTTAGCTGTGTTTGTGCCCTCACTCATGGTCCAGACTTTTTTCAAATAGGACATGGACTTTTTCTGCAGCGAGCGTTTTGGTAGAAACTGCGCCTCCCGTTCATTTTAATGGTAAATGACCACAAACAAGTGCGCACACCATCTTTGGACCTTGAGTGTGACGCGATCGGGTGGGGGAGGCGGTCGTGCTGGGGGCGGCGTGACACGGCTCGGGCCCGCCAGTGCCCCAACGGGGCCCTAGTTTGTTATTATTATTATTTTTCCTCCCCTTTGAACTGGAAAATGGCCCACTTCCCACTGGCGAAAACTCATGAAATTTGGCAGGACGACCGGGCCTGGTGAAAAATTTGATATTCCGAAGTCGCCCAAACAAGAAAATGCAAAATGGCTCCATAGCGCCCCCTAAGGTGAAAATTCACACTATTGACTGTCACGCGTGTACGCTTTGTCAAAATGACACAAAAATTGACACACACATGTATCTCAATAAGATCTACAAAAAAGTCAGTGCGGGCGTATCTGTCAAATGTACGGTTAAAGGGTTATTTCGCATTTTTTGCCGATCCGCACACATTGGAATTTCGCTAACTCCTCCGAAGGCTTTCGTTCCACCGGCACCACATTTGCTCAGGCCAATCTACACCCCATGGCCATTAAAAGTTATTCAAATCATGAGGCTGCACTTCACGGTTTAGGTTGTAGGGGGCGCCAAAGATAACCCTAAGATCCACATATTTAAAAGTCTTATAACTTTTTATTTTTGCCCTCACTGGCCTCCAAGTTTTCTAGGATGATGCAATGTCCAGCCATCAACACATTTGTGAAGGAATTTTTACTCCCCAAAAGAGCGCCCCCCCATGGCAGGAGAAAAAAGTCCATTTTTTCTTGTCCCCTAAGGTGAAAATACACATTGTTGAGTGTAACACCTGTACGCTTTGGCAAAATGACACAAAAATTGACACACACATGTATCTCAATAAGATCTACGAAAAAGTCAATGCGCGCGTATCTGTCAAATGTACGGTTAAAGGGTTATTCCGCATTTTTTGCCGATGCGCACACATTGGAATTTCGCTAACTCCTCCGAAGGCTTTCGTTCCACCGGCACCACATTTGCTCAGGCCAATCTACACCCCATGGCCATTAAAAGTTATTCAAATCATGACGCTGCACCCCACGGTTTAGGTTCTAGGGGGCGCCAAAGATAACCCTAAAATCCACATATTTAAAAGTCTTATAACTTTTTATTTTTGTCCTCACTGGCCTCCAAGTTTTCTAGGATGATGCAATGTCCAGCCATCAACACATTTGTGAAGGAATTTTTACTCCCCAAAAGAGCGCCCCCCCATGGCAGGAGAAAAAAGTCCATTTTTTCTTGTCCCCTAAGGTGGAAATTCACACTATTGACTGTCACGCCTGTACGCTTTATCATATTGACACAAAAATTGACACACATATGTATCTCAATAAGATCTACAAAAAAGTCAATTCGCGCGTATCTGTCAAATGTACGGTTAAAGGGCTATTTTGCATTTTTTGCCGATTCGCACACATTGGAATGTGGCTAACTCCTCCTAAGGCTTTCGTCCCACTGACACCAAATTTGCTCAGGCCAATCTACACCCCATGGCCATTCAAAGTTGTAAAAATCATGACGCTGCACCCCACGGTTTACGTTCTAGGGGGCGCCAAAGATGACCCAAAAATCCACATTCTTAAAGGAATCCACATCCCCCCCCCCAGGCAGGAGAAAAAGTCAAGTTAACCCTGCCCATCGCTCAATGGCTCAATCGCATCGCTCTCCAGGCAACACCGTAAGGAGGAGCAACCTGCCATTTCGATATATCATAGCTGTGTTTGTGCCCTCACTCATGGTCCAGACTTTTTTACATAGGACATGAAGTTTGTCTGCAGCGAGTGTTTTGGTAGAAACTGCGCCTCCCATTCATTATAATGGGAAATGACCACAGACAAGTGCGCACACCATCTTTGGACCTTGAGTGTGACGCGATCGGGAGGGGGAGGCGGTCGCGCTGGGGGCGGCGCGACGCGGCTCGGGCCCGACAGTGCCCCACCGGGGCCCTAGTTCTTTCTTTCTTTCTTCTTTTTCCTCCCCTTTGAACTGGAAAATGGCCCACTTCCCACTGGCGAAAACTCATGAAATTTGGCAGGACGACCGGGCCTGGTGAAAAATTCGATATTCTGAAGTCGCCCAAACAATAAAATGCAAAATGGCTCCATAGCGCCCCCTAAGGTGGAAATTCACACTATTGACTGTCACGCCTGTACGCTTTGTCATATTGACACAAAAATTGACACACATATGTATCTCAATAAGATCTACAAAAAAGTCAGTGCGGGCGTATCTGTCAAATGTACGGTTAAAGGGTTATTTCGCATTTTTTGCCGATCCGCACACATTGGAATTTCGCTAACTCCTCCGAAGGCTTTCGTTCCACCGGCACCACATTTGCTCAGGCCAATCTACACCCCGTGGCCATTAAAAGTTATCAAAATCATGACGCTGCACCCCACGGTTTAGGTTCTAGGGGGCGCCAAAGATAACACTAAAATCCACATATTTAAAAGTCTTATAACTTTTTATTTTTGTCCTCACTGGCCTCCAAGTTTTCTAGGATGATGCAATGTCCAGCCATCAACACATTTGTGAAGGAATTTTTACTCCCCAAAAGAGCGCCCCCCCATGGCAGGAGAAAAAAGTCCATTTTTTCTTGTCCCCTAAGGTGAAAATACACATTGTTGAGTGTCACGCCTATACGCTTTGTCAAAATGACACAAAAATTGACACACACATGTAACTCAATAAGATCTACGAAAAAGTCAATGCGCGCGTATCTGTCAAATGTACGGTTAAAGGGTTATTCCGCATTTTTTGCCGATCCGCACACATTGGAATGTGGCTAACTCCTCCTAAGGCTTTCGTTCCACCGGCACCACATTTGCTCAGGACAATCTACACCCCATGGCCATTAAAAGTTATTCAAATCATGACGCTGCACCCCACGGTTTAGGTTCTAGGGGGCGCCAAAGATAACCCTAAGATCCACATATTTAAAAGTCTTATAACTTTTTATTTTTGCCCTCACTGGCCTCCAAGTTTTCTAGGATGATGCAATGTCCAGCCATCAACACATTTGTGAAGGAATTTTTACTCCCCAAAAGAGCGCCCCCCATGGCAGGAGAAAAAAGTCCATTTTTTCTTGTCCCCTAAGGTGAAAATACACATTGTTGAGTGTAACACCTGTACGCTTTGGCAAAATGACACAAAAATTGACACACACATGTATCTCAATAAGATCTACGAAAAAGTCAATGCGCGCGTATCTGTCAAATGTACGGTTAAAGGGTTATTCCGCATTTTTTGCCGATCCGCACACATTGGAATTTCGCTAACTCCTCCGAAGGCTTTCGTTCCACCGGCACCACATTTGCTCAGGCCAATCTACACCCCATGGCCATTAAAAGTTATTCAAATCATGACGCTGCACCCCACGGTTTAGGTTCTAGGGGGCGCCAAAGATAACCCTAAAATCCACATATTTAAAAGTCTTATAACTTTTTATTTTTGTCCTCACTGGCCTCCAAGTTTTCTAGGATGATGCAATGTCCAGCCATCAACACATTTGTGAAGGAATTTTTACTCCCCAAAAGAGCGCCCCCCCATGGCAGGAGAAAAAAGTCAATTTTTTCTTGTCCCCTAAGGTGGAAATTCACACTATTGACTGTCACGCCTGTACGCTTTATCATATTGACACAAAATTTGACAATCACATGTATCTCAATAAGATCTACAAAAAAGTCAATGCGCGCGTATCTGTCAAATGTACGGTTAAAGGGCTATTTTGCATTTTTTGCCGATTCGCACACATTGGAATGTGGCTAACTCCTCCTAAGGCTTTCGTCCCACTGACACCAAATTTGCTCAGGCCAATCTACACCCCATGGTCATTCAAATTTGTAAAAATCATGACGCTGCACCCCACGGTTTACGTTCTAGGGGGCGCCAAAGATGACCCAAATATCCACATTCTTAAAAGAATCCACATCCCCCCCCCCCATCCCCCAACCCCCATGGCAGGAGAAACAGTCAAGTTTTTCCTGCCCATCACTCAATGGCTCAATCGCATCACTCTCCCGGCAACACCGTAACAAGGAGCAACTTGCCGTTTGGATATATCCTAGCTGTGTTTGTGCCCTCACTCATGGTCCAGACTTTTTTCAAATAGGACATGTAGTTTGTCTGCAGCGAGTGTTTTGGTAGAAACTGCGCCTCCCATTCATTATAATGGGAAATGACCACAGACAAGTGCGCACACCATCTTTGGACCTTGAGTGTGACGCGATCGGGAGGGGGAGGCGGTCGCGCTGGGGGCGGCGCAACGCGGCTCGGGCCCGACAGTGCCCCACCGGGGCCCTAGTTTGTTATTATTATTTTTCCTCCCCTTTGAACTGGAAAATGGCCCACTTCCCACTGGCGAAAACTCATGAAATTTGGCAGGACGACCGGGCCTGGTGAAAAATTTGATATTCCGAAGTCGCCCAAACAAGAAAATGCAAAATGGCTCCATAGCGCCCCCTAAGGTGAAAATTCACACTATTGACTGTCACGCCTGTACGCTTTGTCAAAATGACACAAAAATTGACACACACATGTATCTCAATAAGATCTACAAAAAAGTCAGTGCGGGCGTATCTGTCAAATGTACGGTTAAAGGGTTATTTCGCATTTTTTGCCGATCCGCACACATTGGAATTTCGCTAACTCCTCCGAAGGCTTTCGTTCCACCGGCACCACATTTGCTCAGGCCAATCTACACCCCATGGCCATTAAAAGTTATTCAAATCATGACGCTGCACCCCACGGTTTAGGTTCTAGGGGGCGCCAAAGATAACCCTAAGATCCACATATTTAAAAGTCTTATAACTTTTTATTTTTGCCCTCACTGGCCTCCAAGTTTTCTAGGATGATGCAATGTCCAGCCATCAACACATTTGTGAAGGAATTTTTACTCCCCAAAAGAGCGCCCCCCCATGGCAGGAGAAAAAAGTCCATTTTTTCTTGTCCCCTAAGGTGAAAATACACATTGTTGAGTGTAACACCTGTACGCTTTGGCAAAATGACACAAAAATTGACACACACATGTATCTCAATAAGATCTACGAAAAAGTCAATGCGCGCGTATCTGTCAAATGTACGGTTAAAGGGTTATTCCGCATTTTTTGCCGATCCGCACACATTGGAATTTCGCTAACTCCTCCGAAGGCTTTCGTTCCACCGGCACCACATTTGCTCAGGCCAATCTACACCCCATGGCCATTAAAAGTTATTCAAATCATGACGCTGCACCCCACGGTTTAGGTTCTAGGGGGCGCCAAAGATAACCCTAAAATCCACATATTTAAAAGTCTTATAACTTTTTATTTTTGTCCTCACTGGCCTCCAAGTTTTCTAGGATGATGCAATGTCCAGCCATCAACACATTTGTGAAGGAATTTTTACTCCCCAAAAGAGCGCCCCCCCATGGCAGGAGAAAAAAGTCAATTTTTTCTTGTCCCCTAAGGTGGAAATTCACACTATTGACTGTCACGCCTGTACGCTTTATCATATTGACACAAAATTTGACAATCACATGTATCTCAATAAGATCTACAAAAAAGTCAATGCGCGCGTATCTGTCAAATGTACGGTTAAAGGGCTATTTTGCATTTTTTGCCGATTCGCACACATTGGAATGTGGCTAACTCCTCCTAAGGCTTTCGTCCCACTGACACCAAATTTGCTCAGGCCAATCTACACCCCATGGTCATTCAAAGTTGTAAAAATCATGACGCTGCACCCCACGGTTTACGTTCTAGGGGGCGCCAAAGATGACCCAAATATCCACATTCTTAAAAGAATCCACATCCCCCCCCCCCCCCCCATCCCCCAACCCCCATGGCAGGAGAAACAGTCAAGTTTTTCCTGCCCATCACTCAATGGCTCAATCGCATCACTCTCCCGGCAACACCGTAACAAGGAGCAACTTGCCGTTTGGATATATCCTAGCTGTGTTTGTGCCCTCACTCATGGTCCAGACTTTTTTCAAATAGGACATGTAGTTTGTCTGCAGCGAGTGTTTTGGTAGAAACTGCGCCTCCCATTCATTATAATGGGAAATGACCACAGACAAGTGCGCACACCATCTTTGGACCTTGAGTGTGACGCGATCGGGAGGGGGAGGCGGTCGCGCTGGGGGCGGCGCAACGCGGCTCGGGCCCGACAGTGCCCCACCGGGGCCCTAGTTAATTCTGTTTTCTTTTCATTGAAATTTAAAAAACTTGAGGCCATCCAGACTTTTTTGTCTTTAAAACAATCTAGCAAACGTTTTAGAGAGCTACCAACATTTGTCTTTCTTGGGAGGATCTGAGTGTTGTCTGCATACAGATGGTCAGATATACCGAGAGGGAGGAGATATAGGGAGAACAGGATGGGACCAAGAATAGAGCCTTGGGGTACTCCACAAGAAAGGGGGGCACAAGAAGAGACTAGTCACCAACTTTCACTTTAAAACAGACAAGTCGGACCTGAACCAGTTAAGAGCTGTACCTGTTGTTTCTGAACAGAGCCCAGATGAACTCCTTCACCCCGCTGAGTTTCCCCAAGTCCAGATCAGCTCTGTGGGATGGCAGCCCGACAGGAGAGACCCTCAGTCTGCAGCTCTGTGCTCACAGGTACAAACTAAAGCTGTGATCATGTGTGAACTAAACTTTAGATCAGAGGAAATATTCAGAGTAAACTGCATGAACACGAACAGGAGAACGAACGAACGAACCTTAGAGGTGTGTGTGTGTGTGTGTGTGTGTGTGTGTGTGTGTGTGTGTGTGTGTGTGTGTGTGTGTGTGTGTGTGTGCAGAAAGCCTCGCCTGGTGCTGATGGAGAAAGCTTTGCGTCTGGCTCAGCGCCACGCTCGTCAGAGCAACAAGCCCCGCCTACTCTGCTTCTTCCTGGGATCAGTGTCTGTGGATGCAGGTCAGAGGTCACCACCAGCCCTGATGGTCGCTGTTTGTCTGCCATTGTTCCGTTGTGGTTACTCCTGTCCTCTCTCTCTGTGTGTTTCCAGATGAAGAAGGGGTCACACTGACTCTGGACCGGTTCGATCCGGGTCGGGACCAGGCTGGATCTTCAGGGAGGGTACCTTCTGCTCTGCTGCCGGGAGACGTCCTGGTTCCATGTTTGTTCTCCTCACAGAACGAGACGTCTGATTCTGTCGTCCAATCAGAGGCTGAGCTGCACCAAACCTTCAAGGTGAGTGCCACACCTGAAGCTCCGCCCCTAAAACTGGTCCTCAGGTGTCAATATCTGATATTTAGGTTTTTCTGTCTGTGTGTGTGTGTGTGTGCGCGCCAGGCGTTGCAGCAGTGTGTGAGCAGCAGCAGACACCCTCTGGATCTGAGTCAGCTGATAAAGGTCAGAGGTCACGTGGTCTGCTCTCATCAGTCTGACGCTGCAGTTTTCAGTCTCAGCTGGTCGTCCGTCTCTCCGTCTGTCGCTGTGGTTGTTCAGCCAGTCCGGTCCGTCCCTGTCATCCCCACCGCTCTGCTGAGGAGTCTGACCAGCATCAACAGACCGCTACCGCACGCCGCCAACCGACAGAGAGGGTAAGAGCGAGTCTCCCTCTCATTTTGGACGAGTCTGATGGACGTGGGTCAGGTCTGAGCTGAGTGGTTTTGTTTGCAGGTTTCTGACCATGGACCAGACTAGGAAACTTCTTCTGCTGCTGGAGTCTGACCCTAAAGTCTCCACGCTGCCGCTGGTCGGACTGTGAGTCGACGTTTAGGATTAAAAGAGACGCTCAGGAGGTCACCACGAAATACTTCAACGTCACAGTTTCAGACTCTAACTCTGCTCTCCTGTCTCGTCACAGCTGGCTGAGTGGAGTCACACACATCTACAACCCTCAGGTGTGGGCGTGGTGTCTAAGGTTCCTGTTCAGCTCCTCCCTCCAGGACAGGTGCGTCCCCTCACCACCTAATAATAATAATAATGTTTTATTTATATTGCACTTTACATCTCTGGATTTACCGGTCGATCTACGTGCCGACCCTCACCTATGGCCATGAACTTTGGGTAATGAGACCTTGTGGCCGGCCTGAGACCAGGTGGAGGGATTATATCTCTCGCCTGGCCTGGGAGCGCCTGGGAATCCACCCTGGAGGAGCTGGTGGAAATGGCTGGGGTGAGGGCGGTCTGGGCTTCCCTCCTGAAGCTGCTGCCCCCGCGACCCGGACCCGGATGAAGCGGAAGAAGACGTTGACGTTTGCGTTGAAGTTAAAGGACAACTGGACTTACTTGTTTTGACCTGTTTGTTTACCTTCGATTGGTGGATACGGCCTTTTCGTAGACGTTCAGGATGCGGTGGATATTGGGGGTGAACCTGAGTCAGTAGCCACGTTTACATGCAGACTTTTTTCTCATTCGGATTATAATCATTTCGATTGAAGCTCCCAGGCGAACTGTTTACATGGAAGCGATCTATTCTGATCTGGTGTTTACATGTGCCACGGCATTCAATCGGAACAGCTATTTACAGACACGTGATACCTTCAAACATCACGTGATTGATCAAAGATGGAGGTCTTTCGTCTGTTAAGCAGAGTAGTAGCGATTGTTTTTTCACTTTTATTAAAGCAACAGCTTGCCACCAACGCGCTCTTACTGGACGCACTACAGAGGAGAAGACGTGAAGAAGAAGCCTTTATTGTTAGTGCTGTGCAATGTTTGCCCGCTCTGCCCATGCCTTTGTATCAAAAACAAACTCTCCGACGCAGACCAGTGCATCGTGCTCTGCTTGGAAGCCGCCATCATGTTTCCATGTGAGTCATACGTCACTGCTTGTTTACATCAGGACAGAGCATGCGCAGACAGAACCCAGCCTGACAACTTTCTGATTCACCGTTTACATGACAGGATTTTGCTTTTAATCGGAATGGGAAAAGGAATATTCTACCCCTGTGAATCGGAATGAAATTCCATTCGGAATGGGCCTGTTTATTCCGAATGAGGTGTTTATATGGAGCATTTTCATTCTGATTGGGCTTCTAATCCAATTATATTTGGAATATTTGGCTCCATGTAAACGTAGCTACTGAAGACTATCAGAGTCCAGATTTACGGACTTCCCTGAAGCTGCTGCCCCCAGGACCCGAACCCGGATGAATCGGAAGAAAATGACGACACCGAAAACAGATCTCAAAGTGCATGCAGTGGAGCTCTGAGTTGGTCAGGAAGGGCGTTCCACAGACGGGCAGCCTCAAAGGCCTTGTCCCCCATTGTCTTGAGCTGAGTCCTGGGCGGGTGCAGACGGTGCATTTGGCCTGACCGGGTTCTAGCTAAGGTGTGTGGGGTGAGGAGTTCAGTGAGGCAGGTGGGGGCTGATTTTGAATCCGATGTGGAGGTGGACGGGGAGCCAGTGCAGAGTGCGAAGGATGGGGGTGATGTGCTAAGGACCCTGGCAGCGCTGTTTTGAAAATGCTGGAGCTTTTGGAAGTTCTTGTCAGGGATCCCAATGAGGAGTGTGTGCAGTAGTCAAGCCTGGAGGAAACAAAGGCGTGGACGAGCTTCTCAGCAGCAGAGCAGGCGAGAGATGGATGGAGTTTGGCGATGTTATGGAGACATGATTGATGTGGGTGTCAAAGCTAAGATGGGGGTCAAACCTGACTCCCAGATTAGCCGTGGAAGGAGAGAGAGGGAGAGGTTGTGGCCGAGAAAGGAAACGCAGGAAATTGGTGAGGAACGGAGCTGGTGAAGGGTACCCGTGTGAGTGGCTTCTGTTTTTGAGGTGTTCAGCTGTAAAAAGTTTTCGGTCATCCACGCCAGGAGTGGAGGTGGGAGGGACCTTGAGGTAGAGCTGTGTGTCGTTGGAATCGTATTCCATGCTAGCTGACGACACAACTGAGAGGGAGCATGTAGATGGGGAAGAGGGTTGGACCGAGCACAGAGCTCTGGGGGACCCCACAGGTGGCGGTGTGGAGGTGGAACTTGGCGTCTCCCAGGGCTACAAACTCGGTCCTTCCTGTGAGGTATGAATGGAACCATTTCAGGGCGGTGCCAGAAATGCCGATGTTGTGTTGGAGGCGGTGAAGGAGGATGTGATGACCTGTCCAGATCATGTCCGCTCTGTCCTCTTCTGTCTCTGACGTTCCTCTTCCTCCTGTTTTCAGAGTTTTTTCAGAGAGCAGCTGTTTCCTCCTCGTCCTGTTCGGCTCCACACACAGAGCTCCTCAGTTCTTCCAGTGTCGAGGATCAGGATCGGGTCTACAGCTGGACTACCAGCTACTCACCACCTCCCAGTCTGTCACGCTGTACCAGGTAACGGCACACCTGACAGGTACAGCAGTGAAGAAGTGCTGTCCTCTGATGTGGACTAACAGGTTTTCTTGTCCCAGCAGCAGGCGGTCTGTGCGGAGGGTCAGACTCTGAGGTGTGATCTGGGTTCAGAGGATCTCAGCAGACAGACTCAGGTGTTCAGAGACGCCCTGAGATCCTTCAACAGGTAACAGTTTATGGATTAAAGGGGCAGTACGGCATTTAGACTGGAACCCTGATCAAACTATATAAACAAAGTCTGGAACCCTGAGTCCTGACCTTGACCCTCCTCCGTGTCCTCAGGGTCGTCCCTCCAGCTGCTGGTCTGTCCATCAGTGACCAGGACTCTGGAGTCGAGGATGAAGACCTGTCTCCTAGACCGTCTCCGAGTCCCCACCCCCCAGCCCAGCAGGTGAGTCACAGGTGGAGTCAAACCCAGGTGAGTTAGACCCCGCCCCCCTGTAGACCTCCCCTCACGGTCTGTTTGTGTTTCAGTCTCGCAGAGTCCAGCCGTCTGTCCCTGAACTCTCGCTGCTGGTTGACGGCAGCTTCTCCAATCACAACGTCTGGCAGGACCCTAACTCCGCCCACAGACCTCCACCACCTGCTCCCGCTGACAGGAAGTCTGGTCCTCCCACTGGAAACGCCTCCTCCACCTCAGCAGCTCCTCCTCCTCCTCACCTTCACAGCACCCCCAACTCCAACCTGCAGCAGCCCTGCACCTGCTGCGCCTCCCACACCTACAACTGCACCTCCATCTACTCCTCCTCCCCTGGACGCCACCCTGCTGCACCTCCTTTACCACATCACAGGAACAGTGCTCCTCCATGCTCCTATCAAAAAACCACTCCTCCTTCTAGCAAACCCCACCCTGCTCCTCCTCCTTCATCCTCCAAACACCACCACACTCCTCCTACTGCTCCTCCCCTCCATCGTCAGACTCCTCCTCCTCCTCCTCATGTGCTTGACTCTGCTGCGTCTCCTACACCTGCTGTTTTTCCACATCACCACCACACACCTCCACCCTCCCATCATCATACCCCTCCTCCTTTAACTAAGCCCCGCCTTTCTTCGCCTCCATCCTCACGTCCTCAAACTTCATCTCCCTCCAACAACCTCCCAGCTACTCCCTCCTCCCCTCAGGGTGCACCTCCTCCCTCCCATCACCATACACCACCTCACTTCTCCAGTAACTCCAGCCCCGCCCACCACAGTCACACCCCCCCTCCTCCGCCTCCCCCAAGTTTGCCAGCTCCTCCCTCTTGTCCCTACAGCCTCCCTTCTGTGAACCTCGCCCCTCTCCCCTGGCTCCCCCCTCCCTCCTGTGTGAATCAGTGCTGTAATCAGGTGGGCGGAGTCACACCACCTGACACCTATCAGCTCCTCCTCCATCAGGACCGGCAGCTCCGCCTCCTGCAGGCTCAGGTGAGAACAGAAGCTCCTTCGTTCTTCGATCAGGAGCTCCTGATTGGTCCTGACTGGTCCGTTGTCACGGTAACGTGGATGTTTGCTGGGTCTCTGCAGGTTCAGATGTTGCTGGAGGCTCAGGGGAAACTTCAGACCTCCGGTCCGCAGTCAGACGCTCAGACTCGCCGCAGCACCGCCAGCATCGCCGTGGGAACAGGTGAGACCAGTGACGGATCCTCCAGGTCAACCGACCGGGTTCTGACTGACCCGGGTTTGAACTTTGTGTTGGTTTGGTTTTTAGGCGCCAGTCTGTTCTGGGGAATTCCTGAGCAGCCCCCCCCTCATGAGGAGGTCCAGACTTCTCCCGCCTCCTCACCTGCACCTCCCCTTGTGTCCACCGCCGTCCAGCATGCTGAGATGTCCATGGTCAGCCATGTTGGCGAGGCTTCAGACGACGGTTACAAAGATCAGGAGGTCGCCGTGAACAGGTCAGAGGTCAAATAATCAGCCGACAGAGATCAGGCGATCCTTCCATCCTCCGATTCTTAAACGTGTTCGTGGTTTTCTGTCCCAGCCTCAGCGGCCTGCAGAGTCCAGTCCTGGGGGAGAGCGCCAGCATGTTCTCACCTGCAGACGACCAGCAGGACTTCTACCAGAACCTGATGGTACCTGAGAGAGAACCCGTCATACTGACAGATTCTGATCGGCGAACAAACCTGATCGATGTTTCCTCTGCTCCTCAGACTCAGCTGACCAGTCGTCTCCAGGAGTCTGACAGCAAAGAGGAGGAGGAGGAGGAGGAGGAGGAGGAGACATCCAGGAGGAGGAGTCTGCCTGCTGCTCCTGACTCCTCCCATTCCTCCTTTTCCTCCTCCTCCAGGAGGAAGCAGCAGGGCCGGGGTGGAGACCCGGTGGTCAGCGCCACCCTGCGGCAGCTGCATCAGCTCGGCGTGGACGTGGATGAAGAAGATTTGACGGAGTCAGAGAGAAGGAAACACCGAACTGTGGAGAGCAGCAGGTAAAAAACACCTTCTGATCGATCACACCCTCTGATCGATCACTTTATAATTGATTATTTGTGAACATCTATGTTGGTCATGGTGCGTCCAACACTGCTGCACCATCAAAAGTTAAAGGGATATTCCGACGTAAAACTAATTTGTCTGTTTTTGTGTGTGTGTGTGCGTGCGTGATCAGCACTCTGGCGGCCATCAACCCAGCTGCGGTTCTGTCCAGACTGAGCGTGTCCGAACCGACGGCGAGCTCTCTGTTTCCTGGAGGCAGCGTGGATTTGAGTCTGGAGGCCAACGCCATCGCCCTGCGCTACCTCAGCGACTCTCAGCTCAGCCGGCTGTCTCTGGGAGGTCACACGCCCCTTCCAGGCCCCGCCTCCTCCTCTTGTGACTCTCTACTGTCGCCTAGCAACATGTCTCTGGCCACCAGGAAGTACATGAGGAGGTACGGTTTGATTGAGGAGGAGGACGGCGAGGATGAGGAGGAGCAGGAGATCGACGTTCGGGAGGAGTCGACCCGTCCGCCGCTGAGTGAAGCCCTGAATGTGAAGCTCCTCCCACAGAGTCAGCTGATCAGAGACCTGAAACCTAAAATGCAGCTGTTAGCGGGCGGCGGCGGCAGAGCGCACAGAGACGACAAGGAGAACTGTGAGAACAGGCGGCCATCTTTAGTGAGGGCGAGCAGCCGTCAGACTGAGGGGTCAGTGGGGAACATCCTGGACCTGAGCCGCCTGAGACAGCTGCCCAAACTCTTCTGACCACAACGAGCGAGCCGGCGACTCATTAATGGAGTCGGAGATAAAAACATGAGGTCTGAGGTTTGGTGCACGTGCTCAGTGCAGCACCTGCTCTGATTCGGGTCTCGTCTGTAAATTTGCCGTTTTAACTCTTGTCGTTTTTCTCATCATAAAGTTTTTGTTTTTGAAACGCCTCTGTGTGAAAGTCTTCCTCTCTCTGTGGTTTTTTATTTTCCTGGAGGTTTTAGCTCGTATGTTTTTGTCATATTTATGATTCAGAAATAAAATTCATAACAAACTAAACTTCTTTTTCTTCCTCTGACATTTCTTTGAAATCATCAGCAGCTGAAACTTCAACCTTTTGAATGAATCCTCAGCATCCTGACTCCCTGGTTTGAGGTTGTGTTATGGTTGTTTGTCCCGCCCCCTGCTGGTCAGCTGTGCGTCCTGCAGCTGTCTCCGTTATTGATCAGTGATTGGTTGAACTCCTCCTAACCGCAGACGTTCCTGGAGCCGCGGGTTGTTGACTAACAGCCGATCGATGTCTCAAAGGTTGCTGTGATGTTGTTTCAGTGCTCTGCAGGACACTGACCTGAGTGCAGCTCGCTCTGAGGATCGGACCGTCTGAATCTGCTCGACTTCACCTGCTCAGGTAAGAATTCCCTCCTGATTCAGGATGAGTCTGTCTGACTTCTCTCTTATATTTATTTTGAACCTGTGATTCATTCTCTCTGCTCGTCTGTGTCAGTTTTAGTTTTTTTCCACTCATCTGTTTTGTGGTTTTAGATCTTTAAAAAAACAGAATAAATTTCAGTATCGGCTTGAAAAGGAACTCAAAACCTGTTCAAAAACTTTGACGTTTTAATGAGTCGATTTTTATATTTTCATTTGCTAAAAGTCATTTATTCATGTCAGCAGTTTTGTGAGTTTTAACGACAGTGAGGTGAAATCGTGAGACTCGGGTGAAGACTAAAGTTCGAAACGTTTGAAATCTTTCTCTAAACTCTGACTTAAAGGTTTTCTGGATGAACTTTGGTGTGGGGACAAAATTCAAGTTTGGAGAAAGTTTCCCTCAGAGGGTCAAAGTGAGGGCTGTGTAGGTGTTTGTGTGGGTGAGTCAAAGGTTCGAGTCCACTCCGTGTAAAGAGACAAACTCAACATTTCTGAGTAGACTTACAAAACGACAAGATTAGATTTTAATCTTGAGGATTTTAAGTTTAACTCACAGATCTGTTTTAGGACCCTGAATATCCCGGCATGTGTCTGCTGTCGTCTCAGTCTGTGTCGATAAAAAAGTGTTTATCCGGGTATTAAAGTCAGAACGCAGAAATTTTCACGATCTGATCTCAAAACTTTGCTGCAGAAAATTAAGAGAAAAATAAACGATGACTCGTTTTGTTTCTGTGGGTTTGTTAAAGCGATGGGGAATAAAACACCCGTGTGTTCATGCTCGTTCATTACAATCTGTGAGTTTAAGTTTTTCAAACGTGATGCCAAAAATGAGATTTTGTCAGATTATTAGTTTCCATGGTAACAAAAAACTCACGTATCTTGATTGGTTTACGCTGCGTTTAAGCGACTTCGAAATGACGTCACACCCGAGTTCCCAGCGTTTCAGTTACCGAGTTGGAAAAAAAGCAAAATCGGAGGCGGAAATAAGGTAGCGACATCTACGAAAGTTATTTTAGCGCTAGCCTTGTCTGAATATAAGGCAAACGCTAAAATAACTTTCCGCCTCCGATTTCGCTTTTTTTCCCGACATGGTAACTGAAATGCTGGGAACTCGGGTGTGACGTCATTTTCAGCTCCGACTTCTGACTTCCGAAGTTAGAGTTACTGATCTACACTCACCGGCCACTTTATTAGGTACACCATGCTAGTAACGGGTTGGACCCCCTTTTGCCTTCAGAACTGCCTCAATTCTTCGTGGCATAGATTCAACAAGGTGCTGGAAGCATTCCTCAGAGAGCTTGGTCCATATTGACATGATGGCATCACACAGTTGCCGCAGATTTGTCGGCTGCACATCCATGATGCGAATCTCCCGTTCCACCACATCCCAAAGATGCTCTATTGGATTGAGATCTGGTGACTGTGGAGGCCGTTTGAGTACAGTGAACTCATTGTCATGTTCAAGAAACCAGTCTGAGATGATTCCAGCTTTATGACATGGCGCATTATCCTGCTGAAAGTAGCCATCAGAAGTTGGGTACATTGTGGTCATAAAGGGATGGACATGGTCAGCAACAATACTCAGGTAGGCTGTGGCGTTGCAACGATGCCCCATTGGTACCAAGGGGCCCAAAGAGTGCCAAGAAAATATTCCCCACACCATGACACCACCACCACCAGCCTGAACCGTTGATACAAGGCAGGATGGATCCATGCTTTCATGTTGTTGACGCCAAATTCTGACCCTACCATCCGAATGTCGCAGCAGAAATCGAGACTCATCAGACCAGGCAACGTTTTTCCAATCTTCTATTGTCCAATTTCGATGAGCTTGTGCAAATTGTAGCCTCAGTTTCCTGTTCTTAGCTGAAAGGAGTGGCACCCGGCGTGGTCTTCTGCTGCTGTAGCCCATCTGCCTCAAAGTTCGACGTACTGTGCGTTCAGAGATGCTCTTCTGCCTACCTTGGTTGTAACGGGTGGTTATTTGAGTCACTGTTGCCTTTCTATCAGCTCGAACCAGTCTGGCCATTCTCCTCTGACCTCTGGCATCAACAAGGCATTTCCGCCCACAGAACTGCCGCTCACTGGATATTTTTTCTTTTTCGGACCATTCTCTGTAAACCCTAGAGATGGTTGTGCGTGAAAATCCCAGTAGATCAGCAGTTTCTGAAATACTCAGACCAGCCCTTCTGGCACCAACAACCATGCCACGTTCAAAGTCACTCAAATCACCTTTCTTCCCCATACTGATGCTCGGTTTGAACTGCAGGAGATTGTCTTGACCATGTCTACATGCCTAAATGCACTAAGTTGCCGCCATGTGATTGGCTGATTAGAAATTAAGTGTTAACGAGCAGTTGGACAGGTGTATGTAATAAAGTGGCCGGTGAGTGTATGTTGATAATATCTGTGGGTTTGAAGGTCGATCTCTCTCCGTTATTAAACTCTGGTGCTCTCGTTTAGATCCAGTAAACTTTAATTTCTTTAAAACTGAGCTGTACTCGAGGGTCTGAAGCTACGACATATTATCCTTTCACTTCTAAATTCCCTGAAAGTATGAAAAGGTAAACATATATGTATGACCACAGAGAACTTTCACTGTTCACCAATTTTAATAAAAAAAAAACATACATATAAATCTTCCTGTTTCCCCTGAAACCCCCCCAACAACACTAAATCATCAGTTTGACCCCTAAAGTCGTCAAAAACTAAAGAATGAGTCCCAACTTCAACAGTCCCTCCCCCCGTTCAGTGTCCGATTTCCCTTTGGAGAAGAAGAAAGCAAAAATTCTGAAGGTATGGTTCTGATCCAGTCACCCTAGACCAACAAAAACTTGTCCTCCACAGTCCCAAAAACAGAATCATCCATTAAAAATGGAAATGTCAGCGATGCACTGGGAAAATAAAGGATCCAAAAGTGGGAGACTCACCAGTCCAGCTCTGATTGTTCCTGGTCCAGTATCAGGGACGGTTGAGGATCACCTGCAGTTCTCGAAGCCTCCTGGGTTTCCTCACTTGGAGGTTTGGCCTCCCAAGAACCGTCCAAATCTCTCCTCAAACATTTCCTCCTGCTCCTCTTTTGTTCTCCTTCTGTCCCCACCCCCCTCTTCACACCTGTGCTCACCTGACTGCAGCAGGTCACCTGACCAGACCACGCCCCAATCACACACACACAACCGGACTGAGGAAGGGTGATCTTGGGGATGCAAGGTTTGAACCCCGATATTCCCAAAATTAAAGGGATATTCCGGCGTGAAATTCATTTAGGGTCAAACCCACGATAACACCGAGTTAGACCCCGCCCCCTCCAGAGATGAATGTTGTCGACCGCTTGATTCTCTTGTTATACCAACTTTAGTAACGACCGCAGGATAGAAATACATGATCATAAATGTTCTTCCTTGAGCTGCGGCACCCCGCTGTAGTCTGTAATGGACTGGCCTGAGGTCTCTCTACAAACAAGCGTCTGCTGGAAGAGAGTAGGTGAGTTGTGTTTAGTCTCTTTGCTAAAGAAATGAGTCAAAGTTAAAAAGATGTTTGGTGTCTAGTACTATGTCTGTGACCCTATATGTCCTGTTGATGAAGTTAGGTGCTGTTCTGAGCATTATTTGTGGCTATAGAGTGGCGTTTTGGTTGGGGGCGTGGCTCTCTGTATTGCTATCCTGCAGTCGTTACTAAAGTTGGTATAACTAGAGAAGCAAGCGGTCGACAACATTCATCTCTGGAGGCGGGGTCTAACTCGGTGTTACGGTGGGTTTGACCCTAAATTAATTTTACTCCAGAATATCCCTTTAAATATTTTTTTTCACCACCTAACCCGGTCTTTTTGGATCTGTCACAGCGGTTCTGTTGAGCTCAACTGACCCAGAAACACTCCTGGTTGATCCTGGTGGAGATCCTGCTCAGACCTCCATCTTTGAGCTGCACCTGTATTCACACGTAGATCTGTAGACGTAGATCACAAACATGTTTGATAATCGCTCAGAGGGAGGATTTGTCGCTTTGGGATAAAAACGTCTCACATTAGATTTTTAATTTACAGAGATTTAAAAAACTTCTGATCGATTGGTTCCATAATGATTCAATCAATTCAAATTAAAATGTTTCTTTTTCTTCATTGGCTCTCCATCCAGAATGAGGGCTGCTGATTGGCTGTTGGTTTTGGCGTCCCTGCTGCTTGTCTCCGTGGCGGTTGGTACCGACATCTGCAGTGCCAAACCCAGAGACCTTCCTCTGGAGCCGCGCTGCATCTACCGCAGCCCTGACCCCGACAACCCCGAGGAACCGACCGAAGAACCCGAGCCAATCCCCGAGTCCACAAACCCGAGAGTCTGGGAGCTCTCCAAGGCCAACGGACGCTTCGCCCTGTCGCTCTTCAAACAACTGGCCCTCAGCAAGGCCGCCGACTCCAACATCTTCATGTCGCCCATCAGCATCTCCACGGCGTTCGCCATGACCAAACTGGGCGCATGTGACACGACGCTGCAGCAGATCATGGAGGTCAGAGAAGACCCGAGACAGAAGCTGCTGCAGA